>QTSX02001432.1:609738-759247 GCA_014839935.2 Entomophthora muscae | reverse complement strand
ATGGACTTCCACAAGAAGTGGTCTTAGACAGAGGCCCACAATTCACCTCTAAGTTTTGGGCCCAAATTCTAAAGGACTTGGGAATAAAAGGATTGTTGTCTACTGCATACCACCCCCAGAGCAATGGACAGACCAAGAGAGTGAACCAGGTCCTTGAACAGTACTTACAATGCTACGTTAACTCAGAACAGAACAATTGGGTAACCTACTTACTAATGGCTCAGTTTGCATACAACAATTAAGACCACAGCTCCACTGGTATGTCCCCCTTCAAAGCCAACTACAGATTCAACCCCACATGGGATGCCCCCCCACAGAGGAAGCCAACAATCTCCAAGGACAAGACTGGGTTAGCAACATCCACACATGCCAAGAAGAATGTGCTAAGAACCTGAGAAGAGCAGTACAAGTATACAAAGATTTTGCCAACAAGAAATGAAGCCATGGTCCCCCAATTGAATTAGGAGACCTTGTGTATCTCAGCGCTAAGAACATCAAGACCACTACCCCTTGCGCTAGCTTGAGCCCCCGTCAAACAAGTCCTTAAAAAGTCTTACAGCGCATTGGCACTGTATCATACCAACTAGAACTCCCCCCAGATGGAAGATTCACAACGTATTCCACCGCTCCCTGTTATAAAAAAGAAAGGACCCTCTCTCCTGCACCAGATAGTGAGAACAGCTCCCCTACCCATCAAAATAGGAAGCTTCACGGAACACAAGGTTGAAGCCATTCTGGGACACAAACTCTGATACCAAAAACCTCACTTCCTGGTCAAATGGAAAAGATACCCCCACAAAGAGAATACTTGGGAACCTGAGTTCAACCTGGAGAATGCCGCCATCCTATTAAAGGAATATAAGCCTCGTAGTAAAGAGTTGTGCTCTGCAAGCTTAACTATGATAGGGGATGATGTCAGGGCCCAGATTGCCCTGGACAGTCAGCTGGCCTCTTTAGAGGTGATTAAACATGCAGCTTGGAAACCCCCACAAAGCACTTTCCAGGGCAAAATACCCCCCTTTCAACTAACAAATGGCCCGGGATTTGAGAGGCACACAATCCTCAAATCCCTGGCATTGAGCCTGTTAACAAATCTGGGCCACCTACCTATCAGAAAATGGCACATCAGGAGCGCAATTGTTCAATTGCGCAATTGGGCAATTGATTCATTGCAGGAGCTAAAAATAACTGTAGCAACTTGCCATGCTGCAAAATTCAAAGGGTTTATGTTATAGCAGCCAATGAGAGCTCAGCCTCTTGGCCAAGCATGCAAATTCCAGGTAAAATTTCAAATCCACCTCCAAATGATGCCATCAGCTCTCTGGTGGCACAAAAGGCCATAGAATCATCAGTAAGTATAATTAGTGAGGGGGAGAAGCCCTCCTCACTGTTGAAATCTTAATAAAGCGAGTTTATGCCTAGAAATTATTATCTTATTGCAGGAATTGTCTATTTTTGCTCAAATTTAATTATTCTCTTTGCATCTATTTGTAAATCCACTACTCAATACAAGCTTGCATACCCATATCCTCCTGGCCATACTCCTGTTGTCCTTGCCAAACCGCCCTGCACCCTATACCTGGAGTATTTCCATCCCCATCACCTGGATCTACCACCAGTAATGAAAGATATACCAACTGCTCCTCCTCTCCCTGACGCGCCTCCCGCCCAGGACTTCAGCAAACTGGGGTTTGTCTAAATAACAGTATTGGGGCTGGCCGACCAAGTTGTGCCCCATAATGGGAGTTGGCGCCCCCTAGCCACTGCTCTGAACTACCTGGTCCACATAGCGCCTATTGTGTACATGGCCTTTCAGGCCCGGCCTGCCTCCCCTGTGGGAGTCCAGCCGGACTCTAGTATAGGCTGTGACACTTTGCCCTTAGAGTTTCTCTGTTCTGTTTCTGTCTGCTCTGGCTCCTTCTTACTCAATCAATCTCTTATAAATTCACAGTGTAATTTCTGTGAAATAATTCCTGTTTTTTCCTTATCTTTTTATAATATTTATCTTAATCTTTTCATCATATCTTTTTATCATCTTATTATTAATTATTTCTCTACTTATTTATTTTCATTAATCTTATCTCTAGCAGTCCAAGTTTATTCTTCTTGATCCTTCATCTACTTCTACTAGTTCTTCTCAGCCAACTTTAGTCCTTCAACTAGTCCTTCTTCATGATCTTCCAGTCCTTCAGCTAGTCCTGCTCCATGATCTTACATTCCTCACTATGAACCACCCTTGTTTCTTTCCTCACTATGAATCACCTTGGTTCCATCTGCAGTCCCTGTTACTAATACCTCAGACTCAGGAAATAAGTCTACAAGGCTACTAGCGTTTGACTGGGCCCCTGTAAGTGAACTACACTTGGGAAAGTCAACCACAGACAATCCTCATGTCTTTGAAGTTGTCTTTACTCACTCAGGTGATTAATCCTGAGCTTTCAGCTACAAAGTAATCAACTTTACTTCCCAGAAACCTGTTCATTATCAAGTACTGCAGCTGTGTCCCCAAGCAGATACCCTGAAAACGCCTCTAAGCATATCCATGCCCCTATGATAGCTTTGGGTCCTCCACAAAGCCCCCAGGAAAACACAGACAAGGACACCCTACCAATCTGTTAGGTAAGGCCCCCACTTACAAACCTCCTGCAAGTGGCCAAGGGATTGTGGAGCTACCTAAGCTCCTCTCTTCCCTAGAAGTCCTTTGTTACCTGCCAGGTTACATCACCCATTCTTCCTGGTAGCCCATTTTACCTACCAGGTTTAAGAGCCATCCTTCCCCAGTAGTCCTTTGTTACCTATTGGGTGAGGACTTTATCCTCCCCTAGTAGATCATGTTACCTACTAGGTTCATAAACCAACCAGCACTCTAGTAGCCCTTTTTATCTACTAGGCTGGTACTGTTACGGTAGAAAACCAAATAGAAGGGATAGCATGTCCTCATAAAACTAGAAACCAGCAAAGAACCGCCGCCAAATCTTTGAGAGAGATAGACAACTTATATGCCATCATTGACAAAAAAATGGGTCAAAGCTGGGGTTTCTCAAATAGCCCAGGAAAATCTGGATCTACCTTATTTTTTCCCAAATAATTATGCCAAGAAAATTACGCATTATATACTATTTGGGGATGGTAGTGCTCAACCCGCTGATTGCTGGAATTTTTCAAATTATGACGTCATTGAATCAAATTCTAATGCAGGCCCCCAACTGCTGAAAATATTCTTGCCAACCAATCAGATGCCACTGAATCCCCTCCTCCCTCATCCTGAACCCCTTTAAGACTTTCCCCATCTCACTCTAGAAACTTATTTTCTAGATAGCTAAATATCACTGGTGAAAATACAATAAAAGAAGTTTGATCTCTTGTTGGAATACTTGGGCCTTCTGGCCCCTGTTGTTGACAATGTTTCTTTGGCCCTATTCCACTTGGCTGCTGAGCCTTTTGCTGTCCCTTGGCCTGCATTGTACCCAGCCATACATACATCTTCTGTCTCTGATTTCCCCCTCCAAATGCTCTTCTCAATTTCTGTCTTGGTGGCTGTCTTCTGCTATACCTCCAAAGGCTCAAAATTAGTGAGCCCCTCCACCCAATTTGGTTTAGTGTTGCTTAAACAGCTAACAATTTGTTTAATTTATCCTCATTGTTTTTCCCTGAATAGCTCTACTTGCCATTTAACTCTTATAGGTACATCCTTTACCTCTAGTAGTCCTTTGTTACCTACTAGGCATTAACCTGTTCTAAATCCACTATATTTCTCCAACTTTAAGCATAGAGTCTTTATTGTGGCCAAATCAGCCCTTGCTTGCACACCAGCTCCCATGTGGACTGTCACAGTGAGATTATTTACCTATGTCAACGCCTCTCAGATCAAGACAACTCTTCCTCTGAATTAAGTGGTGTAGGCAAAGAAGAAACTGACAAAGTACCTGCTCTCAATAATCACTGGTGCTGCCCAGGGTTGAAAGGACAGCCACGCGTAAATTGTGCCCTTGCTCTTGATAACCTGGTGGCAGTGACCAACAAAGTTGCCAATAGGCAGGATGCTTTAAAACAAGATGTTCAGAATCTCCTCTGTCTATCAGATACTATTAATGAGAAAATCTCTCCCTTAGTATCTCAAGCTACAGCCATGATCACTTGAGTCAATGAGGTTGCAGATATGTTGGCTGTCCAGCAGATACAAATTGATGAGATTGAAAATGTTGTGTCTACAGTCAGAGACATTGGAGGCCAGAATAGCTCCACCCTAGATACATTAGAAGAAAGCCTTTGTCTTCTGTGGGCTAGACAGCCTTCTGCTTAATCTGAGTTTGAAGGGAATACAAATATCAATGTTCTCAATCAGGGCAATAACAGCCAATCTATGTCTTTCTCCATTGATCCCAATTTTCAGGATTGAAAATTCATTACCCTGGGAAACCTGGGCCCAAGGATGGGATTCAAACCCTGAAACTACATTCCTGCAGGCCGCTGGGCCCATGGACCAAGGGCCTGCCCGCCTGTGTTTTTTTGGGATCAAGCCCCTACAAGCTGAGGCTCCTGCTAAGTCCCAAAGCCAGAATACCTGCACCAGCTCTACCATGGTGGCTCCTGAAGAGGAGCCTCTTGAATTGCCTAATGGAAGCAGAGATGGTGCCTCTGTGAATTTCATGAGTTTGAAGTCCTCTCAAGTAACCAATCAAACCCTACTGCCAAAGATAAACTTGGGCTTTGGGCCTGGCCCTGTGACCACAGAAAAGATTCAAGAAAATTGAGTGGCCAAATTGGACGTTCTGACTAATGAGAGAACACCCAGCTGAGGTGTCATTTTGCCGCTCCCACACCCAGGCCCTCTGGCTGCCCGCCTGCACTTCTCCCAATATTTTGATAAAGCCCTGATGGAAAATACTAAGTTTGGAGGCGGAATGCTATATATGCCTATAGACCCTGTTCTCAACCCTTATTGCCATTTTTAAATAAAGGTTATGTTACTTTGGCTCTTACAGCTATTACCATATTTTGTATTTGCCGTCTATCAATGCAGTTTGAGATCTCCCGGCCCTCCTGCCCCACCGCCCGCAGATTTCCGTCCATCTGGTGAACCCTTTGGGCCTGTTCACTTCACTGATTATCCCTTGAAGCCCAAATATAAGGATTATACACCAGAGAAAATCCTCAAACTTGACCCGCTAGCCCGCATCCAATCCACTATTAGATACAACCGCCAAGGCCTGTGGATATTCTCCACCCCAAAACTATTTAGAGGAAAATTCAATATCTCCCGGCCTACAATATCTATATGGAACCGCCCGTAACACCCAAAAAAATGCCAGCCTCTTCACCCAACCTTCCAATTGACCATACCAGCAAGCTTTTTGGAATAGTGTATATCATCCTCACAGGGGTGGTAGACACCATTGTACTGGCTGCCAGCCTGTGGTCTTGGGTGGGGAAGTCTGCTTTCTACCTTCTAAAGTTAGCTCCTCTCTTGTGGTGGGTCCTGTCTGCAAAAACCCTGGCCCAAGTTACCCCCAGAAACGGCAGGCCAGCCGCCCAAGACTGGGTCCCTGACATCAATTACAAACCCACCTTCAAGCATATCTTTGATTCCAAGACCCCCACCATTGTTGCTTTTTGAAAATTTATGAGACTGTCACAAAGAGGGCTACTGACAGCCTCAAAAAGGAGCACATCTTTATCTGTTTACACCCCACTTTCCAAGAGGTTGTAGTCCCCAAGCTCCCATTAATAGTCACTTGGGAGGACATGAAATGTCTCTTAATTGAGGAATTTGGAGGCAATCTTAGTCTGGAGGTTAAGAAAGATGCCTTCATGCATATTGCTTTAACCCCTAAGATAAAATTAGAGGAGCTTGCTGATTGCTTCTACATTGAGGGTGAGCAACTCATCACCAGTTGCCAACTAACTCCCTGGGAGGTTTATACGGTATGTTCTAATGTGTTGAAAGTAAACCAGCTCTTATGTTTACACTTTAAAGCACATAAGGCGTCCCTCACGTCTATGAAGAGCATCAAAACCCTCCTGAAAGATATGCATCTAACTCATGGTGGGACTGTGGTTTGAAAAAGTAAGGCCAACAACTTTGGCACTACCTCTTGTACCCCTTGTATCATGACTATTAGATCCAATGGACAGCCCAAACAACAGGGCTGTCATAACTTTGGCCAAATAGGGCACCACTTGCGGTCCTACACTAACCCATCCGTAGAAGGATGCAATCCTAAGAAACAGCTGGGAAAAGAGAGGTCAGCTTAGAGGCAGAGATGCTCTCTGATGATCAACCTCTCCTGTCTCCTCCTGATTCCCCCTTTTATGAAGAGTTACCTCCCTCTTCTGGCCCAACTATCCCTCATCTATTCAATGATCTCTTGAGTGATTCTGAACTCAAGGATTATGACTATGATGACTCTGATAGTTATGGCTATTCTGTTCTGGCTGTCCCTGAAACTGTGTCTGTTCCTTACAAACTCTGTTCTGGGAAAACCACTACCACAACCTGTCCACCTTCAGTTGAGGCCAGAGCTATGATGGCTTGTCCTTATTTATTTCAAGCTCACTGACCCCCTGTCTTAGTGGAATCCTCAAAGAAACCACTGAGTTATCTGAGGCCCTCTTCCAGAATGTCTCTGTATCCCTGCCATTAAAAAATGTTTACAAGGAAATTATTGCCTTGAAATGCATGTTGGCAAAGTAGAAAAAAGAGCTGAAAGCTGCTCAAGATGTCCCAGAAGTCCCAGAAGTCTTACCCCCTTTTGGAAAAGATACAACCCGTGTAGAAGTATCTATCCAGAAAGTTAAGATTAAAGCTATCCTGGATACTGGCTCCCCATTGATGTCATGTTGTCTAAGTTGATGAAGAAGCTCAAATTGACTCCAAATATCAACTATACTCAATCTTACAAGGCTGCTGGTATGGCCTAAACCAGGGCTATTGGTGCTTACTCTGCTCTGCTAATGAGATTTGGGAAACTCCTCATTGCCTCCCCTGTGGTTCTTTTAAAGAACAAAAGCTACAACCTCTTGATAGTAACAAAGTTCATCTGAGAGTATAATGGGATTGCTGTCTTTTGAGATAGATATTTTCTCTTCTAGGATATGAGGTCCCCTTAATCTTTGATGAACCTCTGTGTATCTCTGGCAAAAGGATTAAGACATGTGTCATCAAATATCCTACTGGCATTTTTTTGCTAAGTATTAGGCTCACTCCTCCAATATGTGCTCCCCTCCACTATCTTGCCCTGCTGAGGAAGGTTTCTAGCTACTTGTCCCAGCCGCTGTCACTATCCCTCCTGGCTCCCAGGTGATCATTGACTCCCAGATATCCTATGAGTTGCCTGAGAAATTCTTCTTGGAGTTATACTCTCCTGAATCCCTAAGTTGCAAAGAGCCCCGCTTATGTCCTGGGATCTTAGACCAAACTCACAAGGAGCCTGTGCAATTATTGCTGGCTAATTTGACTGCCTTCCTCATTCAGGTCTCTAAGGATCAGGTTGTGGGGCATGGTCGCATCTTAGGGAAAGAACAGGTGGCCTCTCTCTATCCCTTTGGTACATTTGGTGATTTCAACTTGCCTGAAGAGGATCCCCAGGTCTCTCCTTATTCACTTCTGACAACTTTCCTCAACTCTCAACTATCCAGCAGAAGTATTTACTTGATCTCTTAGACCAACTTAAGGATATTTTTGCCTCTGGACCTAACAACTATGGGTTGGCCAAAGGTGTTATATATCAAATGGATACAGGAGATGCTCCCCCTTTCTGCACCAAACCTTATAGACACAGTCAAGTAGAAGATGCTCAAGTATCTAAATAGTTAAAGCAACTCATAGATGCTGGATTGCTGGCCCTGTCTCAAAGTCCATGGGCCTCTCCTTTGCTGATCCTCAAAAAGAAAGATGGATGGCACCAAATTGTCATGGACTATTGTTGCCTTAACTTTCTTACCACAAAGGACTCATACTCTCTGCCTCAAATCAATAATGCCCTTAGACGTTTGGGAGAATCCAAATTCTTCTCTGTAATGGATTTAGCTTCTGGGTACTGGCAAGTAGACTTATCCCCTGAAGATTGTGAGAAGGCTGCCCTCATTACATCTGAAGGGCACATTGAGCCAACCTGGATGCCCTAGGAATTTTGTAATACGCCTACTACTTTCCAGCAAGCTGTGGATTCCACCCCACAAGATCTGAAGCTCTCCTGTGTACTTTTATATCTATACAATATAACAGTGTCCAGCTCCACCTTCACTGGCCATTTGGACCATCTCAAAGCTGTCTTCATCAAAATTTGTAATGCTGGCTTACAACTCAAGCCCTCCAAATGTGCTTTCTTCAAAGAGTGGCTTTAATCCTTGGAGCATGGGGTCACTCAGACTGGTATTTGACCCATGAATAATAAGGCTGAAGCCATTGACAAGATGTTGCCCCATCAATCTGTGCAAAGTCCAAGTATTTCTCAGTATGATAAGTTATTATTTCCAGCCCACCCCTGATTTTACAGAGCTGAACAAGCCTCTGGTTCAACTGATCAGAAATTTTCCCTTCAAATAGACAGATAGTCAACAACAGTCATTCAAGGCTTTAAAGACCAAGCTCAAAGAGGCTCCTATCCTGGTCTACCCAGACTAAAACAAGGAGTTTATCTTATACACCAATGCCAGTGGAGTTGCTGTGAGCACAATCCTAGCCCAGCTGGATAATGAAGGAGTAGATATACTGGTGGCCTACTTCTTCTGTATGCTTAATAAGCATGAGAAGAGTTATAGTGTTACTGAGAAGGAATTTTTGGTAGTATTAAACACAGTTAAACAGTTCTGATACTATATATATGGGACCCATTTTACTGTAATAACTGATCACTCCTCTCTCAAGTGGCTACAGTAATTGAAGGAACATGAAGGTTGACTGGCACAATGGGCCTAACACTTGCAGTGATATGAATTCACAGTGGTATACAGACCTGGTGCTCAACATCAGAACACTGATAGGCTATCCCAGATGCCTATACTTACCATTCTCCCTTCAGATGTCAATTGTCTGTACAAAATGATAGGCTATCCTGACGCTTGGGATACTGCACCCAAAGAGATCCATCTAGCTCTACAGTCTCTTTCAAAGGACACTGCCATTTGAGATAGACAGCTCTTCAAAAGGGTTAACAACATGTTCCTACCTTATGTCTGCCCTAGCATGAGGATTGCCATTATCCTTCAGGCCCCATTGACACTGGGCATGAAGGCCTTTCTAAGACTCATGACTGGCTAATTAAGAGCTTCTACTGTGAAACATGCAGCTTCTTATCACTGATTTTCTTGTCTCCTGTCATTTCTGCCAGCTCTAATGCCCTCAACCTTCCCAACATCAATTCAAACTCATCCCCCTAAACATGCCTTCCACACTGTGAGTATTGATGCTGTTGGGCCTGTCCCTTGTTCTAGGTCTGGGTGTTTTTTCATCTTGGTAGAAGTAGACAACTTTAGAAAATGGGTTGAAGCCAAGGCTACCAAGGATATTACTGCCAAGACTACAGATAATTTCCTGCCGCAGGATATATTCTACCAACATAGGTGTCCACAGACGTTACTCTCTGAAAATGGAACCAGCTTCATAGGCAGGCTCATCACGGCTATTGTTGAAGCAATGGGTACCCACCAATCCTTCTCTGCTGTGTATAATCCTTCTACTAATGGGACAGTTGAGCGTGCAAATTCTTCTCCTGTATCAACTATATGGAAGCTTACCCTATTGGATGTGGCTAACTGGGATATGTTCCTCTCTGCTGCCCTTTTTGCTTACCACCAGGGAAAACATCAGGTAACTGAACAATCCCCCTTTGTCATTCTCTGTGGGTGTGAGGCTACTACTCCTCAATCTTGGGTCCCCCATTGATTGAATTTGATGCTGCAGCTAACCCCAAACCCCATGTCAAAGAATTGACTAACCAGATCATTGGTATCCAAGCAACAGCTTACTCAACTGCCTATAAGGTCAAGAATTTAGAGCTGTTGTCCTCCAATCTTTCTAGGGCTTCCCTTCCTGAATTTCAGGTGGGTGACCTGGTCCTCCACTATCTGAACTAGATTGGTGGCAGAGCCCACAAGCTGGATTCCTTCTGGGTCAGGCCTTGTGAGGTCACTTATAAGAAAGGTGGTGGTTACACCATCAAGCTCCTATTGTCTGGTTGTCCCTTTTCCTGGGTCCATGTCAAGTTCCTTGGCAAATATAAACCACCTGTGATCAATCTTGAGGGGGAGATGTCAGAAATCATGCCACTTGTACTATTTTGACATGGCCTTTGAATATCAATACCTGCACAGGCTTGGTTGGATTTGTTTTTGACTTTGGAGTTTGTTCACCTTCCTGAAATGGATCAACATCAATTTCCACCCATTCTGTATTACCCTACCTGCATATGACTGATCCTGGTACAAGTTCAGCTTGGAATGACCTCATCTGTCAGGAAACCAAGCATAGGTAGAGGCATTAGGTGACTTGGGACAGGGTACCACTGGGCCAGTGGGTAATGCCCACCATAGGATGGGTGTTAACTTGATAATATAGGATACAGATTGCCCAAGCAAGGACCAGGGCCCTGAGTTGGGCACCATAGAATCTACCAATACTGTCAAAGTAATGTAGAGTACTCCAAACATTTGGGTGGACGTGGCCTTGGAGGCAGGTGATGGTTTCATTGGGCAGGCAGATAATTGTACTTGTCTTTGAACAATAGGGGTGGCAACTTGTACCACTTTCCTTTGCGTCCTATGTATTCAGTATCTCTAGTCCTTGCTAAGGAATCAGCAATGAGGATGGTCTCTAAGTCAAACTCCAAGTAGGCAGGGTTGGGCGGGTATTTGGTAAAATGCACAGGGCCAAAGGGGGCTCCAGGGGGACAGTATAGTGCCTGAGGTGGGTTGGCAGGTTGGTCTCTAGATAGGGCTGTTACCTGGTTGTCTACTTGGCCAGAGTTGAGATGAAAGATCACTAAAACTAGACAATATAGGATTTGTTTGAACCAAAGGTTCATAAACTTTATTATATAAAAATGACAATGGGGACATTCCCATTTTGCCAGGGTTCTTATACCAGGTGGTTTTGCTTCTTTGCTTTTTGCAGAATTCAGGTCTGGAGACAGTTCATTGGCAGGACTTGGTCCTTGGCTTGGGGTCTCAAGGGAGGCAGATCCTGGTTGTGCTTGCTCTGATGAACAGAAGTGGTGATGCTTTGTTCCACTGCTGTTGTTCACCATATCACCTGAGCAGGCCAATTGCATTACCCATTCTGGACTGGAGACTAGTAGTAGCTGGTGATTATTGGCAGGAATAGCAGTGGGCCTTGTTTTAACCTCCTTTAGGCAAGCTACAACTTCTGCATAGGTCTGGGTCTTTGGTGGCACATGGTTAATAGCAATCTGGTGACCATTTGAGGAATCATCCTTAAGAGTCTGGCAGGTCTTGGAGTAATTCAAAAACTTGGGTTTGTGACTCAATGAGTTGACAGGTTCCTGTCCCTCCTGAGTGACTCAATTTGCCTTTGGAGGGCTGGGTTCAATTCCTGGGTTTCCGATATTGATTTCAAACTTTCAGTCTTGATATTTGATAGGCTGGCAGATTTCTGTTCCTCCTGGTTGGGGCAAGGCATTATCAGCAGTCTGGCAACTGTGGTAAGTTTGACTCCCTTAAAGTTGACTCCCTGGTACTCAACTCCCTTGAAATTGACTCCCTTGAACTTGACACTATAGTAAAGTGAGAATTCAGCTTTTGCCCTGATCGACTCCCTGGTACTCAACATTTTTTTAATTAACGGATCTTGATGTACTAAAAACTTTTAATATGAAAAATTAAGCTATACAGGTATGGTATACTAAAGTGACCCCAGAAAAACTCAAAAATGCAATAAAAACAGTATTTTAATTAATAAAAATAAGGAGAAATAAGCAATTATTTCTCATTTTACTATGTAATTTACACTCTTCATTATAAAAATATTTTTTATTACCATAAAAATTAAAATTCCAATGAGACAAAAATAAACATAAACACAAAAAATAAAGTTATGCAAACTATAAAGAAATATCAATATTTATTTGATATAGTTCATATAAGCACAACTGTGAATATCATATGTTTTATTTGGAAATTAACAAAAATTAAGGTATTTCACTTACTTCCAACTATAAATATTCATCTCAAACTTACCATGTATACATAAAAAAATTACTGCTATCTAATTAAGTTAAAAAAACTTAAAATTAAAACTAAAAACTAAATGATCAAAGCTAATAAGTAAAAATTAAAGTTAAAAAGTTAAAAGTTAAAAGTAAAAATCATATAACTGAGCAAGCAAGCAAGTTTATTCCTCCTCCTTCTTTTCCCGTTTCATTTTGGCCCCTTCCAGGAGGGAAGTGGCAATAAGCTCAAGCTGCTGCTTAAGCTCAGAGGCCTTGTATTTGTGCTTAGCCGCACCCTGGATTGCCTTGGTGAAGAGGGTACAGCGGGTGGTTGGCTTGGTGGGGGGGACGCGGTTGGCCAAGTCACGCAGCTTGGAGATGGTCTTCTCCTGCTCGTGCTGCAAGAGGGAAAAGAACTTATTGAATTTGGGGTGGAGCCCAAAGTTGGCTTTGAGGTGTTTGTGGTAAGCCTCTAGCGCTGAGGTGGTCTTGAGCTCACCATTCACTGCCGCCCGGTACACATTCCAGCTGGCCTTGGCACGGGCCTTGCCTTGACTCTGCGTAACAACCTTCCCAATCCACTGGGGCTCAAAGTACTCAAGGAAAGGCTTGAACTCCGGGTGCTTCACTATGTAGGGATCCTTTGAGAGCACCTCAAACCCCATTGCAGTGTGCTCTGGCTTTAAAAAAGCCAAGGCACTAAATTGTGCCAGCACAAATCTGCAGGTGTCCAAAGTATCCCTCCGGCTCAACCTACTAAGCTCCATGTGGGCCTGCACGTTACAAGCAACTGCTTGGAGGAAGTGGAAGTGGCACCCCTGCACCTCCCTGCTAAACAGCTGCTTGAATGCATTGAACTGAGCAGGCTCAAAGACCATAATGCATACGTGAGGCCCAAGAGCTCTTAACCTCGCCTTTTCCTCCGAGTCCAGGGTGGCCTGGTCCTTGTCAGAGGCAGGTGGGTTGGCGCGGGTGTGGGGGGAGTCTTCTTGGATTCATCATCATTGGTGGGAGGAAGGAGGGCAAGTTCTTGGCGGAGGATGGAGAACGCGCGGGTATAAATGGCCTCAGTGGCCCCAGGAAGAAGGAAGAACGTGAGTGGAATCACCTGGATGTCAATCTGGGCATGAACCATCCAGAGCTGCTTGAACATCCGGGGGCAAGTGGCAAAGGTACCATCAACTAGCCAGGTTGACGCCCTTTTCAACTCCATCAGGTTCTGCTGAGTTGAGTAGCAGATTATACGGTCCTTGGCTGCAGGCCTGTCATCATGAAGCAGAAAGTGCTCCCCACTAGGAAGCTGCTTAAGCTCATGAGTGAGTGTGAGCTCAGAGAGGACATCAGAAGCCTTGGGGGGAGGGGGGATTGGCAGCAATTCTCTTATCACTGATGTACTTAACAAGTTGCTCCTGAGTGGGCACCAACTTAAGATTGTTGGGCTTCAGGTGCTGGAGGGCCTTGATGGCCAGATCTGATGCGCGAAGATGGGAGGATGTGGGTATTACTTGCACAAGGTACCACTTTAACATCCGAGTGATCAAGTGATTGGGGGGCTCACAAGTGTGCTCCCCTTTCTCCAAAGTAACCCGCTCCCAGCCCTTGGTGTTCAACCAGGCCCCGCAAGTCTTATCCTTGCAGACAAAGTGCTTGCTTTTGGTCTGCCGCTTTTGGTTGTTGCAATTAAAGATATAATTGTTGGCAACATAACCAGGGCCGCCCTTTACGGACATGATTGGAAAGTACCAGGGGAAGCGCTTGGGAACTTTAAACTCTCTGTCCATGTTGCAAATGTTGTGGATGGCCAGTGGATCCCAAGCCACATGACCAGAAGCTTTAAACTTCTTGGAGTAATCCTCTGGCTCATCTTTGGGGTCAGATGAAGAAGGAGAGGAAGAGCCATTGGGAGGGGGGAGGGGGAGGATTCTTTGAGGCCTGCTTGGATACCTCCTTTTTCTTACCAGAAGAAGAGGTGGGCTCCTTGGCAGCCTTTGCCTTCTTGGTCCGGCGCTCCTTGGTAGGCTCGGAGTTGGCCTCTGAGTGATAAAATGAGTGGTCGGTAAGATCACCATCTGATTTATTGGGGGATGATTTTTGGGGGGGAGGTGAAGGGGATGTAGAAGATGAGAGTGGAGGGGGGAGGAGATGAAGTGGGAGGAGATGGGGTTGGGGACTTTGCCTTTGCAGGCTTCTTGGCACGCTTGGGGGTGGAGGCAGTTTCTTTGAAGCCTTTGGAGGCTTGGCGCTTAGGCTGCTGGCTGTTCTTGCTTGATTTAGTCTAAAGAAAAGTTTAGCATTGTAAATAAAATGATTGAGAAGATATTGCAAACACAAAGAGGTAAAGCAAAGCAAAAGTTGAATGAAAAGTATGCAAATAAAGTTTTATTTATAAAAAAACATAAAAAAGTAAATAGAAGCAAAATAGAACCTCAAAGTGTAGATATAAAGGTTAAAACATAGAAAATAAGTGAATTTATGATAAAGCATCAAAGATGTTAGGTTCAGCATAACATCTTAGTGTTAAATCAATGTAAAAGTTTAATTGAAAATCAAAAAACATATGAAAATTATATGGAGAGCAGCAGAAAAGTAGTAGATTAAAATATCAAAAAAATAAAAAAATATTATGTGGATTTTTTATTGAGAGTTGAAAATTCAAAACATAGTAAAGTGTCAAGTTCGGCACTGTCAAACAGCCAGAAAAAGCTGAATTCTCACTGTCAAGTATGCCAGAGTCAAGCAGTAACATCAAATTTACTATGTTTTTTACATATAAAACTTGCTTAAATTTAAACTGAGTTCAAAAGTTAACCCAAAAGCAAGGCAGTTTTGTATGCTCAAAAATAAAAAAATACAACATAAGTTAAAAAAGTAAATGAGTAGGAAGGTGTTTATTAGTGATTAGGGCATGCTGTGAGGAGCTGGGAGTGAATTATTTACCATAGTGTTGGTTAAAACGTTAAGAAGCTCTCTGTACTAATCCCCAAGTTAAAGTGTCGAGTGGATGAGTGTTGAGTGGCGCTCATAGTGTGTCACATATTAATTTAGCCTTAATTCCGAGCCTTTGATTAGTTAAATCCAAAACCAATCAGGTGTCAAGTTGATAGAGTCAAACAAAGAAAGTGTCAAGTTTCAGTTTTTTATAAATTACATATGAAATCTCTTAATAAATTGGGCTTAATTTATGTGGCACCACTTAATCCAAAAACCTGGGAATGACATAATGTAAAACAAGTGGGGCATTTGATTAATGATTATACCACTAAATCCAGTATAGTGGTGCTTGGGAGCCTAATCAACAACTATGGACACTAGTAAGAAAAATATAATAGTGAATAATAAAATTTATATAAGCGCATATGTATTTTATTAATAAAATTAAAATTTGGCTTAAAAAGTGTTGAACTGGTCACTTTTGGGTTTAGAGTGTCGAACACAGGTTTTTTCATTTCTATTAGTAGATTTACTTATAAATTGCCCCTTAAATTGGTATTTTAGCTAACCAATTTATTAAACAGAGTCGAGTTTGAGTAAATTTATTTTTGGTTTTCAGTTTCAAACCCCTAAATTACTAGTAAAAATTAGCTTAAAATTGGTTAAGCCAAAAATACTAATAGATTCACATATGCGGCACTCGACTCCCTGGTACTCGACAAAGTGTCGAGTACCAGGGAGTCAAACTTACCACAGTTGCCAGCGGTCCAGGGTTTGGCTCAACTTGCAGTCTGGCTGGCTCCCATCCATCCTGGATAGTGAAAGGTATCTCCTGAGGACCAGGGTTCAATTCCTGGGTTTTCAATACAAGTATTGGTATGTCATTCATGACATCATCAGCCACACCGTCTACCTAGTGAATGATCAGCGTGTCCAGTCTACTATTTAAGTAGAATCATTTCTCCTAGTAAAGATAAGTTTATCCACATTTTTGTTGGCTTTTATAATCTTCAAGCTTTTCCCATCCTTTTTACCAAAAGGAACTCTTCTTTGTGTATTCTAGGAAATTAAGGTATGTGCCCTTAATTTTGCCCTGAAGCTACCCCAAGGCTAGCCGCCTTGAACCTTTTGTGATAAAGGTTTCCTGTTGTATCCTCCTGGATGTCGTCCCCAAGAGCCGGATACGACAAAAATATAGCTGTGTTTCATGGACCGCTTCGAATCCTAGTTTGTTGGCAGATGGCACGGATAGATCAAACTAGAATATATATGCTTCTAAGCAAAATGGTGGCAGCTAGACTTTTAATTGAAACAAATCTGTAGATCTAATCTCTAATGATGGTGTCCTTTTTTATACTAGGTGGTTGCCCCGTCCAAGGACAGATACAAAATCGAAATCTAATATATATATTCGATATATATTGTTGGATCTTTAGGTTGGGGTTGTTTGGCATAGTTTAATTTAAAAAATTGTACTTGAACAGGCTTCCTTAAAATGTTGATTCAAATTTTATTTAAAATAAAATTACATATTCCACGTATAAATATTGATATAAATCTATATAGTGGATTATTAATATTAAGCTTATTAAGGCTAAAATATTGATTTAAGAGTTTAATTCTTTCTAAGATTTAAAAATATAGAGCTGATGTGTAGCTTTGAAACGAGCTATTGAGCATCAAGATTGGTTTAGTATTCCCAGAGATATGTTGTTTTTAGTTTGTTTAGTGTGAATTCGAATTCATCGTGTTGAGTCTGGGTCTTTGACTAAGACATGAGCCTGGTTTCAGTGCTTCGCTCTATTCTCAGCACCTAGAGAAGCTAGAGCTCTCATGGTTGGTACTATTTTGGTCGTGCTTAACCAAAGAATTTATCTAGATACTCTAAATGCTATGAAATCATTTTAATCAGCATTAATATCGGCACTTAACTCCACTGGCATCATTATTAGGATGATACAATGATAAGCAAGGTTGACTCTGAAACAAGATGAGCATTTGTATCAGGTGATGTATCCAGAGTGGATTTTTCTATTATTTCACTTCAAACTAAATAAAATCAAAATGTGCAAACCAGCCGTCTCTTACTTAAACCAATGGTTATATATATTTTAAACGGGATCTATTTAAATCGACCAAGCTCGCTTTCCTCAAGTCAATCCAATCCTTAGCAAAGAGTTTAACTACGCAATCATATTAAAGTGCAGCAAATGAATCCTATTTTTAATCATCATGTTTCTCTACTTCAAGTTTAATCCACACATTCCGGATTTGAATCAACTATACAAAAAGCCTCTTTGATATATTTTAAGGATTGAACCACCAATTTAAAAATCCAAGCATTTGATATCCACCCAATTCAACCTGCTTGGTTTCAAAGGTGCTTGTATGCAAGGATGAGCACATTCAAGCTGTTGGCTTGGTCGTTGACTTAAGATGTAGAATAATATAGAAAAATTGATCCTTACAGCTTGAAGGCACTCGAGCTGATATTACGACAGACTCATATATATTATTAACTCGGCTAATGTGATTGAAATTCAGATTATAAATCTTGTATCTACATAATCAGTGAGCATGAATAGTGATGAGGGCTAGCGTTTATAAACTTAATGGGATCTAATTTGATTGGTTGGCTGCAATGAGGAGGGGTTTTATTGAATTGTAGTGAATGGAAGCTCCTTAGTTTCCGGATTGAATAAAAAGTAAGTTAAGAATTATTGGAGGGTGGTGAGTTTATTTATCGGCCCTACCTTGAGGGCTGGAAGAATTAGTTTCATTTTCAGCCAATTAGATTTGAAAAGGTGATGTGACTAAAATAGATTAGTCAAATTGTCGGGCGATTAGAAATCGTTAAGCGTTGCTATGTTTAAAAGCTGGATTATAATTGGAAGATGTTTTAGTTAGTGTGCTAGGGATTGCTTAGGTTCAGGTTTAGCTTTATATAAATTCTAAAGTAAATTGGGCGGCATAGATTGGAGATGAATTTAAAGGGCGGCAGGGGGTGATGTCAATTGATGAGTTCCTTTGGCCATAGCTACGATGAGTTTATATCTAATTTTACTGGCTGGATGCTGGGCTTGATTGGAGCTGTGGGGCTGGTGCTTAACAGCGTGCTTTTTGTTATTTTAAATTGGCATGGCAACAGGGGTCTTAGTCTGCAGCTGGTGGTGCTTATTTCGGTGATGGATATATTTTCGTGCCTATCCGCCATCTTTTTGGCGGTGGCGCGGGTCATCTGGGGGGCGCCAGAGATGTTTGATGTTTCTGGCTTCTGTTCGGGGGTTGGGTTTACATCACTGCTGTCGGTTGGAATGAGCGGGATGCTTTTAGCAAGCCTGGGGCTTGAAAGGTACTTGGCCATTTGCAACCAGCGTCATGTGCCAATGCGGGGACTCGTAATCGTTCTGAGTGCAGCCTTTGTTGGCCAGATGTGCCTGCTTGGTACTGCCGTTTTTGAGGATGGCCTGGTCAGGGATGCCACCTTCTCGCATTGTGTCCTTAGTAATGCCCAGGGGTTGCAGATCCACTACTGGCTCCTCAACATAGTCTTCCTGTCGCCCATCCTTGTCCTGACCTTCTGCTACACCGCAATCTTTGTCAAATGCCTATCCGCGGACCAGCCCAACGAACACTTCTCCAGCCGCCGCCTTAGCCTACGCGCCCTCTTGTTCCTCGCTGTCTACCACGTGTGCTTCTGCCCCAAATTCATCTTCTCTCTCTGGGGAATCTTTGGCTCCCGCACACGCCGCCCAATATCCCTGCACATCCTGGGGACCCTTGGCGTCGCGCTGTCCGTTGCCATCAACCCCATCCTAGTCCTCTTCCTCAACAAGGACATCCGCACTACCGCCTTCATCCACCTTCGAAGGCATAAGCCTTTCCCATATCCCTAATCCCCCCTCCACCAACTAATAAACCAATCAGATATCTTGATTCGGTAGCCAATCATCTTAAGGCAACACTACTAGGATATATATTTCTTAATACTGTCGTAACTGTGCTGTTTTAGCAGAGTTACAAGGGGGAAAATATTTAGAAGCTAGATAATAATCTTTATTGTGAGATAGTGATTATATAGTCAATGTGAATTAAGGATAACAGGAATATGATTGTTGATCATACGGTTGGATGGCAGAAGGGGGTGGCTTGATACTGGTAATGAGTCAAGCGCCAAAACAAGGTATCCACCATAAAGGATCATCATCTGTTCATGTTGTTAGATTTGGTAATTCAAGTTGACTTCCTAGTCTGGCTTTGAGTGACCGGGTAATCAGATTGCGGGACACAAACCCGCTTGGTTAGAACCTTGCTGGCGGGTCGAGCCTGCAGTTTTGACACCCCCCAACTGAAGGTCGGCCTCCTCTGGGGGCAGGGCGGTTTCTCGTTGTTTTTCTCTTGCTTTGCAGGGTTGTAGGCAATCATGGTGTAGGGTCTTGTCTTGCTTACGTTTTCCAAGCCCTTGCACAAGGTAAGTGTTATTGTCGTTTACCTTTAGTGTTACAGTAGAAAATCAAATGGAAGGGATAGTGCGCCCTCGGAAAACCCAAAATCAGCGAAGAACCACAGCCAAACCCCTGAAAGAAATTGACGACTTAAATGCTGTCATAGACAAAAAAATGGGTCAAAGCTGGGGTCACCCAAATAGCCCTCAAAAATCTGGACCTGCCTTATTTTTCCCCAAATAATTATGACAAGAAAATTTCGTGTTATTTACTATTTGGGGATGGTAGCACTCAACCCGCTGGTCGCTGAATTTTTTTTGAATTATGATGACATTGACTCAAATTCCAATGCAGGACCACCAACTGCTGAAAATATTCTCGCCAGCCAATCAGAAGCCTTAGAATCCCCTCCCACCCCATCCTGAACTCCCTTAAGACTTCCCCATTTCCCCTCTAGAAACTTGTTTCTAGATAGCTTATTATCACTCAAATAAAAGAAAGTCCTCCCAAAAAATGTTTGCTCATCTGGGGCTGTTTGGCCCTGTCTTAGAGAAACTAGCCTCTGTCATGGTCAAGGTCGTCATTGATTCCATGTTGGCATCCTGGCCCGCTCTCTACACCTTGACACCTCTGGATTTATCTTCTAATTTGCCCCTACAGATCACTCTGACCGCGACAATTTTGTTATCCATCTTCTGCTACACCAATGTTGGCTCCAAAATGTTGACACCATCTTCCAGAATTGGTATCTTGTTGCTCAAGCAACTCACAATTTGTCTTTTATACCCTCATTGTTTGTCCTTGAATCATGCAGCTTACCACTTTACTTTAACATTTAGAATGATTGCTGGCCCCACTTTCTTGGGTTGTAGTTTGCTCTTGTCAACATTCATGACCCAAACTTTGTCCCCAACTTCATGTCTATTGTGGATGGGTACAAAGGTTTTTGTAGACGTTCATTCTCCTTCACTGTTTGTTTGCTGTTAGCCTTTACAACGTGAGGGTCTGAGCATGGAGGGACTTCACTTGGGATTTCTAGTTTAGGTCCTGCCAATGCTTGGATGATATTTGGCTGTGTGTGTATACCAGTTCAAACGGGCCTTTTCCGGTGGATCTTTTCACTTGGGTTTGACACACAAGTAGTGCAGTCGGTAGCTGCTTATACCAGTCTTCAGGTCTCCCGGCGGTGAGTTTGGCTAAGGCTTGCACGAGGCTACCATTAAGCCGCTCTACACGTCCATTGACCTGTGGGTGATATGGCGTTGTTACGGTGTGTTTGACCCCATTTTTTGCAAGGTATACATTAGTGGTTTTGGAGGTTAATTCTTTCCCTCCATTGGTTATCAGGAGTTCTGGCTTTCTGAACTTGCTGATTAGCTCCTTGTCAATAAATTGTTGTACATTGTTGCCAGTGTGTGCCTTTACTGCTTGGGCTACTGGCCATCTCATAGCCAAGTCAATGGTGGTGATGATGTATTTCTTGTCATTGTGTTTTCCTGGAATGGGGCCAACAATGTCAAGAGCCCATACATTGAAAGGTAGTTGTGTGCAGATGGGAAGTACTGACTTTGGCAGGGTTTTGCTTTTGGCAAACCTTTTGCATACCTCACATTGTTCTAGAACTTCTTGAACATTGCAGTATAAGGTTGGTCACCAGGCCTTATGTTTAAGGAACTCATATAGGTTTTGGCTCTTGGTATGTCCAAGGTCTCTGTGATAGCATAAGATGGTGTCAACTTGCTGATGTGTGGAAATGTAGGGAATGGTTGTGCTGTCAGTCATCTTTCTGTGTAGAGTCCCATATACATCAGCAAAGAGGCGTTTATTCTTGATGACTTTTTCTTTTGTTATGTTGGTGGTGCCAGGGGGGAACCCTTTGTCCTTTGTTCAGAGTAGTAAGAGAGGCCAGTCTGGGTTGAGCCCATTCTCTCCTCTTTAAGCACAGACATACAGGCGGGACAGGGCATCTGCCATGGCAAGCTTGGTCCCAGGTTTGTAATGGATGAGCATGTTAAACCTCTCCAGTATCTCCATCCAGCAGGCTTGGCAGCATAACAGATTCACTTGAGTTTTGAAATAGATGAGCAACTTGTGATTGGTTAATGCTGTGAATTGTTCCTGCTGTTCTAGGTAACAGCGCCATTTGACTAGACAGTGCACAATAGCCAACAGTTTGTTGTTGTGGATAGGGTATCAACACTTGCCATCTATCAATTTTTGTGATTCATAAGCTATGTGCAGGAAGTCACCGTCACTATTTTTGATTTTTAGTACTCACCCAATGGATGCATCTGAGGCGTCAGTTTCCATTTGGTATTCCCTGTCACGTTTGGGGTATTGCAGGATGGGAGCCATTGTGAGTTTCTCCTTGAGGCGTCTTAAACAGAGGTCACATTGGGGGTCCACACAAACTTGGACTTAGCGCCTGTTATGGCAGATAAGGGGGCAGTCAAAATGCCACAGTCAGGTATGAAGCGGCGTACAAAGGCCACCATTCCCAAGAAGATGTGGAGTTCCAACTTATCCTTGGGTGGTGGCATCTTGTAGATGGCCTGTATCTTTTGACTGTTGGGTTTGATGGTGTCTTTTGAGACTATGTGTCCCAGGAAGGGTAGTTGCTTGCGGAAGAACTGGCACTTGGAGGGCTTGGCTAACAGTTTGTGTTGTGCCAAGGTAGCAAAGACTGCTTTGAGGTCTTTGTGGTGTTGTTCCACCAAGGAACTGTAGACAATAATGTTGTCCAGGTACACTAAGGTGTGCTTGCCTATGTGGGGCGCAAATACTTTGTTCATGAAGGTCACAAAGGTGGACAGGGCATTGGTCATACCAAAGTTGAGCACCACACATTTGTAGGAGCTGTATTTAGTGCAGAAGGCTGTTTTGGGGATGTCTTCCTCCTTGATGCGGATCTGGTTGTAGCCTGCCGTCAGATTGATATTGGAGAAGACTGTGGCTCCTCCTAAGGCATCAAAGAGGTCGTCAATCAGTGATAGTGGGTAACAATTCTTAATGGTAACTTCTTTTAGGGCTTGGTAGTCTGTGACCAGACATAAGGTACCGTCCTTCTTAGCCACAAAGAATACAGCGGCCCCAAAGGGAGACTGTGAGGGGCAGATAAGTCCTTTTTCCAATGCCATCTTGAGGTAGGTGTGTAAGGCTTTGTCTTCATTTGGGGTCAGCCTGTAGATAGGGCGCGCCTTGGATACAGCCCCCTTGAGTTGGGTGGAGTGCTGAATATGCTTCTAAGGGGGCAGCCCAGTTAGCGCTTCCTCAAAGATTTCTGGATGGTGGGCCACAATGTCGCGGTCCTGAGGTGTGGAGGTATCCTGGTGATCTTTGAAATGTATGATCTTGTACTGACAGAAGTCCCAGTCAATTGCCTTCAGGTTTTTCTTTTTGTCCTGGGTCTCTGTGATACGTACAAAGATGTGGTTGCGTAGCAGTTGGTCCACAGAGTCAGGGTAGATCTGGTGGTTGACACCTTCACGCTTGATGATCAACACTGAGGTTGCCCAGTCTACATGAGGGTTGTTCTTCTGTAACCAGTATAGTCCCATTACAATGTCAAACTTGGGAAAGTCAATGATGGGACCTTGAATGGTGGAGTGAAGGTTCTCAAGCATGACAGAGAAGGGGGCAGTTTCTTTTGTCACGGCAATGTGGTGTTTGTCAGCCAGGACCACATTTTTAATCTGCAAAGGATTAGTGGCCAGATTGAACTTATCCCTAAAGCTACTGTTGACTAGGGTTTGGTCTGTACCCAAATCCAGGAGTGCTGAGCCTGTGTAATTCCAAAAGCAGAAAGGGTAGGACATCAGTTTATTGGGATGTATGGCAATGGTGTACAGTACCAGGTCCTCTGAGGGCACTTGGATCATTGGGCATTGGTCTACGTCCTTGGGTTGGTATTCATCATTGGGCAAGTCAGGAGTTGTGTGAGAAGAGCTTGGCTTGCTTAGTGCTCTCCCCGGGCTTTTCCCTCATCTTGGTTGCCTTGTGTGGTGGTGACATGGAAATGGGTACAGTTTGACTGGCCATTGTTTCCATTTCCATGCCCATTTGAACCTGTGGGCTTGTGGTTGGTGTTGTTCCCATTGCCTCTGGGAGGTGGTTGAGCGGAGCGCCCACTTGGATGGGAATCCTTGGGTCTTTCTTGTTTCCCAGTTTGTGCCTTATGTAGTGTGTTGGATGTCTGCTCTGTTTTTTCTGCTTCACAGTACAGGCTTTGCAGGTTGGTCACTTGATCCAGGTTCACATGTCTCATCACGTGAAATTTAAAAGTGTTGTAGTACATGAGGTGTGTGGCTGGGGTGTCAAAGGCCAAGTTGGATGGGGCACAGAGACAGAGTTCCTTGTAGGCGCAGGTGAGTTCTTTAACAGTGCCTGTCTGGGTCAGGTTCTTTACTTGGCGTATGATCATGAGCGCCGTATCCTTAAGCACAAATCTTGCCAAGAAGTCCTGTTTGAAGGTGTCCCAGCTCTTGTCAGTGTGCTCTTTGTGCCACTTGTCACACCAGGTGCCAGCGTCATGGGTCAGGCAAATGGAAATCTCCACAATCCAAAATTGCTGTGGGCATTCCATCTGAGCCAGCTTGCTGTGAGAAGACTGGATCCATGCGGCAGCATTGTTGTCGTTGGCCCCTGCAAAGGGGCTCCAAGGCGGCGCTGCAAAGTCTTTGTGCAACATAGACAGGCATGGTGGTTTTGTTGTCTGGTTGTGGCATCAAAGAGGGTGCCTGAAAGAACACTTGGGAAGACAGGGCGTTGAAGGCAGGTAGTGGGATCACCATGTTTTGGTAGAGAATAAAACCATCAGGTATCTTGGTACCAGGAGTATACGGAGTCTAGTTGGGCAGGAGGCCAGACATAATTCTGTCAAGGATTTGTTGGCTGCGGCGTGTGCAGGCAACATGCAGAATTTTTCAAGATAAGGTAGGATGGAGAACCTACCTGTGCTACCAATATTGTAACTGTGCTGTTTTAGCAGAGTTACAAGGGGAAAAATATTTAGAAGCTAGATAATAATCTTTATTGTGAGATAGTGATTATATAGTTCATGTGAATCAAGGATAACAGGAACATGATTAGTGATCACACAGCTGGATGGAAGAAGGGGGTGGCTTGATCCTGGTAATGAGTCAAGCACCAAAACAAGGTATCCAACAGGAAGGATCATCATCTGTACATGTTGTTGGATTTGGTAATTTGAGTTGACTTCCTAGTCTGGCTTTGAGTGACTGGGTAATTGGATTGCAGGGTACAAACCTGCTTGGTTGGAAGCTTGCTGGTGGGTCAAGCCTGCGGTTTTGACAGAATGGAACACCATTCAGCAGCAAGCCTTTGAAACCCTTAAGCAAAAACTCAAAGAGGCGCCAATCCTAGTGTATCCTGACTATGATAAGAAGTTTATCCTATACACTGACGCTAGCAATCTTGCTATTGGGGTAATTCTGGCCCAACTAGATGACAAGGGTGTAGACAATCCTGTGGCTTACACTTACCGTGTGCTAAAAAAGCTTGAGAAAAATTATAGTGTCACAGAGAAAGAGTGTTTTGCTGTGTTGCATGCAGTCAAAAAATTCCGCCACTACGTGTATGGTACCCATTTCACAGTTGTCACTGACCACACTTTGCTTAAATGGTTACAACAACTTAAGGAGCCAGAAGGGCGCTTAGATAGATGGGCCCTACTTTTGCAAGGTTACAACTTAACTGTGCTCCATTGCCCTGGGATTGTAAGATCTTGCCCATTATGGTGCAAGGTTATAGACTAAAGCATGCAAGGCATTAGGATTCAAATTTAAAAGATATAAGAATTTAGGAACTGTCTGTAAGATAATCTTACAGAACCCTGCTAAAAACCTATATTGTGTCACAAATGGAGTAATAGAGTGTAAAAACCCTTAACAAAAAAGATAAAATAAAGTGTTCAATAGTGAACAATTTGTAACTAAGAGAATATCAATATTAGGATATTCACCATTGGCAAATTGATACATATAACTATTAAAAGATTCTTCAAGGGAAGAAAATGGATACAACAAGCCTAAGGCTTGTTGTTTTACAAGTTCCATTGGATTTAAGAAAAGGGATAGCTAAAATAAAAAATAATTAAAAAACAAAATTCTTAAAATTACAAATCTGAAGTTAAAAATTGTAGAAGTTGAAGGGGAGAAATCACTTAGAATTTTGGCTTAAAGCCTACTCTTCACAAGCTCTTTATAGTTAATTCTTATTCAGTTAAAACTGATTGGCATAGGGAAACAACAGCCAAGGACAGTAGAAACTGGAGAAGTTGAGCAAGAACCTGGAGGAAAATGAGGAAACAGAAACCCAGTAAACCTGCAGATCAACAACGTAAACATGGTGAGTGGCAACAACACAAGCAGGGGCTTTGAAAGGTAAGTGAGTGAAAATATTCTAACTTTAAAAGTAGATATATATAGAAGTAAGAGCAAACAACAGAGCAAACAACAACAACAATTTGGATGCAAAAAGCATAAAAAACAAGGTAATTAACTTATAATACTTAAATATTAACTTGTGATTTAAAATTTCAAATAATATAATGAAAGATTAAAACAAACAATAATAATAAATATGATAACCCTAAAGAGCCTGCCCTTTGGGGCAGGGCATGACAGGGATTCAACATCAGAACGCTGATGGGCTATCCAGAATGCCCATTCTTGCTTTACATCCTGCAGAGGCTGACTGGTTGTACCAACTAATTGGATACCCTTCTTCTTGGGAGAGTGAAACAGAAGAGGTCCAACTGGCTTTGTCCAAGCTATCCAAAGATACCCTCATACACAACAATCAACTCTTCAAAAAGGTACAAGATCAGTATCTGCCCTATGTACGGCCCAGTCTTTGCCTCTCATTGGTGTCGCAAGCTCATAAAGAGACTGGGCATGGAGGCATTGCTAAGACTTTTAAATGGCTTCAGAAGAATAACTTCTGGGAAAATCTTTGCCTGCTAATCCCAGACATTATAGCTAGTTGCCACAACTACCAGCTGCAGAGGCCTTGAGCTGTGGCCCACAAGTTCAAATTAATTCCCCCTCAACATGATTTTCATACTGTCAGCATTGACACAGTAGGTCCTCTCCACCGCTCACGTTCTGGGTGTTGCTTTATCCTGATTGCTGTTGATCACTTCAGCAAGTGGGTAGAGGCTCGCCCTACAAAGGACATCACAGCTAAGACAACTGCTGCCTTCCTGTTACAGGATATTTTCTACTGCCATGGCTGTCCTCAAGTGTTACTCTCAGATAATGGTACTAACTTCTTTGCCAATCTGGTAACCTCTGTTGTCAAAGCTTTGGGGTCCCACCAGTTCTTCTCTGCCCCCTACAACCCTTCTACTAATGGGGCTGTTGAGCATGCAAATTCAACACTGGTCTTTATCATGAGAAAGCTTACCTACTCTGACGCTGCTAATTGGGACCTATACTTACCTGCTGCTCTCTTTGTGTATTGCCTTAGCAAACATTGTGTCACTGGGTACTCCCCCTTTGCTATGCTGTATGAGCAAAAGGCTACTACCCCCATTGCTCTTGGCCCCCCTGCTTTCCTCTGATAAGGCCATGAATCCTGACAACGACATCAAGGATCTAGTCAATTGCATCATTGACATACAGGCCACTGCCTACACTTCTGCATAAAAGACTAAGATGCTTGAAATTTCTCCCAAAAATGCTGGACGCTCCCCCTTGCCTGAATTTGATGTTGGTAACCGTGTTCTTTACTACCAACATAGAGAAGGCAGGCGCGCGCATAAGCTGGAAACTCTGTGGATTGATCCTTTGGAAGTGACCTTCAAACAAGGGTCCAAATACACTGTGAAGCTCCTCTCCAGTGGTTGTCCTTTTGCTTGAGTGCATGCCAAGTTTCTCTGCAAGTACCACCCCCCTAAGGCCAATCTAGGGGAGGACAATGTCTTGAATACCACTATTCACCATGTATTGATTTTGCCTTTGGTGGGCCATCTCAAAGAAAAATCTCTTGCTTTTGCTTTTGCCTCTCAAAATGAGTTGATGATTGAATAAGGGAATACATTTTTTTGGTTTCTTGATAATGCACAACTCACTTGCCCCACTCATGCTGGTGGCAAGTGATCCTACTGTCCTGGTAGTGTTTTGTAGTATTCCTAACCACTATATATTCCATTTCATATTCACCAATAAAAATTAAGTTCTATTCACATTTTTGTCTTTGTGTCTTCAGTACTTCTGCGCCTCTCTCTAGCCACAACTAAAAGATTATTCTTCCAGGGCTGCAAGTACAAATCCAATCCTAAGGTTAGGATTTCCCGTTGTGTGTCTGTGCCGCGCCTCAGAACACAACAAGGGCAAAGACCCAGCTGCAGTGACCTCCTCCCAATTGCAGCATGTTATTGTGAATCAATCTACTTCCAACGTGACCATGCCCCAGATGGGCAAGCTCAGCCTAGAGGAAGCTAGATGTGATATGCCTGTACTACACCTACACTTTCTAGCTGATGCTGCTGCCTACCCTAATAACACATTTGAAGCCTTGGGAGTAGCCACCATACTATCAGGGGACGTGTTGCAACCAAGTTTTCCTCCTTACCTGCCAACATATCTTACAATACACAGGGGGCGCTTAATGAACTGCCCCTTGACATAACTAACGGCATGAGTCAATGTGATGGCAATACCAAATTGGGGGCACTTTTTCCTAATTAGGAGCGCTGCCAATCCAACTTGCTGCCCCCGCACAAGCTATTCCTTGGCTTCAAACCTTACATGGAACACACCACTATGCCACCCCTGTGGCCTTGTGGCTTTCCCCATATAGTATATTAACCGCAATATTCTATAATAAACTACACCTTATCCTATTCTTTTTTCCCTTTCTATCAGACTGTTGTCTTCCCAAGTAAAGTACTAAACTCTAATTGGTTCAGTTGCTCCAGTGGTAGCAGAAGTAGGGTCAATCCTAGCTAAGAAAAAAATTCCCTCAAGAAAGGAAAGAGTACAGGCCGTACTGTCAGGGCCCAGAATGCCCTGGACAATCAGCTGGCCTTCCTAGAGGTGAAAACCCCCACAGCTTGGGAACCTTTATCAAGTATCTCCCAGAGCAAGATAACCCCCTTCCAACTAACAAATAGCCCGGGATTTGAGAGGCACACAAGCCTCAAATCCCTGGCTTCAATTATATTATCAATTTTGGGCCACTCACCTATTGGGAAATGGTACATTGGGAGCACAATTGTTTGATTGCACAATTGGGCACTCAATTGCCACGGGATCTATAAATAACTGTGGCACATTGGCATGCTGCAGTTCAAGAAAGGTTCATGTTATACCAACCAATGAGCACCCACCTCCTGGCCCAAGTACACAAATTCCAGTGAAAATTGTAAGTTCAACTGAAATTGGTGCCATCAGATCTCTGGTGGCACAAAAGGCCACAAAATCACCAGTAAGTATAAGTAGTGGGGAGGGAAAGACCTCCTCACTGTTGACATCTTGAAAAAAACAATTTACATGCCCAGGACTCATTATTTTCTTGTAGGAATTGTCTATTTTTTCTCAAATTTAATTATTCTCTTTGCATCTATTTGGGAATCTGCAACACAATATCAACTTGCCTATTCATATCCTCCTGGTTACACTCCTGATGCTTCAGTCAAGCCACCCTGTGTCTCTGACTTGGATTATTTCCACCCCCACCATCTGGATCTGCTGTCTGCTATGAAGGAGATTCCTACTGCTCCTCCCCCTCCCCAAAACGCCTCCTGCCCAGGACTTCAGTAAGTTGAGGTTTGTCTATATCACAGTTATTGGGGCTGACTGACCAAGTTATGCCCCATACTGGGAGTTGGCACCCCCTAGTCACTTCTCTCAACTAGCTGTTTTGTATTGCGCCTATTGTGTACATGGCCTTCCAGGCCTGGCCTGCCTCCCCTGTGGGAGTCTAGTTGGACTCTGGTAAAGGCTGTGGTATTATGTCAACCATATCTAACCTAGTAACCCTGGCCCCCTATTATTTTTTGATTATAGGGGCATTTTTTATGCTTTTATTTTTGACCTCAGCTTACTACCTAAGACAGTATTTGGCCAAGAAACAAGAAACAAACAAAAGCCAAGAAGAAATTGTTGTCAAGTCATCCCAGGTCTAGACTGTGACTATCTTCACCTCAAACCAAAATGCCGCTGCCCCCACAATCTTTCCTGACCTACAAAAATGGACTTGACTGGTTCAGAAAAGGAATCATCATGATCAATGCCCTGCTCTGTGCCCACCCCAAGAGCTTCAGAGACAAAGCTCATAATGTTATGATGATGGCTGCACAACTGAAGGATGGCGCCAGAGAAACTTTCTTGAACAGCCTAGAGGAAGACACAGACCTTATACTCTCCTACAACTGATTCCTGGAGAGAATTAAATCTGCAACCAACCCCGCTGGGGCCAAGATCCAAGCCTACATGGGGCTCATTTGCCTGACCCAAGGAAGGGACAACCTGGAGACCTACATACAACAATTCCTACGCCTGGCAGAGGCTGCCAAGATCCCTGACAACATAGCAGGCCTGAATTTCAGAAACAGTCTGAACCCACACCACGCCAGCCTAATGAGACACCAACAATGCAACCTCCCCAAAGACAAGCTCCTGGCAATTGCCAGAGGCATGGACTTCAGCCAACCACAAGGTTATTACGCTGGACAACCTGGAACAACCAAACCCCTGGTGCAAGTATGCCCTGTTTGAACATGACCCCCAAAGAGTACCAACACCACTTCAGAAGTGGGCTATGCTTCTATTGTCACCAGAGTGGCCACTTATCCAAGGATTGCACTAGCCGCTCCAGCAGAACCCAAGGAGCCACTATTTCAGCAATAAACAATGCTTCCCAGTCTTATCCTATCATTGATGCTACTTTGTGTTACCATGACCATGAGGTAAACTGTGAGAGAGAGGGGCTAAAATAACCAAGTTTGGCTCCCATACTGGGGGAAGGATCCACCAGGACACCATATAGTGCAAAACTGGGATGGCTGCTTGGAGTGGAGTCCATAAGGAGGATGCGACAGAAAATTGAGGGAAATAGGAATCCAAGCCCATCAAAATCATCCCACCAAGAAACCAGGGTGCGCTTGGGAGCAGACTCCTGGCCGCCCTAATCTTCTTCTTGGGCCATCACAACTGGGTCCTCAGAGGAAAGGGGCATTGGGGAAGTCAACCCAGGGGATGCTGAAGGGGCTGGTTTGGAGGTAGGAAACTCAATATCATTGCAGGTGAGACTTCTCACAATGCTCTCACTGATGACAAGAATATCCTGAGCCCGTCCAGGGATGTCCTCAATTATATACATAAACAGGCCAGGGTTGGCACCTACTGTTGCAAATAACGGCATTCATCATGTTTTGATTTTGCCTTTGGTGGGCCATTTTGAAGACAAATCTCTTGCTTTTGCTTTTGACTCTCAAAATGAACTGGTTTCTGCATCAGGAAATATGATTGTTTGGTTTCCTGACTCTGTGCAACTCACTTGCTCCACTCATGCTTGTGGCAAGTGATCCTACCGTCCTGGTAGTGTTTTGTGGTATTCCTAACCACTATATAATCCATTTCCTTTTTTACCAATAAAGTTAAGCTCTATTCACATTTTTGTCTTTGTGTCTTCTGTACTTCTGCGCCTCTCTCTAGCCACGCCTAGTAGAGATTATTCTTCCAGGGCCGCAAGGTAAACACATTTGCCTTTCTTGTCATCTAACCAAGACTTAGTACAAATCCAATCCTAAGGTTAGGATTCCCCGTTGTGTATCTGTGCTGCGCCTCAGAACACAACAAAAATGGTGCTCACTACAGGGGCCGTAAGCCCCTTGGTTATCCCTTTTGCATCTACGTTTTTCAGGTCCCTCACCTCCACCTATTTGAGAGTCAGCTTCACCTGAAATTACCAGCCCTCCTATTGAGGAAGACATTGCTGATCCACCTATTGTCCCTACTGTATTGAACCTTGGGAATGATCCCCGCCTAGTTGCTTACCCTATGAGTACCCCTGACTTGGAACAAGTCATGGCGGTAGCCCTTGGGATAGCTTGGGACAGGGCCATCCCTTGCCTTCAGCTACAGTTTAGCCGTGCCAAATACCATGAGTTAATTGTGGCCCCTCAGTTTCCACAACATCTCCTCTCAGCAACTGGCTCCACTGAACACCTGCTGTCATTCTTTGTACAGCCTGCCTTGTCCCACCACCAGATGGTGTTGGGACTCCATGATCAAGAGATCTTGTCTCTACAAGCAGCTATTACCCATCATTGGGACCAATTTGCCGCCTACCAACAATGGATTAATTCCCTGTTCTCCCTGGTATCTGACAATCAGCATGATTTGGTCACCTCTCAAACACGTTTAGTCAATTCTATTGAGCAAATGCGCCAGTCTATCCCTGAGTACGTTAGGGAGCGGCTACATGAGTTTCACCAGTTAGAACAACCCTGGCAAACTCAAGTAGACTCCACCCTAAACGCTTATCTCACCAACTTTGAACGCCTAGTGCAACAGCTTAATGCATTCAGTGTCTATTACTTTGAGCAATTGCAACAGGTAGCTGACCTTGCTGCCCAAGGTCTAAATGAACTCAGTGCGGAATTTGATCAAGAGAGAGCTACCACTGCTGCTGCTATAGCCAAACTTCAGAGTCAGGTGAATGAGCTGTCTACTCCCAAACCTGATGTCCCGCCTTCTCCTCCTGCTGATGATCTGGTGGACAAAGAGCAGAGAATCTGGGAAGCCATCCGGGAATTATGTGCCTCTACTCGCAGCCAAGGACGTCCTACTGAAATGCCTCAGCCTGATCCCCAGGTTCTTGCGCTGACTGCTCAGGTCGCTGAACTACAGCAAGAAGTTACTGCTTTACGTGAGGTAGTGACAGCTGCTGCTAGCCCACTTGGGGTTAACAAGGAAGATGGCTGTTGTCCTGGTTTGGCGGGGGCTCCTCAAATCCACTGTGCTAGGGAGTTGATTGCCCTAGCTAATGAGGTGGACCATTTGAAACAAGATCAGACTGAGTTGGACAGAGATGTACAGGAGATGAGTGAGCTGATCAATTCAGTAAACAACAGATTTGCCCCCTGCCTATCAGTGGGGCCATCCCTTACTTTGCGGCTGGCTGAGCTCTCCACTGTTGTCACTACCCAAGGACAACGCCTAGATGTTACTGAACAACAGACCACTCTAGCCAAACCTACAGGTGCCAGAACTACCAAGACTCTGACAACCCTTGAAGAAAGTGTTTGATAACTATGGGCTAGACAACCCCCCTCCAAATCTGAAGCTGAGTTCTCCCTGCGCATAAATGTACTCAATAGCAGCAATGGTGGTCCAGCTCCCAAGGCACACTTCAAGCCTACTTTTAAGCAAGTCTTTGATCCCAAAACCTCAACTATTGCAGCTTTCTTAACCATTTATGAGACTGCCATGAGACGAGCATCAGATGAGGTTAAGAAGGAACACATTCTAACCTGTCTACACCCAACCTGTCAAGAAGTAGTTGTGCCAGAGCTGCCCATCATTGAGACCTGGGAAGACATCAAACAGCTCCTGATTGACCATTTTGGTGGTGATCTTAGCCTGGAGGTAAAAAAGGATGCCTCCATGCACATATCTTTCAAGCCCAAAGAGACGTTAGCCAAATTTGCAGACATATTTTACATGGAGGGACAACATTTAATAACAAGCAGACCATTGACGGCACATGAAGTGTATATGGCCTGCACCCAGGCCCTCAAGGTGAATCAACTCCTGTGTCTTCATTTCAAGGCCCACAAAGCTATGCTGTCCTTCATGAAAATTATAAAGACACTGCTACAGGATATGCATCTTACCCATTCTGGGGCAGTTGTTCAGGAGAGTTGTGCTACTTAAAAAACTCTGGATCTTCTTCTCGCGGCCCTTGTATCCTCACTATGAACTCACAAAATCCTCCTCAACTTCAGGGTTGCCACAACTGCGGTCAGATAGGTCACCACTCTTGCGTCTGCACCAATATGCAGGTTGAAGGAGCTGATCCCAAGGATCAGTTGGGAAAAGAACAGTCAACCTAGAGGCAGAGACGCTCTTGGTTGACAATTCTTCCCAGTCTCCTTCTATACCTCCGCCTGCTACTGACTCTGAGCCTGCTAATGATGAGGCTCCTCCTATCCTCCTTCTGTTCCATGATATTTCTGATGATTCTGATGTGGATGAATCTGATGTTGAAGACCCTGATACATACAGGTGTTCTGCTCTTGCCGTCCCAGAGACTATTGCAGTTCCCTACAAGCTACAATCTGGGAAGACTACAACTACCACCAAGCCCTCATCTGAGGCCAAAGCGGTTGTCTCCCGCCCCTAACTTATTCAGGCAAAAAGGTCCCCTGTATTAGTGAAATCATCAGAGGAAGACGCTGAAGTCACAGACGCCATTTTCAAGAATATATCTATCTCAATTCCTCTCCAAACTGTATATAAGAAGTTCCCAGGACTAAGATGCATGATTGAGAAATGAGACAAGGAACTAGCTGAGATGCAGGATATCTTGGCTGTTCTGCTACCCTTTGGACGCACCACCACCCAGGTAGAGATATCTATCCAGAAAGTAAAAACAAAAGCCATCCTGGACACTGGTTCTCCTGTCAACGTTGTTTCTTCTAAACTGGTGAAGAAACTTAAGCTGGCCCCGACCTCAACTACCATCAATCCTATGGCACCGCTGGTCTCTCCATGACTTGCGCCATTGGCGCATACTCCACCTTTCCAATGCAATTTGGTAAACTCCTGTTGGCTGCGCCAGCTGTTGTTCTAGAAAATGAGAGCTACAACCTTTTGGTTGTTACCCATTTCCTTCAGGAATATAATAGGATCATCAACCTAAAGGACGGTTATCTTTTTATCCTTGGGTACAAAGTCCCTCTGATCTTTGAGGAGCCAATCAAAGTTCCTGGTAAACTTTTGAAGACATGTACACTGGAGTACCCCACTGGGGGTTTCACCCTAAAATACCAAACCCATTCCACCAACATGAAGTGTCCTCCCATGGCTTGTCCTGCAACTGAGGGAATTCCTCTCATGGCCATGTCTGCTGTCACCATCCCCCCAGGTTCTCAGGCCATCATAGACTCCCAGATATCATATGAACTACCTGAACAGACTTTCTTAGAGCTGTACTCCCCTCCTTTGCTGGGGTGTAACAAGCCTTACCTTTTTCCTGGAATTCTGGACGTCTCCCACAAGGATCCTGTTCAATTACTAGTTGCCAACCTTACCGCACTTCCTATGACTGTATCCAGAGGACAGGTTGTTGGTTATGGAAAGTTGTTAAATACCCCTGACCTCTTGTCGCTTCACCCTTTTGGAACGTTTCAAGACTTTAACCTACCCAAAAAAGAAGCCTCAAGTCCTATCTCTGTTCACTGCCCAAGACTTCCCTCAGTTGTCCCCAGTATAACATAAAGAGGTGCTTGATTTACTAGACCAATTCTCAGACATTTTTAATAAAGATAGCACTGATTATGGGCTGGCTAAAGGTGTGATTCATCAGATTGAGACAGGAGATGCTCCTCCCTTTTGTGCCAAGCCATATTGCTGCAGCCAAGTGGAAGATGCACAGGTTTCTAAGGAGCTCAAACAACTGCTGGACGCTGGACTGCTAGCTCCCTCTCAAAGTCCCTGGGCTTCTCCTCTACTCATCTTAAAGAAAAAGGATGGGGCCACCGGATTGTGATGGACTATTGGAGGTTGAATTCTCTAACCAAGAAAGATTCCTATCCCTTACCGCGCATTGATGACACTCCTCAACTCCTTAAGGGCTCTAAGTTTTTCTCTGCCATAGATTTGGTGTCTGGTTACTGGCAATTTGACCTCTCTCCTGAAGACCGTCAGAAGGCTGCACTCATCACATCAGAAGGATTGTTTGAACCTACCTGCATGCCGCAAGGGCTCTGTAATGCCCCAGCAACTTTCCAGAGGGCCATGGATTCCATCCTGCGTGATTTGAAGTTGTCGTGTGTCTTAGTCTATCTAGATGATATAACAGTTTTCAGCGCAACTTTCACTGATCACCTAGCCCATCTTAAAGAGGTGTTCATAAAGATCCAAGAGGCTGGCCTCAAGCTAAAGCCCTCTAAGTGTGCTTTCTTCAAAGAACACCTTGAATTCCTGGGCCATGAAGTAACCCAAACAGGGATTTGTCCAATGACCAAGAAGGTTGAAGCCATTGACAAAATGCTTCTGCCCACCAACCTACAAAAAGTACAAGTCTTTCTGGGCATGATGGGTTACTATAGGCAATTCATTCCTGATTTTGCTGATACTAGCAAACCCCTGGTCTAACTGTTGCGTAATGTTCCTTTCTAATGGACCGCCAGCCAACAGCAGGCCTTTGAGACTCTAAAGCAGAAACTCAAGGAAGCGCCCATTTTAGTGTACCCCAATTACAATAAGGAATTTATCCTGTACACAGATGCTAGTGACCTTGCTATTGGGGCTATCTTGGCTCAGCTCAACAATGAAGGGGTGGACCACCCTGTAGCCTATACTTCCTGTGTGCAAAATAATCATGAAAAGAATTATAGTGTTACAGAGAAGGAGTTTCTTGCTGTGCTGCATGTAGTCAAACAATTCCGCCACTATGTATATGGTACCTATTTCACTGTCGTCACTGACCACGCTTTGCTCAAATGATTACAACAACTTAAGGAGCCTGAAGGACGCTTAGCCAGATGGGCCCTTGGCCTGCAAGGTTATGACTTCACTGTGCTCCATTGCCCCAGGATTCAACATCAGAACGCTGATGGGTTGTCCCAAATGCCCATCCTTGCCCTACATCCTGCAGAGGCAGACCACCTGTACAAGCTAATTGGCTACCCTTTTTCCTGGGAAAGTGAGACAGAAGAGGTTTGACTTGCCCTGTCTAAATTGTCTGAAGACACCCTCATACGCAACAACCAACTCTTCAAGAAGGTGCAGGGTCAATACCTACCATATGTGCGCCCCAGTCTTTGCCTCTCTTTGGTGTCGCAAGCCCATAAAGAGACTGGCCATGGAGGCATTGCCAAGAACCTTGACTGGCTTCAAAAGAATTACTTCTGGGAGAATCTTTGCCTGTTGATCCCAGATTTCATAGCTAGTTGCCATGACTGCCAACTTCAGAGGCTCTGAGCTGCTTCTCACAAGTTCAAATTGGTTCCCCCTCAACACGCTTTTCATACAGTTAGCATTGATGCTGTAGGCCCTCTCCCCTGCTCACGTTCCAGATGACGCTTTATCCTGATTGCTGTCAACCACTTCAGCAAGTGGGTAGAAGCTCATCCTGCTAAAGACATCACTGCTAAGACTACTGCTGCCTTCCTGCTGCAGGATGTTTTCTACCGCCATGGCTGTCCTCAAGTGCTGTTGTCAGACAACGGACCCAACTTCAATGCCAAACTTGTAACCTCTGTTGTTGAAGCTCTAGAAACTCACCAGTCCTTCTCTGCCCTCTATAATCCTTCCACTAATGGGGCAGTTGAGTGTGCCAACTCAACACTGGTTTCTATCATGAGAAAACTCACCTACTCTGACACTGCCAATTGGGATCTATACTTACCTGCTGCACTCTTTGCCTATTATCTGAGCAGGCATTGGATCACAGGGTACTCCCCCTTTGCTATGCTGTATGGGCAAAAGGCTACTACCCCCATTGCTCTTGGCCCCCCTGCTTTCCTCTGATAAGGCCATGAATCCTGACAACAACATCAAGGATCTAGTCAATTGCATCATTGACATACAGGCCACTGCCTACACTTCTGCATACAAGACTAAGATGCTTGAAATTTCTCCCAAAAATGCTGGACGCTCCCCCTTGCCTGAGTTTGATGTTGGTGACCATGTCCTGTACTACCAACACTGTGTGGGCGCGCACACAAGCTGGACTCACTGTGGATTGGTCCTTTAGAGGTGACTTTCAAACGAGGGTCTGAGTACACTGTAAAGCTCCTCTCCAGTGGTTGTCCTTTTGCTCACATACACGGCAAGTTCCTCCGCAAGTATCACCCCCCTAAGGCCAATCTAGAGTGGGGAAATTTTGTGAATAACACCATTCACCATGTTTTAATCTCACCTTTGATGGGCCATTTGAAGACAAATCTCTTGCTTTTGCTTTTGACTCTCAAAATGAACTGGTTTCTGCATCAGGAAATATGATTGTTTGGTTTCCTGACTCTGAGCAATTCACTTGCTCAACTCATGCTTGTGGCAAGTGATTCTACCGTCCTGGTAGTGTTTTGTGGTATTCCTAACCACTATATAATCCATTTCCTATTTTACCAATAAAGTTAAGTTCTATTCACGTTTTTGTCTTTGTGTCTGCTGTACTTCTGCGCCTCTCTCTAGCCACGCCTAGTAGAGATTATTCATCCAGGGCTGCAAGGTAAACACATTTGCCTTCCATGTCATCTAACCAAGACTTAGTATGAATTTAATCCTAAGGTTAGGATTCTCTGTTGTGTATCTGTGACGCGCCTCAGAACACGACACCTTCTAAGTGAAAGGAATGGGTGATTTGACTCCAAAGATAGGGAGAAGTGGTCCAAATCATCACCAAAAAAGGTGCCAGGGTAAAGACTACAAACTTCACCAAGGAGACCAACATTCAAAAGCAGAGGAAGAATCAAACTTATTGCTTTTACTTCTGTTGTGAACCAGGAAGAGAAACAAGAAGTGATGTTTGCAGCTTTTCTAAAACAGGAAGAGAACCAAGAAGTGATATATGCAGCTTTTTTCTAAACAGAAACTGATGGCCTGGGAGCACTCTTGCAGCAGGGGTCTGTCAATGATACTTTAGGCAGGAAGAGGCAACAAACACAGACTATACGCTTTAAACTAAAGCAAAAGGCGCTGTTTAAAGTGTATGTGCAACAAAGGGGACAGCAAAGAAAAAAAGAGAAAAAATCAAACTTAAATTAAGTAATTATATATTTTTAAATACTAATTTTTGAATTTGAACTAGGTTTCCAAAAGTGGGAGAGGTAAGCAGGTTTGTAGATACTAATTTTAACTCTACACACTTTGAAAGCAGCACCAGAAGCCAGGGAAGAGGTACAAAGGTAAGGAATGATAAAGCCAATACTAAAAAAGTCAGAAACAATAATAGGCCAAGAAAAAAAGACCCAGGAGTTTAATAAACTAGGTTTGAAAGTATAAACTTTAATTTGATAAAATGAGTAAGAAGGGGACCACAAGTCCCCTGTCTTGCTTTAAGGAAATCAATTTGAATTTAGAGGTCAGCTGACCTCAGCCAGTCATTTGATTAGATGGGATAAAATTTTTGCCAGTGATTTCAGGGAGCTTGGATGGTTTCTCATCAATTTACAACCCAACCTCTGATTAGCTAGTGCCTAAAGGGAACTTCAGGATGCCATTAATCCAAGTTGAAATGGATTTTGTTGAAGTAACCAAAGTGAAACCTGATTGTTTGGACTTGATTAATTTTAAATACAGACAAGCCCAAGCCAAAAAATAGGTCAAATTAATCAGAGATTCCTCCCAAGTGGGAAAAGAGTTCAAAACATCAGCATTCACCACCTGGGAAGGGTATGTCAACACAAATCTCTCATCAATTGTGTGGGCTAAATCCTCAAGGGAATTAAGGGGCTTGGATGACTTCTGAGCAGATTTTTTTGTGCAACACAGGAAGATTGTCCTATCCAAGGCTAAAGGGTGGAGTGTCTTTATATGAACACTGTAGCCCTCCTAGACAGTAGGGCAATCCTCAACTACATGGAACATAGCCTAGCTGAGAAACTGGGTTTACCAATCCAGGGAAACTCCTGACTGGTAACCTTGGATAACAAGACAACAGACCTGTCCCATAAATGTGAAGAGTCTGTCTCTCTGAAGCTAAATGGGAAACTCCTTCCCACTAGATTCCACGTTATAGAGTAGCTTCCCAAACCTGTAGTGATAGGGGTTGAATGATGGGTTGACCACCAATTGAACTTGGACTATAAGAACCATCAGGTGACTGTCACTCATGAGAGCCAAACCTTAGAGGTTCCCTGCTTGAACCCTCAGCAGACCCCTGAGCTAAACAACATCACCATGGAATCCTGCAAAGCTGAGATCCCAAAATGTTTGAAGCCTTGGGAGTCTGTCTTCTCAGAAGAAGAAGCCACCACCTTGCCTAAACACAGCCAGTTTGACCATACTATTGACCTCCTCCCAAAAACCCAACCTAAGCATAGGCCTGTCTACAGTTTTAACATGAAGGAACAAGCCGCCTTTAGAGAGTACTTGGACAAGTTGTTGAAGAAGGGATATATACACGTCTCCAAATCTCCTTGTTGGCAACAGCGCCCATGTTGACACTTTTAATGTCAACACTATAGTAAAGTGGTGCAATACATCAATTCAAATGACACTATCTCAAAAACGCCATCTCAAAAACACCATCTAGAAAGACACCATCTCAAAAATGTGTCCAAAAACACCATCTAGAAAGACACCATCTTAAAAACACCATCTCGGATTTATGGCTAAACTGCGCCAGATAACTTAAAATATTGATAAAAGCCCAAAACACATTTCAAAAACTATAAAAAAACATTTTAATAGACTCAAAATCATCCAAGGATTTCAAATATGCAATAAAAATAGTGGGTCAGCTAATACCAACTATAGTGCACAAAGCTCCAAAGTCAACACATCCTAAAACAATGCTATTTTTGTATTAAATTTTAACACTATATTAAACATGTATATACATCTTAAAAGTTTCAAAAAAGTATACATATAGCTCCAAATCATCCAAGGATTTTAAATCTTCAATAAAATTATGGGGTCAGCTGGTACCAACTATAGTGCACAAATCTCCAAAGTCAACATATCCTAAAACAGTGCTATTTTTGTATTTAATTTTAACACTATATTAAACATGTATATACATATTAAAAGTTAAAATCAAATATTTTAAAAAAAAGAAGTTTATTGTTAAAAAAAGTGGATTATAAATTGGTTCCAAGGGCTGTGGCAATGTCTTTGAGTTGGGTAAGGCGGCCCTCTCTAGTGTAATAGGCCAAAGTTGCTTTTGTAACACTTGCAAACTTGACCTGATGGCCAGTATGCTTAGCTAAAAAAGCTTTGCCTTTGACGGCCTGGGAATATAGCTGATCCCTGTGTGCATGCTGAACCTTCATCTTGTTGATAATCATATTATACATAAGCTTTTTTGCCTTAACCAGGCGGGAAAATTGGTTATGCCAACCTTCAAGTGAGGAGGTGGTCTTAGTTACGCTGGCTTTGACCTGCTTATAGCAGTTCCAGTTAATTAAGTTGCCGCCCTTGCAGATGCAGCAATGTCCCTGGAATACACCTACCCACTGGTGCTCAAAATACTGTATGAAAGGAGCAAAGGCTTCTTGGTTCCCAAGAATGTAATTGTCATTGAGAAGCTCGTCGTAAAAAAAGTTAACCTCTTTCTTTCTGACCATGGCCAGAGCAGCAAAGCAATTGAATATCTTTCTGGCCTCCTTTGTACCATCTTTGTATACCAGATTATTGAGAGCTGGGTTTTTCATCAGGTTCTTGCGCAGAGCCTGGTGGTAGTGAAAGAAGCAGCCTTGGGGCCTGCTCCTAAATACCTTGATAAAAGCGTTGGCCTGTGCAGCCTTGAAGTCAACCATCAACATGGTATGGTAAGGAAGGGACTCAGGCACCTTTTTGGTTATGGCCTGTTGCTCTTGGGTAGCCTCTGAGCTGACCTTCTTCTTCTTGTGGCCCCTTTTCTCAGTTGGCTCTTCTTCAAGCATAGGCAAGATGGCATCCAGTTTTTGCTTGAGTATATTCAAGGCATGGATGTAAGTCTCTTCCCTTTTATTAGGGAGAAAGAAGAAGAAAAAGGGGATTGTATGTTCATTGAACTGACCATGGATGGCCCAAAGCTGATAAAATAGCTTAGGACAAGAGGCAAAAGTCCCATTGGCAAACCAGGTATTGCACTTTAGAAGGCGTACAATATCATCTTGTGTTGAAAAGCACAAAATACGGTTTGGTGAACCTTGCCCGTCGTTGTGTAGCAAAAAGGGCTTTACAAGCATGGTAGTCTTCTGGACTTCCAAAAGTAAAAGCTCATGGATACTTCTAGCGCTGACACCAATATTGGCATCAATTGACCATTGATTAGTCACATACCGTTGGAGTCTGGTCTTTTCTCCAACCTCTTCTCTCTGATCCTTATTCAGGTAAAGGAGAGTATGAGTTACCAGCTCAGTTGAAGTCAAGTCCTTGTTGAAAGGAATGGCTTGGAAAAGGTACCAGAGCATAAGATAGTAGAGAATCATATCAGAGCCCAAACAGTTATGCTCAATGGTGAGCTCCTTGACTTGGGCAACCCCAATTGTAGTTACTTGCGCGGGGCAACCTGGACTATCACATTTGTAGTGATGGTTTGCTATATTTTTTTCCTGGTCATTGCATATGAAAAGGGAGCCATCCTTGACAAAGCCAGCACCCCCTTCTTGATCATAATGGGAAACAATTCAGGAAAAACAGCTGGAACTATAAATTGCCTGTTGACGTTGCAGATATTGGCAACTGCATGTAGGTCCCACTCTAGGATAAGCTCCTCCTCTGAGGCTGAAAAACCATGGTCACCAGAGTTGCTTTTGGAGACTCTTTCATTCTCATCTTCATCATTGGAGTAACGTGCTCCTCCTGGAGATCAGAGGGGGAGTAGACAAAGAGAGAGTGGGGAGGGGTGGGGCTATCAGCTTCAGGCTCAGGGGAAGGTGTGGGGGGTCTTGGCAGGCATTTTTTCTTTAAGAGTCTGCTTAGAGAGGGTACCCTTGGTCTTTCTTGCCTGAGCGGGAGCAGCCGTGCTCTTGGGAGCCTTGGGGTAGCGTTGATGGTAGGCTTGGGAGGCATCTAAGAGCAAATTTGCGTCAGAAAAGTTCAAATTTAAGGACAATTTTTAAAGAGAAGAATGATAATGTGTTAAATATAAAAGTAGTCAATATTTTTACATAAAATTGTAGATAAACTCTTAGATTATATACCATCAAAAGTATTATGTTTTTTTATTCTGTAAAAATTAAAAATTTATTAGTAGCGCAAGTATGCAAAACTGTGAGTTTTGACTGAAAACTTGAAAGTGAAATAGTGTTTTCAAAATGACGTAATTGAGATGCTGTAGCTCAAAAATATAGTGTTTTTGACCATTTTTTATATTAAATTAACAAACTTCTGGTGGAGCTACCTCAACTGGGCCAAAGAGTAAAACTTGAATATTTTTAAAACTAGCTTATACAACTGGGGTTAAAAAGTACCCAGTTGTCTAGAGGAGATAAAAATACATAAATGCAAAGTTTCAGACGGTTTCTTACATTTTTTATATAATTGAGATTTGGCGCTGAACTGTACTTTTTAAAAATGGAAACAGTCAATTTGTGATGGCGTGCTCTTTATAGCGTCCTATGACACCACATGCTAAAACAGGTTAATTCTTAGTGCCACATTGGTGGGCGCCACTCCCATTAGACGCTAAGTTGCTTAGTAGATTTTGTAATGATGATAAGGAGCGCCTTTTTGGGGAAGCTTCAAATATAAAAGTAGGAGGAGAAGACATATATTTTATTAGATGATACTTTAGACTTATATAGATTTAGCTGTGGCGGGGATATTAATTGTACCAAACCCAGGGGCTGGTCATGTGCTGGATGGGTTTGAGTTGTTGGATACCTGGTCAGTCATGTGATATTAGTTTGTTGCCATTTCTGGTATGTTGAATAGTATATTGAAAAGGCACTAAATCAGGCAATGACTGGATGTTAGGTGTGATGGCAATAGCCAGAATACTTGTACATTCAGACCCTTGACACACCCCTCCCTTAAGGGGTTACTTGGGTACATCAGGAGGGGGCTTTGTCTTGACGGCTGCTGCCTGATGTTTCTGGAGTTGTTTACTAGTGGGCACCAACTGAGTCAAGTGTTCTCCTTTGCTAGGGCGGAGGCAAGATCTGTGGTACTTTTTGGTGATGGGCTCTTTGGCACCCTGCAACTTAAACAGGTCTGTGTTCCTGTCTGGTTGGTATCTGATGATTCTTCCTGGTCCCCTGTGTACTGAGGATAGTTTCTTTCTGTTCCCGGCTAGGACCCAGACGGGGGAGTTGATGGGGGAGTGGGTCTTCTGTTGAGGTTACCTTTTGAGTTTTGAGTCTCTTTATTTCAGCCAGTTTGGCTTTCAGGCGTATGTGTTGTAGAAATGGTTTCTGTTCTACTGTGGGAGGTTTCCCTGGGGGGATCTTAACATATGACTGGTTATTGCAGGTGACTATTTCTGGCTTGTACCTGTATGTTAGTTCAAACGGTGAGTAGCCTGTCCCTTGATTGGTACAAACCCAGGATACTAGTAATGTATGTTTCACGTATAGCAGCCATGTGTCTTTGGCTTTGCCATCCATTATTTTCTCCAGTGTTCTGATAAGGCTGCCGTTAAGGCGTTCAACTCTGCCGTTGGACTGTGGCCTATAGGGCAAGGTTGTGGAGTGTTTGATGTTTTTTGTTTTTAGATTGTTGTTTACTACGTGGCCTGTTAGCTCTTTTTCTCCATCTGTTATGATGTAGTCTGGAGTGCCGTAGTCTGCTATGATTGCTTTATTGATGAATTGATTTATTGTTTCCGCCTTGTTATCTTTTGTTGCCCAGCAGATGGGACAACATGTGGTAAAGTCAATGGATAAAATTAGGAAGTGTTGATTTGTTTTGGTTTCTGGGAAGGGTCCCACTACGTCCAGTCCCCAAACCTTAAATGGTTCAGGGTCAGGTACTGGGTTAACTGTTGGCTGTGGCACCTTGGTGCTGCAGTATTTTTCACATACTGTACACTTTTTTAGATCATCAATTATGTCTTGCTTCAGGTTGGGCCATCATACTATCTCTTTCAGTGTGAGATATAGGTTGTTAGCCTTTGTGTGTCCTAGCAGATGATGGTGTCTTAGTATAGTGTCAACTATTTGTGCAAGTGGGATGTATGGAATGTGTTTATTTTTGATGATTTGATATACTGTGTCATTTGATATGTGGAAATGTTTTTCATTCCTTACTAGCATATTGTGGGTTAGTTGATGTGTGGAGGGGTCATTTCCCTTTTTCTTGTACTCAGTGTTGTATAGGTTGGGCCAGTCAGGGTCCAGGTGGTCAGGGTGATCCTCTCTTGGTTGGCATAGCCTAGAGAGAGCATCAACTGTGACCAGCTCTGCCCCCTTTTTGTATTGGATGTCCAGGTTAAGCTGTTCCAGCAAAGACATCCATTTGGCTTGGCGCCGCCCAAGTGCGTTCTGAATTTGGAAATAGATTAAGGATTTGTGGTCAGTTAGCACTCGGACGTTTAAGTGTCCTTTGAGGTAACATCTCCATTTCTTGCATGTGTGATATATTGCTAGCAATTCTTTATCATGTATTGGGCATCTCTGCTCAGTGTTTGTTAGTTTTCTGCTTTTGTAACATACTGGCAGGAAATCTTGCTGCCCTGGCTGATGGATGCGTAGGACTGCGCCAATGGCGGTGTCACTAGCATCTGACTCAAGCTTGTAGCACCTGTTGTTATTAGGGTATTGCAAGATTGGTGCTTCAATCAAAGCTTGTTTTAATAGTTGGAAATTCTTGCCACATTCTGGAGTCCAGATGAATTTCTTTTTGGCATTACCTTTGGTTAGGTCATTGATTGGTGTGGTGAGCTTCCTGCAGTCTTTGATGTATTTCCTTAGGTAAGTTACCATACTGAGAAAGCATCTAACTTGTTTAACGGAAATGGGGCGTTTCATGTTGTTTATGGCTTTGATTTTATCTTGATCTGCTTTGATGCCATTATCAGAGACAATGTGTCCCAAGAACAGGAGTTCATTTTCCATAAATTGGCACTTACTTGGTTTTGCGTAAAGTTTGTGTTTTGCAAGTCAATTGAGTGTCTTGCAGACATGTGTGAGGTGTTCCTCTTTTGTTTTTGAGAATATGATGATATCATCAAGGTAGCATAATGTATTTGAGAGACCGTTTAGTGCTTAGTTCATCATAGTGACAAATGTTGCAGGAGCAGTGGTCATCCCAAAGTTCATTACTTTACATTCAAACAACCCAAATTGCGTGCAGAACACAGTCTTTGGTATGTCTTTCTCTTTAACTTCAAATTGGTTGTAACCAGATGTGAGGTCAATTTTCAAGAAAGTTTTTGCTCTGGAGAGCCTTGCAAATAGGTCTTTGATGAGGGGGAGTGGGTATTTATTCTTTACTGTACTTGCGTTTAGTGCTCTGTAGTCAGTAACTAAGCAAAGAGATCCTTCTTTCTTCTTTACAAAGAAAACCACTGCCCCCACGGGGATTAAGACAGGCAAATGAATCCTTTGGCTAGGTTGTCCTTGATGTGGGCTTTAAGTGTTTGGGTCTCCATGGGGGAGAGTCTGTAGAGGGGTGCAGGTTTGGGCATGACTTTGCATAAGTCAATGCCATGTTTGACCTCTTGTTTGGGGGGTAACTCTGTGAGTTCTTCCTTAAATACATGAGTGTATTCATTTAGGAGTGCCACAAGTTCTGGGCATTGGATATTTTGTGTTTGTATATTATTTAATTTGGTGTACCTCATTATGTGGAGGGTACTGTCTTTGGTTAGATGTTTAGAGTCATCTTGATTTATGAATTGGACAAATACTGTATCTCTTAGAATCAGGCCGTTGGGTTCTTTGAGAATGTTGAAATTGACTCCATTGTGTTTTATTGTCATGGTTTTTATTTTCCAACATACGCTGGGATTCATTTGGGTGAACCAGTCCATGCCTGCCACAATTTTGTAGTTTATGTTGTTCATGAAAAGTCCTTTGATGGACGTTTATATGGCTTGGAGGTCAATTCTGAAGGGAGTTGTTTTGCCTTTAAGTAGAACTTTTTATTTGTCTGCCATTCTGGCATATTTGAAGTTGGATTTGACAACTGGTATTTTGTACTTGGTTACAAAAGGTTTGCTAACCATAGTGTGTTGTGCACCAGAGTCAAATAAAAATTTATGTGTATGTGATTTTTAAGTGCATGGATAGACAAGAAGTTGTGAGCAATTTTTAATTTTTACATTCATAAAAATGGAGGATTGCAGGACACGGGGGATGCAAGCAGCAAAGTTTTTGCCTTGGTAATTCTTCTTGTTGTGTTGGGGGGAGACAGGGGCACTTAATCCTGTTCCCCCTCCTCTTTTACCTGTTCCTCTGTTTTGAGACCTTCAAGGTCAGAGAATGTGGGGTCAGATTTGTAGCGGGTTGCTACTTCAGCATTGTTAACTTTGACGGTGTCCTCTTTCTTGGGACGGGAGCGGTTTGCGCTTTGGCTACAATTGCCGTTGTTACAATTGGAGTTGCTGTTGTTATGGTTGGTATTTTAGCGTTTATTGCCATTGGCGTTTTCTCTGCCATTGCTGTTTGAGGAGCAGTTGCCGTTGCGTGCAGCATATTCCATGTTGGCGCGTTTTTCAGCGCGCTTAGCTTCAGCAATGAGCGCGGACATGGAGGTGTTGGCCTCTGGGCGGATGAGGGCAGCAACAGAGGGTTTCATTCTGTTGATGAATGATGCTCTGGTGTGTACGTTGTCAGCTTGTGCTGGATTTTGGATTTTGCAATGCATTTCTTCAAATTTGTTGGTGTAGGCTGCAATAGTGGTCTTTTGAGGAAGATCACTGAGCTGTATTGCAATATCTTGAAGAGATTTGTTGATGCAGAAATTGTGGGTGATGTCGGCTTTGAACTCTTCCCAGTTGTCAAGCTGGTTGTTGGTTTGTGAGCCAACCCAGGTAGAAAACCAGTTGGCTGCAACCTTGTATAGGCACTTACTGGCTTCCTGGACCCATTTCTCATGGGAGATGCGGCTGGCGCAAAGTTTAGCAGCTGTGTGGTCTAGCCAGTTGATGATGTTTTCTTTGTTTTTACCAAAGAGCTTGTCAATACCAATGTATTTGGTGTTGGCAACTTCACCTGTGATAGGTGGTTGTGCGTTTGTTTGTGGTTGAAGAGAGCAACTGTATTGAATTATCTTGGTGCATGCTTTGGGCATGACCAGACCTTTGAATACAATGCATCCACCAGGAATATCTTTGTCAATGTTGTGGGCGCGGAAGTATGTTTTCCAGATCTCCTGGGATGTGGCCTGGTTGAGTAAGTGGGCAAAGGTAGGCAGGTTCTGTTCAGTCATTTTCTCTTTCATGGGTGTGGTCAAAAACTGTAGTGCTACCAGTGATAAGGAGCACCTTTTTGGGGAATCTTTGAATATAAAAGTAGGAGGAGAAGAAGTATATTTTATTGGATGATACTTTAGACTTATATAGATTTAGCTGTGGCGGGGATATTAGTTGGACCAAACCCAGGGGCTGGTTATGTGCTGGATGGGTTCAAGTTGTTGGATACCTGGATAGTCATGTGATATTGGTTTGTTGCCATTTACAGTATGTTGAATGGTATATTGGAAAGGCACCAAATTGGGCAATGACTGGATGTTAGGTGTGATGGCAATAGCCGGAATACTTGTACATCCAGACCCTCAACAATGGGTACATTTTGCACAACAAAAATACCCTCATTACTAAATAAAATCACTAGTAAAACATTGTATTATTGAAACCCAAATAGCAAAGTTCACACTATGATAAGGAATAGGCTAGCATATTAAACGTGGATTTTTGAATGACTGTGTTGCAGAGGGGTAGTACTATCAAAGTGGCGCTAATTTGGGTTAATTTATTATGTAGGTCTTAAATTAATACCATATTTTATTCCCAATTAATAAGGGAAAGGCTTGGATTAATCACATAAAAGTAAGATATAATGACAAAAAAATCAAAGAACACGCTGCCGCGCCATTTTAATTAAAGCTTAGGCGCTGCAGCGCCAACTGAAAATTATCTCAGGCGCCGCTTTTCAGTAGGTTGGATTTTGTCTTTACAATTATAAATCTATTACCAATCCAAAATACCTTTTTTCATTTATCCTATTGAGACTAGTGCTTAGAAATATGACTAATAATTAGATAACCATTTTGGGGATTCAAAAAAGCCCCACGGCAGCACTTGATGTAAAAGTAGAGCGGCGCCGCGGCGCCTGGAGCTTTTTTTGGGTGGTGTGGTGGCGCTTTATGTATGATAGAGACGGCGCGGCGGCGCATGTCATTGGATATTCTGCAGTAATGATCCAAAATCTACTGCCAATCAAATATATATAAATTTTATGTTATAAATTTATGACAATGAGGTTACAGTAATTATATGCTGTGAGCTCTGTCATGATTGGCATTATTGATTTTATACTGCTAATTTATGGAGTTGGCTGCTGTAATCCTAATCTGTGAGCTCTGTCATAATTGGCATCATTGCTTGGTCAAAATTTCCAACATATCCCCCCATTTGACCAAACACTACTTTCTTCATCAGATGAATCCCAACACCAACAACAGCAGCAACACCAACATGCGCCAAGCCTACAACAAAATGATGGCTTCAATGGATAAAGTGGAGCGGCGCACTTTTCAAAAAATGCCACGCTCAGTTTGTATTGCTTTCTTGAATTGACTTTGGGCCAGTGACTCCCAGTTTTGTAAACAGGACTGTGCAACCACCGTGGCAGCCTCTGAGCGTAGTACTGTGCCAAACTCTAGTGCCAGGGATTTCCCTGATGAGGACTCCATGTTTGAGGAGCCTCTTCCTGTCAGCAATGCGCCCCCAGCGGCAATCCTTCTGGTGCTCAGCACCTATTTCCTCAACGCCTTCATTCCACTGGCGCGCCTCCCCCTACCCCATCTTCAATGCTTCACGCCCGCTGCAACTCTGACCTTGTGGTGATGGACTACTCTGACCTCCTTAGCAAGTTTGGGATCTGCCACCACAAGGAGACAATGTACAGCTTTGTACAGGCACTACACTCCGACAAGGATGCAATGACCCCAATTTGGGCAGGGGAGTTATACCACAGCCGGTATGATGCCTCCTGTTTGGCTGCTGAGGTGCGTCTAGGGCTGCAGTCAGCTATCCTGGCCCCCAGTGAGATTTCCGCTCAACATGCACATATCATTGCTGTCTGCAATGAGTATATTGACAAGGTGGCTCAGGTTTGGGCTCTTGAGCTTGCAGCAGATCCCAGCTTCCATCAGACCTTGGACTTGCCCATCCAAGCCAACACCAACCTTTGCTTCTCTGCCATGTTTAAGGCGTATCTCCAAGCCATTACCACTGACAATGCTTCCCTCTACCTTCCTTTGGCTGCTGCAACTTGCCACTTTATGTGGTATCCTCCCAAAAGTTGTCAGCCTGGCCAGCCCGGGTACGCTAGTTGTTGCTTGGAGCATTACCGCTCCCTGGCTTACCAACTCCACGCCCCCTACCCCTATCTTATTTCTACATGAAAGATGTGTTGATGGACTGCTTCACCATAGGTGCTGTATTCTCCGCTTGTGGTGGCTGGGGCCGTTTGGTGCCAGTCAATCAGATCTGCCTTCCCCTGTGCAACTGGTCTTCTATGTCGTGCAACTCCCAGTTGGCCTGGGCCCAATTGCTGGTGATCCTGGCTCACGTGCACCAGCGCCTGGACAACAACCGCTACATGATGCCCACCCATGAGCGCCCAGTGATTACCATCCAGCGCACTGCCAAGCATCCCTGCCCCGCCAACTGTCAGTCCTCTCCTCCTGCCACGTCTTCTGCTCAGCAGTGTGGAGGCGCCCGGAACACAAGGGACTAATCCCACACTATCTGCCTTTTATTGCAATAAACTTGCTTTGCCTATCTTCTTTTTTATTGTTTCTATTATTTTTTAGCTCTTATTTTTTATTATATTAAGTTTTTAATTGTTGTAGTTATCTTCTATATTTAGTGCTTATGGAAATATTGTTGATTAGTGGAGTTTTTATGTTGGGGATTAAAATTTTGCGCTGCCGCGGCACTAAATTTAAAAATAAGACACCACTGTAGCATAAAAGATGTTTGCAAGGCGGCGCAGCAGCGCCCAAGACTATCCCAAGTTGGCGCAGCAGAGCTTTTTAATTGTAGAAGGTGGTGCGGAGGCGTTTAAAGCTGACTAGTTTTGCAGTTGAATTTGCAAAGTTTTGGTAACCTTATTTTGATAACAGACTTTTTTATTTTGATTTGAGATAGTGTTTTTGTGGTGCAGTTTTTTGTGATGGCATATTTTAGGATATTTATTAAGTGTTTTTATAATTAAAAAATCTTATTTGGATAACACTCTTTTTATTTTGATTCAACATAGCGTTTCTGTGATGCGGTTTTTTGAGATGCTGCATTAGAAACCAATATATAAAAAATAACTATTTAATAATTTTTATTAAGTTTTTTTAGTTTTGCTGATGTAAATCCTGACGCCATCTCAATTTTTTTTTGAGATGGTGTCTTTTGCTCTGGCATTTTTGAATTAACATATTGCACCCTTCAATCAAATCCATATCAAAGAAGGCAACAAATACAAAACAGCGTTCAAGACCAGTTATTTTGACAGAAATTGCGGGATAGTAAGAAGATGTCTCCATGTGGTGGGAAATCACCCACCAAATCCACATAGAGTTAATGATTAACCACCAATGTGGCTTCAGATATTGTTTTTTGAGATTTCCAATTGAGATACTAGGATTAAGTAAAATAATTAATCATAACCAAAGTAGCCCAAGATAAATAGCCTGTGAAAGCATCAGAGAATCTTCAGAATAAAATTCAGAACATTGGAATGCAACACAATTTCATTTTCAAAGACAGGGGGAACCACTCCAAGATTGGCAGGCATTGGATTAACATTGGGCGGAGGCAACAACAAAGTACTGACAACAGGGTCCCATCTTCCCATAATGATCCGGCTAAGAATTAGATTGTAGGGAATGTAGCACAACAGGCCAACTACAGGATGCACTGGAAATAAAATTTAGACCAAGGGATTAATTTTATTGAGTAAAATTTCTGGGAGGACTCAACTCTTAAGAGTTGAAACAATGAAAATTATTCAATATATATCAAAATTTGACTAAGCAATACCACCTGGATCCTGGGCTCCTATTCCTTCCACATTGTCAAGTGAGTATCTAGTCCAGTTTTCAAGAACCCTTGAGTAATCAACTTCTGATGACTATTATGATAAATAAGATCATATTGGGCAACCCTCAAATTACGTCAATTTATCATCATCAGCTTACAAGGGGAATTTGGACTCAACTGGCAAACTGGAGCAGCCAAAACCCATTTTCAATCAACTGTTTGATTCAAGGCTGTTAAATCAGTCAATTTATTTAAGGTTTTCTGGCTTTTTGAGTTTCCTACTTGGCTGAATAATCCCTGGTATTATGGAATTTACTGTGATAGGTATGGGCTTTACAAATATCTGGTTATGCTTTTTGGATTATGCAACGCCCCTAGCACCTTCCAGAGGATGATCAACTCAGTCCTGGGCAAATACCTAGACCAATTATGTGTAGTGTACCTTGACAACATCCTGATATACAGTAAAACACATGAGCAACACCTCCGTCACTTGGATCTCATATTAGAGAAACTAATGGCAGCCAACCTCCACGTCAAACTCAAGAAATGTGAGTTATTTTAACATGAAGTAGAGTTCTTGGGCTACATGGTACAAACTGGTGAATTTTCCATGACCAAAGATAAAGTGGATGCAGTCACAGCATAGCCCTCCCCCACCTGTCAGAAAGACATTAGAAGCTTCTTGGGTCTTGCAAACTAATGTAGAGATTTTTTAAAATATTTTTCACAAATCACTCTGCCCCTGACCTGCCTTTTCTTGGACAAGGTCCAATTTGAGTGGATCCCTGACTGCACCTCTGCCTTTGACGCCCCAAAGACAGCTTTCACCTCTTCACCTGTCCTGGCTATTCCTGACCATAAAAAACCGTTCATCCTTGAAACTGACACTTCAGACTTTGCCCTGGGAGGGGTGCTTCTTTAGGAAGGAGGGGATGATATTCTACATCCTGTAGCATATTACTCCAAAAAGATAATCCCAGTTGAAGGAAACTACCTGATATACAATAAAGAAGATGCTTAATATCATGAAAACCTTGAAGCACTGGCGCAGATACCTATGTGGCACTGAAAATCCAGTAAAGGTCCTGACAGACCACAAAAACTTGGTTTACTTCTTCAAACCGCATCAGCTTAACCAATGACAAGCAAGATGGGCTCTGGAACTGGCAGACTACGTACTAGGAATTGACTATAAACCTGGAAAAGTAAAAATTGTTCCAGATGCCCTAAGTAGGAGAGATAACCTGATTCTCAACAAAGTTGAGAGAACACAACACCCACACCTTGTTAGATAAAACCAGCAGAAGAATAAAACTAAACTACTTGAAGATTGTCACAAAGAAATTGGATGTACTAGAAGCATAAGCAAAGGTCCCCACTGCCAAGACCACAATTTTAGAACTCTCAATGCAACTAGATAGCCCACTGTACAAAAGAGGCTACTCACTAAAAGGAACCACCATACTGTTCCAAGGAAAAATCTACATACATGAATGAATGATGCAGATCTCCATTCTAGAGAACTATCACAACTTGGAACTACTCAGACACCTGGGCTGCCATAATACCCTTCAAAGCATCAAAAAGAACTATCTGTGGTCTAGGATAGACGCAGATTTTATCAGCTACATTGAGGGTTGTGAAACATGCGGGTGAACCAAAAAAAGACATTCAAAACCAGAATGTCTCCTCTGTCCCTTAGGCATCCCTTCAGGACCCTGGAAATAGGTATCCATGGACTACATAGTTGAACTCCCTCCTCCAAGGACTATAGCACAATCCTAGTAATGATTGATTATTTATCAAAATGGCTTACTTTGTCCCCACAACTACCCACTGCACTACTGCTGAAACCTTCTGTCACTTTCATGACCAAATACTCACCCAACACAGAACCCTAAGAGAAATAGTGCCAGACTAAGGACCACAACTCACATCACACTACTGGGCGTAAATAATGAAAGACCTAGGAATCAAAAGATGTATGTCCACTTTGTACCACCCACAGACTGACAGCCAAACAGAACAAGTTAACCAGATTTTGGAACAGTGCCTCCAATGCTACGCAAATGTCAACCAATACAATTGGGAAGACTTGCCATCTACAGCCCAGTATGCATACATTAGCAAAGATCACACATCCACAGGTATATCCCTTTTCAGAGCCAATTACAGATTTGACCCTACCTGGGACCCCAAGATTGGCAACCAGAAGTCTAACAAGTCAGGTAGAACCTGGATGGAGCATATTGTCAGGGATCCAACCCAAGGGGGTTTCCTGAGAACTTGCGGGCGGACGGCCTGCAAGCCTGGCAGGGAGAGCCCACCACAGGATTGGGGCTAACTTTACAATATAAGATAAAGATTTTCCAAGGACTACCCAAGGTATGCTTGTAGGCACAATGTAATCAATCAATCCAGTGAGGGTGATATACATCACCCCAAATACTTGGGTGGAAGTGGATTCATTAGTGGCAACAGATTCTTGCAGGCAGTTGGGCCGCGGGGTGTGGGGCAGCGTCATTGGAACCAAATATGTGGGCAGGAAATTATACTTGTCTTGGAATAGCAGAGGGGACCAGATAATTTTGGTGCCTTCTCTGTAAAGGACATCTGTCTCTCTAGTTCTAGCTTCAGGGTCGTGGATTAGGATCTCCTCCAGAGTAAACTCTGAATACGCCGGGTTGGGTGGGTACTCAGTGAAATGTACTGGGCCAAAGGGAGCTCCTGGTGGACAGTAAAGTTCAAGCGGCTGGTCTGCGGTTTCTTGGGATAGGTGAGCACAGGAAGCAGAGCCGCGAGGAGTAGACTGTAGATGAAGTAAAACTAATAACAAGTATGGTATGATCTGGTTGAACCAAAGGTTCATGTCACTTTATTGCAAGGATGGAAATGGGCATCTTCCTGGTGGCCCAGGGTATAAGTATGCCCATCTGTCATGGTAAAACTTTCCCAAATTTTGTTGGCCCGGGTTTTCCCAATTACCAGGTCTTCCCAGTCTTTGGTGGCGTCAGTTGTGGGGGTTATCTCATTGACTGCTTTGAACTGAGGAAGCTCAAATTCCCTAGTCAGGTTGTGGGATTGGCCACCTCTGGGTGGCCCGCGTTCTATAGGAAAATTCTCTGTTTCCCCTTCTGTGCAGGCCCGAGTTACTTCAGAATCAGTGGCTGGGCCTGGCCGTTGATTGGCTGTCTTAACAAGAACCTGCAGTGTGGAGAGTATTGGCGTAGGTACATTTGGTTTGTCAAGCTTAAAAGAATTTTCCAAAGTCAAATCCTGTTCTGATTTGAGCCCAAAAAACTGCAGGCGGCCCGCAAGATGCCAGGGTTTGAGTTTTGTAGTTGGGGCTTTTTGATAAGCATGGTTGATAAGAGTTTGTCACCTGTGACACATATCCACAAAATCCAGATGTGCTCCTGAAACCTAACCCGCACAGTACAGACTTACAAAGCTTTTTCTAACAAAAAAAAAGCCCCCAGTAAACCTCTAGAGATTGGGGACAAAGTCTACCTAGATTTAAGGAAAATACCCCTAAATGTCCCATGCTGGAAGTTAGCTCACCAAAGAAGCAGCCCCTATCAGATCATGGGGCAAGTAGGCAAAGTAGCCTATTGTCTGAAGCCACCCAACTACTGGAGAATACATAATGTGTTCCACCAATCCTTATTGTTCAAAAAGAATTGAACCTCCCTATCCCACCAGAAACTGAAGATTGTGCCTCCACCTATCCTGGAAGAAGACCCCTTAAACACAAAGTAGAATAAAAACATGGAGACTTTAACCACTACTGCAAACCACAGTACTATGTCAAATGACTAGGATACCCACTCAAGGAAAGCACCTGGGAGCCAGCCAACAACCTAGCCAATGTGTCAGGAATATTCCTGACAACACTGGCGTTCAGAAGGTTGCTCTGAGCACACTTCAGGATAACAAACAAAACAAAAAAGGGCAGCAGTCCCCCCTGATTGGGGAAACTGCTGCGGAAAGCTGAGATTTACAAACAGGAATTAAAAATAAAAATTTAATTTGGACGGGTTTTATACCCCGTCCGCGGGCCGCACGCCCAACCGCCAGCCAGCCCCTGCCCACCTGCCTGCTTGCCATCCATCCAGCCAGCCAGACCCCCACCCACCCACTGAATGGGGAAATTGCCAAAGGGGGAAACCCAAAAAGGCAATTTCCCCAAAACCAAATGGAGGGGAACTGCTGCCCAAATTTGGAATCTACCAAATTGGGAGGGGGTTGACAATCAGTCCAGCATTACAAATAATGCATCAACTGCAAAAGCTGGATTGAAATGCATTACTGTGCCTGAAGATGCTACAATCCCATGCCATGCCAATGATAACAATTCATTGCTTGCAAAACCACTCCCATCCCACTCCCAAAAGGGAATTCCAGACAACACCAAGTGTTTGGGGTCCCCTGTTCAATGCTTTGTAATATTCATGCCCCACTAAGGATGACAGTATATAATAAATCTCAATCACTTGATGGTAGTTTGTGCTATCATTGAGTGAAATTACCCCTCAATAGTATCACATAAATAAATACCCAAGAAACTTTTACGCAACAGAAAGTTAAAGACACTAAGCTTTGTCTGCCCTTTCCTAGGACTAGAAGATGAAGCACTTGATCTTCTCTGCTGTCCTCACAGCCTGCCTTGGGATTGGGGGCCACCAACACTCTCATCAGCATGGGCCGTACAACAAACTGCCTGACAAGTACTTCTATAAGGAGTCAGCGCAGCTTAACTCCTCTGAGACGTACTCCTGGCCCATGCTGGTGTTGCCCCGCTCCACCCAGCACATAGCAATCTATTCATTTGTCTTCTACGTGCTTACATACTTTGCTGGTAATTTTGGACAATTTAACGTACATGCCAAAGTCTTTAGATGGATGATGACGGTCTATCCCATCTTGACAGCACTTACGGGATTCCAAGTCTCTAACTTGGTACCTTACCTAGCTAAAGTACTCCCTCATTTTATGGGGCTTTACAGTATGATAGCACCACCACTGGGGCTTACATCAACGGCCTCAGGCTCAACTATGTTTGGCTATCTGACCTTGATATGCCTTAAATTCCTGATTTCTCTCTTACTTGTCTGCTATACTTGTCTTTGCTGCTTCCTGGCTCTCCAATCTAGAGGAGAGGCCACACAACCTACCAGTAACCACCAGGTTCAGAATGTTATTCTCAGTCAACTTTCTAATTCCACAATCTATTCCTCCAAGAAACAAGCATTATTCACCCTGCTCTCCTTCTCGCACACCTTGTTCAAAGCTGAGCCTGCCTGCTTCACCACTGACGTCCAAAAGGTTCTTCACATGGCAAATCAACTCACTGGTCAACAGAAAGACTGGTTTTCTGCCATTGTACTAAAAGAACCAGGGTTACTCCATGACTTCAACTCATTCAGTCAGAAATTGTTGGACTTGGTGAGCTCCCCTGAGGATCTAAACAATACCCATCGGAAACTATACTTGTTGAGACAAGGAATGTCTACCACCGCCCACTAGACCAAACAATTCTCAAAGCTCAAGGAGGCTCTTGACCTGGATAGTGATGAAGCCTGCTACTTGTATTACGCAGGACTCTCACCCCAAGTCCAGGAGTTACTCCTTCATCATAAGCTTCCTGAGACTTACAATGAGGTCATTCAAGACATTCAAACTTGGGGAGCTTGGTATGAAAATACCCTCCCCGCCAAAGCCACCCATCTCAACTCCGTTCAAGTTGAGATTGCTGGACCATCCACCAACGCTAAAGTCCCCCATCTTGGGGTGATCCACAGACCTGGGGGGGGGCTTTATGCTATCCAACGAAGAGAAGGCCTGTTTTGTGGCACAAGGTCTCTGTCTGTACTGCGGACTTGCAGGTCACACAGTGATGAATTGTTCTACTGCCCATCCCAAGCCCTTTAAACCTCCCCCAAATCCCCAGCCCCTTATGGCGGCTGAGGAAGGAGGTAATAAAGCCACTACTTTTCTCTATTCCACAGTCCCCATTACCCTGGCTTCCAATACCCAGAAGATAAACACCACCGCCCTACTTGACACAGGAGCCATGGGGAACTTCATCAATCACCTCCTGGTAAAGAGTCTTGGCAAACAGGCCATACCAGGAGGAACCACCAATCTGGCTGATGGGAGCACCCCCCAGTGTACCAGGTCATGGAACCAACTGCTGTGGAAATTGGGGGAATGAGGTTTGAACTAAACTTCTCCTCCTTGGAAAACCTTGCCTTCCCTGCCATACTAGGAATGCCTTGGTGGCAGGAAGCCAGATGCAACATTGATTGGGAACCACATCAGGTCAACATCTCCAGTCAGGGCCAGACTGGCACGGCATCACTTGGGGGTAACTCCACGCCCACCAGCACGGTCATGCCCATATCAGTGATTCACCAACTAGATGAGATGCTGGAAGAATACACTGATGTCTTTAGTGAAGTCCCAATGCAAGGTCTCCCAGAGCAAAGAGCAAGCGACCTCAGGATTGACCTTCTACCCGGTGAAACCCCAAAATGGGTAAAGGTTTATCCCACCACACATGTGCAAGGCCTGGTACTAAAGGAATATATTTCTGACCTAATGGCCAAAGGACACATGAGACGGCCTCAATCCTCCTGCTCTTTGCCAATTTTCTTTGTTAAGAAAGGAGATGGAGGGCTACGCTCATGTGTAGACTACAGCCTGCTCAACACCATCACAGTTAAGGATTGCTACCCAGTTCCCTCCGCCATACAGCTAACAGATCAACTGACAGGAGCCTATGTCTTCTCCAAACTCAACCTCCGCAATGCCTATAATCAGGTCCAAATTGCGGAAGGAGACAAGTGGAAGACAGCAGTCAGAACAGTTTTTGGCCTTTAAGAGTACCTGATCATGCCCTTTGGGCTCTGCAATGCACCCTCAGCCTTCCAAGCCTTGATAAACAAAATCCTCTTTGTCCTCTTGGATGTCTGTGTAGTGGTTTACCTAGACAACATCTAGTGTACTCCAAGGATAAAGCCTCACATCTCTGTGACTTGAAGAAGGTCCTGGAACGCTTACGCCAGGCCAAGCTATACTGCAAAAAAGAGCAATGTGAATTCCTCAAACAGGAGGTAGAATTCCTGGGATACACAATCCAGAAAGGCGGCTTTGCTATTGCACCATCCAAAATTGCAGCGGTAATTAAATGGCAGATCCCAGACACCCAATCAAAATTGAGAGGATTCCTGGGGTTGGCTAACTTTTGCCGTAAGTTCATTAAGGATTTTTCAAAGATAGCGGAACCTCTTACCTCCTTAACAGCAAAGAGTGTACCGTAAATTTGGACAGAGGAGGCACAGATATCCTTTGAGACCCTCAAAACTGCCTTCATAACAGCCCCAGTACTCCGACGACCTGACCCCAAGCTCCAATTTTTTTTGGAGACTGACGCTTCAGACTTTGCCTTAGGTGCAGTCTTGCTTCAGGAAGGGGAGTCTGGAGTATACCACCCTGTGGCATACGTCTCTAAGAAACTGCTGGATTGTGAACAAAACTACAATGTGTACAAAAAAGAACTTATGGCCATAGTTAAAGCTTTTGAACATTGGAGACAATACTTAGAAGGAGCCAAGCACACCATCATTGTCTGCACCAACCACAGTAACCTCCTATACTTCACAGAGAAAAGGAAGATCTGCCAACAACTTGCCAGATGGGCTCTGGATTTGTCCTCCTACAACCTCAAAATCAGTTACATCCCAGGGCACACCAACAACGCACCAGAAGCCCTGAGTAGACGAGAAGATCACAACAACAGAGAACAGTCCTACAGCCACTTCAACACACAAACAGTCCTAGACACCAACCAGTTCTTGATGGCCATCCTTGGGGCCTCCCAACCACTCTCATCCTTGGAGGAGGAGGTGAAGAACGCCCAGAAGGACTCCCCACTCATCCAGGACCTAATTTCCAAAATGAACTCCGCAAAACCCAACCCCAACTACTCTATCCACAAGGGCTTCCTTTACAGACTTGATAGATTGGTGGTACCCCCAGGAGTCATTCAGAATCAGGTCCTACAGGAGCTACATGACTCCCTGCTAGGTGGTCACGGAGGAATCAAGAAAACTATGGCGCGCCTTTGAATCAGCTACTGGTGGCCATCCATGTTTCCACAAGTAAAAAACTACATCTCATGATGTGTTTCATGTATGAGGAACAAACACTCAACACAGAAGTCACAGGGTTTGCTTCAACTCCTACCAATCCCATCCATGCCATGGGAATCTATCTCCATGGATTTCATCACAGACCTACCTCCCAGTCAAGGCTTCACAGGGATTCTGGTTATTGTGGACTGCCTCACCAAAGCTGCAGAGTTCATTGCTTGCTCATCAGGAATGTCGGCCACCATCACGGCTCAGGTTATTCCTCAATCACATTTACTGCCACCATGGTCTCCCAAAAGACATTGTATCAGACAGAGGAACCCAGTTCACTTCCAAATTCTGGGGCAAAATAATGTGACAACTCCAGGTGAAGCTCAACCTGTCAACAGCCTTCCACCCTCAAACTGATGGTCAAACAGTGCGAGTTAACCAGATACTAGAAACATATCTCCGCACTTACATTAACACTAAGCAGGATAATTGGGCAGACTTACTACCTTTGGCCCAGTTTAGCTACAACAGTTCTTACCACTTGGGAGCCAAGATGTCCCCATTCACAGCCAACTATGGGTTCTCTCCTCAAGGAATCCCCACTAAAGGCTGCCCAGGGACAGTACCTCAAGCCAACAAGTACTTCCAAAACCTACAGGATACACAGAAACATCTACAGAGTAACCTCAGGGAGGCCCAACAAAAGTACAAGGTCCAAGCCAACAAACACCAACATGCCAACCCAGAGTTTGAAATTGGCTCCAATGTGTATCTTAACACCAAGAATCTCAAGATTAACCAAGTGGGAAGGAAACTAGGACCCTGTTGCATCAGCCCCCTCAAAGTACTCCAACAAATCTTGGACACAATGTACAGGGTGCAGCTCCTGGACTGCTCCAGTGCCTAAAATGTCTTCCACGTATCCAAACTAGAGGCAGAAAGAGGAAGCCCCCACACTCATCAGACAAAAAACAGCCACCCCCCGCCAACAATCCTACAACACACCCCAGAATGGGAAGTGCAGGCCATACTAGGGTACAGGAAAGTTTGTAACCAGGTCCAATACCTAGTTTCATGGGTAGGTTACCCACCGGAATCAAACTCATGGGAACCAGTAAAAAACCTTGGCAACGCCCCTGACCTTATTGCCCAGTACCGCCAACAGACAGGTTTGCCAAGAAGGAAAGGAGAAGCAACTGTCAGGAATATTCCTGACAACACTGGCGTTCAGGAAGTTGCTCTGAGCACACTGCAGGATAACAAACAAAACAAAAAGGGCAGCAGTTCCCCCTTATTAGGGAAACTGCTGCGGAAAGCCAAGATTTACAAACAGGAATTAAAAATAAAATTTTTAATTTGGACGGGTTTTATACCCCAGCCGCCAGCCTGCCTGCCTGCCCACCCCCCCATCTGCCAAATGGGGAAATTGCCAAAGGGGGAAACCCAAAAAGGCAATTTCTCCAAAACCAAATGGAGGGGAACTGCTGCCCAAATTTGGAATCTACCAAATTGGGAGGGGGTTGACAAGCAGTCCAGCATTACAAATAATGCATCAACTGCAAAAGCTGGATTGAAATGCATTACTGTGCCTGAAGATGCTCCAATCCCATGCCATGCCAATGATAACAATTCATTGCTTGCAAAACCACTCCCATCCCACTCCCAAAAGGGAATTCCAGACAACACCAAGTGTTTGGGGTCCCCTGTTCAATGCTTTGTAATATTCATGCCCCACTAAGGATGACAGTATATAATAAATCTCAATCACTTGATGGTAGTTTGTGCTATCATTGAGTGAAATTACCCCTCAATAGTATCACATAAATAAATACCCAAGAAACTTTTACGCAACAGAAAGTTAAAGACACTAAGCTTTGTCTGCCCATTCCTAGGACTAGAAGATGAAGCACTTGATCTTCTCTGCTGTCCTCACAGCCTGCCTTGGGATTGGGGGCCACCAACACTCTCATCAGCATGAGCCATACAACAAACTGCCCGACGAGTACTTCTACAAGGAGTCAGAGCAGCTCAACTCCTCCAAGATGTACTTCTGGCCCATGCTGGTGTTGCCCCGCTCCACCCAGCACATAGCAATCTATTCCTTTGTCTTCTACGTGCTTACGTACTTTGCTGGTAATTTTGGACAATTTAACATACATGCCAAAGTCTTTAGATAGATGATGACAGTCTATCCCATCTTGACGGCACTTGCGGGATTCCAAGTCTCTAACTTGGTACCTTACCTAGCTAAAGTACTCTCTCATTTTATGGGGCTTTACACAATGCAGCTAAGGGTGTCCACCAGTACTGGGAGAAGAAGAGGGAAAAGTCTGGTTTAGAAAAAGAATAATGTTACAAAAGTAACAAATTCAAATCCATAACAGGATTCAAACTGGCTCTCAGTCACCAGGTAGAGGGAGCAGGTGGCAGGAGCTTGCCTGCACCTGGATATTTGCTTTTCAAAGAAAATCCAGGTGCAGGAACCACTCTTTCTCTAGCAGTAGCTGTGGGGCCCGCACTGGGCCCCAAAAGCTATGTCCAAGCCTTGGTGGATTTGGCTGGGTCTGGGCAAGCTAAATTTAGCTGCCCAGAACTCCCAGTTCAAGCCCAACCTCCATTTAATAATTTTGGTTTCCCAATTGGGAACTTTTTAATCAAGTTTTTTCTCCTCAGAAATGCCTGTCAAGCCAGTCCAAAAATGGTAATCAAATTGAAAATGATCCCATTACACCTGCAGCCAACTCTGCCACAACCAATGACTGCTCAAGCAAAGATAGGCCACCAGCTAGTCAAGCAACTATTCCTGAAGTCCTCAAAAATGATGATGAAACAGCCAACCAACCAGCATAATTTGATATGCCAAACTTTGCCAACCAGATAGCACTAGAAGAATTCCCAGAGGCACCTGTATGTGAATGATTATATAAGCCATAAGCACAAGAAAGATTCTGTATCATCATTCTTATCAATAAAGTTGGTATGAACCTTTAGTTCATCAATCTATTTCCATACATATTTCTGATACTCTTAAATCTACAATACTCAAACACCACTACTCACCATCAGGAATTGATCTCCAAGAACCAGCTGACAAACCAGAAGCATTTGAATAATAACGTCCTCCAACCCTCTGTTTAGTCCTGTACACTTCACTGAGTATACCCATAACCCTGATCAGGAACCCTAGACCTTAGAAGACTTGCAATGGTACACTCACCCAGACACTCCTAAGGATCCCTATCAAATAATCTGTGATGGCAAAGAAATCACCATATATATTATGATACTCAACAGGAAATACAATAATCCTTCCACCTACTTAGTCCCAATGGAATCACCCCTCACACCCAAACCAACCATCTTGTCAGGGATCCAAGCTTGGGCAACTGGCCTAACATTTTCAGGGTTTTTGCGGGCAGGGCCTACCACAAGATCAGAGCTAACTTAAATAGGTAGGAGAAAGACTTCCCCACCCAGGACCACAGGCCAGAGGCTGGGATTATAGTGTCAATCACCCCAGTGAGAGTGATTGACACAATCCCAAACAACTTGCTAGTGTGGTTGGTTGAGGGCTCAGGTGAGGAGGCAGGCATTGCTTGGGGGTCACAGGCAGTTCCATATCAAGTTTTTAGGCAAGCAAATAGTTGAACTTGCCTCTAAACAAGTTGGGTTCTGATAGGATCCAGGGACCTTAATGGTTGTATCTAACTGCAGATTTTATGCAGGCCAAGAGATCTAATTCAAGGATCTTTTCTGGGGTATATTACTTATACTTGGGCTTTATTGGGTACTCTGTGAAATAGATGGGGCCAAAGGGAACACCTGGTGGACGGGAATCTGTGGGCAGAAGGGCAGGAGGGCTAAATAGGCAACCTCCAGAATTAACTCATACAGAATGGAACATCCTCCATGTTGACAATTTCAAAAAAAAATTTGCTTTATCTTTTTATAATTTCAATTAAAAGCTCAAAATAAAAATCAAACATTGCTTCTATTATCAGTGTCAATTATTCAATCAAGAATAAAATAATCTTTAATATTGAAAATAAGAAAATTATTTTTGAGAATTGTCAACATGGAGGATGTTCCGTTCTGTATGAGTTAATTCTTGAGGTTGCTGCTAAATGATCTGGTACTGAATTAATAGATAGCAAAGATAAATAAGGCAAAGGCTGTGGAAGCCAAAATAACATAACCTTTATTCAAAAATGGCAATAAAGTCTAAATGTGGGGCCCAAAGGTCTATATAGTACCCTGCCACCAAACTTTACCTTTACTAACTGGGGTTCATCATAGGGCCAGGAAATATGAGGTCAGGTGGCCCAGATGCCTGGGTTTGAAAGCGGCAAGGTGGCATTTCTGCTGGGTGTTTGCTCATTGGTCAAGTCTTCAGAGTAGGCCACTTGATTATTCTGTTTTTGAGGTGTGGTCATGGGGGTGGGCTTCCTTCCTGCGTTCCCTTCTGGTAATGGCTTTTGATTGGCCATCAGCATAGACTTCAAACTCATGAAGCTAATGGTGAGAATTCATGTGCCCTCATTAGGCAAGTTGAGAGGTTCCCCTTCAGGTGTCACCACTTTAAAGATAACATTGATATTCTGGCTTCAGGACTTATCCTGGGCCTCAGCTTGCAGGGACTTGAACCCAGAAAAACATAGCTGGCAGCTGGCCCCTTGGTCCTCAGGGCTGGCGGCCTGCAGGGAATCAGGGCCAGGGTTCAAATCCTGCCCTTGGGCCCAGGTTTCAAGGGAAATAAAATAAAAAATCTGACACATCTCAACACCCCCACTTCTGATACCACCAGCCAGAGCAGTCAATTCCTGGGAGTTTTATAACTGGCACTCACAGGATTGATTGATTCTGCCTTGCTGGCGGCTGAACCCTGAGCCGTGGCTGAAAAGGCCCTCTCCTACATGGTAAAGTTTGGTCCCATCATCTGGTGGGCCATGCCAGTGTCAAGGGTCTGGATGTACAAACATTCTTGCTACCGCCAACCTACTTAACATCCAACCATCACCCAATTTGGTGCCCTTCCAATATACTGTTTGACATATCAAGAATGGTAACCAAGCAATATCACATGACAATCCAAGTATCCAGTGACTCAAACCCATCCCGCACATGACCAAACCCTAGGTTTGATCCAACTAAATCTCCACCACAGCCAAGTCTAAATAAGTCTAAAATATTATCCAATAAAAGCTACTTTTCTTCTCTCCTAATTCCATATTTGAAGCTTTCCCAAAAGGCGCTCCTCATTACTGGTAGCAGCTATGGTTTTTTGATCACACTCATGAGAGAGAAAATGACTGAACAGAACCTGCCCACCTTCACCCACATACTAAACCAGGCCACATTCCAAGAGACCTGGAAAACATACTTCTGCGTCCACAATATCAACAAGGATATACATAGTGGATGTACCATATTTGAAGGACTGGTCATGCCCAAAGCATGTGACAAGAGAATTCAATACAGTCAGTCTCTCCAACCACAAACAAACACACAACCGCCTATCACAGGCAAAGTTAACAACACAAAGTACATTGTTATCAACAAGTTCCTTGGTAAAAACATGCTCCTTGGTAAAAAAAGAAAACATCACTTACTGGCTGGACCACTCAGCCGCTAAACTCCGCTCCATCCGCATCCCCCACCAAAAATAGATCCAGGAAGCCAGCAAGCGCCTGTATGAAGCTGCAGCTAACTGGTTTGCCACCTGGGTTGGCTCACAAACTGACAACCAGATTGAAGCTGGGAAGAGTTCAAAGCAAAATAACTCACAACTTCTGTGTCACTAAATCCCTCCAAGACATTGCAATACAGCTCAGCAATCTTCCTCAGAAGACTGCTATCACAGCTTACGCCAATAAATTCAAAGAAAACACAGCAAAAATCCAAACCCAGCGCAAGCTGACAACATACACAACAGAGCCTCATTCATCAATAGAATGAAACCCTCTGTTGCTGCCCTCATCCATCCAGAGGCCAACACCTCCATGCCCACACTCATTGCAGAAGCCAAGCGCGCTGAAAAACACGCCAACATGGAATATGCTGCACACAACAGCTACTGCTCCTCAAACGGCAATGGCAGAGAAAACTCCAATGGCAACAAACGTCAAAACACCAATCATAGCAACAGAAACTCCAATTAAAACAATGGCAATTACATCTAAAGTGCAAACCACTCCTGTCCCAAGAAAGAGGACACCACTGAAGTTAACAATGCTGAAGCAGCAACCCACTATGAATCTGACCCCAAATTCTCTGACCTCAAAGGACTCAAAACATAGGAACAGGGAAAAGAGGAGGGGGAACAGGCTTAAGTGCCCTTGTCTCCCCCCCAAACCAACAAGAAAGTGTACCAAGGCACAAATTTTGCTGCTTGCATCCCACGTGTCTTGCAATCCTCCATTTTTATGAACATAAAAATTAAAGATTGCTCACAACTTCTTGTCTACACAGGCACTTATAAATCTCATACACATAAATTTTTTTGACTCTGGTGCACAACACACTATGGTTAGCAAACCTTTTGTAACCAAGTACAAAATACCAGTTGTCAAATCCAACTTCAAATACGCCAGAATGGCAGACAAATAAAAGGCTCTACTCAAAGGCAAAACAACTCCCTTCAGAACTGACCTCCAAGCCATATAAACGTCCATCAAAGGACTTGTCATGAACAACATAAACTACAACTTTGTAGCAGGCATGGACTGGTTCACCCAAGTGAACCCCAGTGTATGTTGGGAAACAAAAACCATGGCCATCAAACGCAATGGAGTTGATTTTGCCATCCTCAAAGAACCTAACAATCTCATCCTAAGAGACACAATATTTGTTCAAGTCATAAATCAAGATAGCTCTGAACACCTAACCAAAGACAGTACCCTCTACAAAATGAGGTACACCAAATTAAATAACATACAAACAATCAAAATTCAATGTCCAGAACTTGCTGCACTCCTAAACAAATACACTCAGGTATTTAAGGAAGAACTCACAGAGTTACCCCCCAAATGGGAGGTCAAACATGGCATTGACCTATGTAAAGACATGCTCAAACCTACACCCCTCTACAGACTCTCTCCCATGGAGACCCAAACTCTCAAAACATACTTTGAGGATAATCTAGCAAAAGGATCCATTTGCCCATCTGAATCCCTGTGGGGGCAGCAGTATTCTTTGTAAAGAAAAAGGAAGGCACTCTGCGTCTAAAAACTGACTACAGAGAACTAAATGCAAGCATAGTAAAGAATAAATACCCTCTTTCACTCATAGAGGATCTGTTTGCAAGACTCTCAGGAGCCAACTTTTTCTCTAAAATTGACCTCAGCTCAGGGTACAACCAAGTTGAAGTAAAGGAAAAGGACATACCAAAAACTGCGTTCTGTATGCAATTTGGATCCTTCAAATGTAGAGTAATGAACTTTGGGATGACCAACGCTCCAGTGACGTTTGTCACCATGATGAACTAAGCACTAAACGGTCTCTCAAATACATTATGCTACCTTGATGATATCATCATATTCTCAAAAACAAAAGAGGAACACCTCACACATGTCTGCAAGACACTCAATTGACTCGCAAAACAAAAGCTTTACGCAAAACCAAGTAAGTGCCAATTTATGGAAAATGAACTCCTGTTCTTGGGACACATTGTCTCTGATGGTGGCATCAAAGCAGATCAAGATAAAATCAAAGCCATAAACAACATGAAACGCCCCAATTCCGTTAAACAAGTTAGATGCTTTCTCAGAATGGTAACTTATTTAAGGAAGTACATCAAAGACTGCAGAAAACTAACTACATCAATCAATGACCTAACCAAGGGTAATTTCAAAAAGAAGTTCATCTGGACACCAGAATGCAACAAGGATTTCCAACTACTAAAACAAGCTCTGATTGAACCACCAATATTACAATACCATAATAACAACAGATACTACAAGATCAAGCCAGATGCCAGTGACACTGCCATTGGCGCAGTACTACACATCTGCCAGCCAGGGCAGCAAAAATTCCTGCCAGTATTTTAAGAAAGTAGAAAACTAACTAACACTGAGCAGAGTTACCCTATACACAATAAGGAATTGCTAGAAATATATCACACATTCAAGAAATAGAGATGTTATCTAGAAGAACATTTAAGCGTTTGAGTACTAACTGACCATAAATACTTAATATACTTCAAAACTCAGAACACACTTGCAAGGCAGTAAGCCAAATGAATGTCCCTGCTGGAGCAGCTCATTCTGGACATCTAATACAAAAAGGGGGAAGAGCTGGTCACAGATGACACTCTCTCTAGGCTATGTCTGCTAAGAGAGGATCATCCTGACCACCTGGACCCTGACTGGCCAAACTTATATAACACTGAGTACAAGACAAAAGGGAAAGATTCCTCCACACATCAACTGATCCATGATACATTAGTAAGTAATGAAAAACATTTCTGTGTATCAAATGACACAGTATACTGCATTATTAAAGAAAAACATGTTTCCTACATCCCAATTTCACAAAGAGTCAACACTATCCTAAGACATCACCGCCTACTAGGACACACAAAGGCTAACAATCTATACCTCACTTTAAAAGAGATAGTATGGTGGCCCAATCTTAAACAAGAAATAATTAATGTTCTGAAAAAGTGCACAGTGTGTGATAAATACACCTGTACCAAGGCTCACCAGCCAAAATTTAATCCAGTACCTGACCCCGAACTGTTTAAGGTTTGTGGGCTGGATGTAGTGGAACCCTTCCCAGAAACTAAAACAAAACAACATTTCTTAAGAATAGCCATCAACTTTGCTATACTCTGGTCTATCTGCTGGTCAACAAAGAATCACAAGGCAGAGACAATAAGTTGCTTTATCAACAAGGCAATAATAGCCAACTACAGAACTCCAGACTACATCATAACTGATGGAGCCACAGAACTATCAGGATACGTAGTAAATAACAATTTAAGATTGAAAAATATCAAGCATTCCACAACCTTGCCCTACAGGCCACAGGCCAATAGCAGAGTTGAACGTCAAAACAGCAGTCTTGTCAGAAACCTTGAGAAAATAATGGATGGCAAAGCCAAAGACACATGGCCAATATACATGAAACATGCATTATTAGTATCTTGGGTACACACCAACCAAAGGACATGATACTCACTGTTTGAACTAAAATACAGATAAAAACCAGAGATAGTCACCCACAATAACCAACCATATGTGAAAACCCCCGGGAAAATCTCCCAAAGTAAAACAAGCATCAGCACTACAACACATACGCCCCAAAGCTAAAATAGCAGGAGCCAAAAGACTCAAAGCACAAAAGGTAACCTCTTCAGAGGAACCACTCCCAATTAACTCCCCTGTCTGGTTTCTGGCTAGAAACAGGAAGAAGCTGGATTCAGTACACAGGGGACTGGGAAGAGTCATCAAATACAGACCAAACAGAAACACCTACCTGGTTAAGTTTCAAGGCGCCAAAGACCCTGTCATCAAAAAGTACCACAGATCCCACCTTTGCCTCAGCAAAGGAGAACACTTGACTCAGCTAGTACCAACTAGCAAACAACTCCAGGAACATCAGGTGGCAGCCATCAAGACAAAGCCCTCTCCTGATGTACTTGAGTAACCCCTTAAGGGGGTGTCAAGGAGCTGGATGTATGAGTATTCTGGGTGATGAAAACACACTTAACATCCAGCCATTGTCTGGTTTAATGCCAATCTAATATACGGTTTGACATACCAGGAAAGGCAAAAAACCAATATCACATGGCTTGTCCAGGTATCCAGCAACTTGAACCCATTCTGCACATGACCATTCTTATCTTTGATCTGACTAAATCTCTGCCACAGCCAAGTCTATATAAGTCTAAAGTATTATCCAATAAAATATATTTCTCTTCTACTTAGCTCCATATTAGAAGCTTCCACAAAAGTTGCTCCTCATCAATACCTTGATTTTATCTTTGGGCTACCGTCTACTCAGCAGCCAAGTTGTTTCTTAGAGAAAGGATTTCCTGGGTGGGAGCAGTTGAAGATGCTGACACTGGGTGATATTTGAATCTATCAATAGCTGCAGTTGCCCAGCCAGACAGATAGGACACACCATCTCAAAAACACTATCTCAAAAAACGCCATCTTGAAATATGCTATCTCAATTTTTAGCTATCTCAATGTTATAGTAAAAACACCATTTTGATTTACGGCATTGCGACTAAGAAAAACAGGTTTTAAAATTTTAGATTTTTTGGACTCAAAAAAAACCCAAAAAATTATCAAAAAATAAAATTTAAAAAACATTTATAGGCTTAAAAAGGTCTCAGAATTACATATCTGCAATAAAAAATGGGGTTGATTAAAGCAAAAAGGCTGTGTAAATCCCAAAAGTCATAATATACACAAAAACAACCATTTTAATCTATTATAACTATGATATATACTTTAAAATAAGAAGATAATTGTACTAAATACAGTAGTTTTCAAACCTGTTGAGATAAACATATAATCTCAGTCTAAAAAAGAATGCAACTCAGTCATAAAATAAAATCAAAGTAGATCCAAATATATTGTAATTTAATATAAATTATTTAATTTTTTATTTTGTTTTTAGACTGAGTTTCATACGTTTTTAGACTGAGATTATATGTTTATCTCAACAGGTTTGAAAACTACTGTACTAAATAAAAGTCAAAGAATGATAAAATTAAAGGAAAAAAGAGAGAAGATGAAGAAGTGTTTATTGAGGAAGGGCTCAGATATTAGTAGAAAGAGCAACAGAGATGGACTGAAGATGCTCAAGCTTTCTATCCTTGGTATAGTAGGCAAGAACCACCTTGCTGATATATTTTTACTTTTTCACTGCTTTGGTCTGCTTGGGGAGATTGCCCTTGGTTTTCATGCCGGTCTTGAAGAGGGGGGCAGAGATGGCTTGTTGGGTCTTGAGATGCACCATGATTTTTTTGAACTTAGGCTTCTGGACCCTGACTCTTTTAGAAAACTGGCTATGCCATCCTTCAAGGGAAGAGGTGGTCTTGATGAGGCCATCTTTTACCTGCTTATAGCAGTTTCATTGGATTGAGTCACCGCCTTTTCTGATATGGCATGCTTCCTGAAAAATACCAACCCATTTAGTTTAGAAATACTCAATGAAAGGAGCAAAGGCTGCCTGGTTGGAAAGGATATAAGGATGGCAGAGGAGGGAGTTGTAAAAGGCATTGGTCTCCTTCTTTCTCACAAGGGCAAGGGAAGAAAAGCAGTTGAACATGTTCTTGGCTTCTTTAGTGCCTTCAGAGTTGACCAGCTCATGAAGATCAGAGCACTTTTGGAGGCAACGGCAGAGTGCCTGCCAAAAGTGAAAGCAGTTTCCCGGGGGAGCTCTTGAAGACTCTAATAAAAGCATTTGCCTGAGCCTGTTTGAAATCCACTACCAGATATTTGCGGTAGGAAAGACTTTCTGGATGCTTCCTGGTTGGGGTGGCTTCCTCTTCCTGTGACTAGGCCTTTTTCTTGTGTCCTCTAGTTTTCTTTTGGCTCCTCCTCAATGTTTGGGAGGATCTCATCCAACTTGGCCTTCAAAATTGAAAGAGCACAGACATATGTATCCTGATTCTTATTTGGGAGGAAAAAAGACCAGGGGAAGGACTAGATTTCCCACCTGCCCATGGATGTTCCAAAGCTGGCTAAATTGCTTTGGGCAGGTGGATAAAGTTCCATCTGCAAACCATGTTTTGCATTCCAACAGGTTGTGAAGACCCTGTGAGGTACAAAGCAGATTATGAGCTCATGGGCATGTTGGCCATCATGGAGGAGGAATCTCTCTTCATGCTATGAAACCTTCTGCTCCTTGGTCAGAATCAACTGATTGATTGATGTAGCACTGACGCCTTCAGTGCTCAGAGCATACATCTGATCAGAGAGGTATCTCTGAAACTTAGTGGTGCCACCAACAGCAGCAAGTTGGGAATCATTGAGATTTAGAAGGGCGTCATTGACAACCTCAGTTGCAGTTTGGTCCCTGGTGGTTGGGATGACCTGGAAAAGAAACCAGCAGATCAGTTGGTACAAGTGATCAAAAGGCTCAGCACAGTCATGGTCAATAGTCAGGGGTTTGAATCTGGTTAATCCATAGGTGGTGAGCCTTGCAGAGCACTCAACAATATCACATTTTTAATGATGTTGACAGATTGGCTTCTTCTTGTTGTTACAGCTGAAGCTGTATCCTTTTTATACAAAGCTGGCACTCATCTTCTTGATCACAATTGGGTAGCTGGCAGGGTCTGTGGTGGGCACAGCAAAGATGCCATTTTGATTACATATATTATGAATTGTGTTGAGATCCCAGAGCTCAATTGGCCCATCCACAGGAGCACCAGGCTCAGGCTCCTCTTCCTCTTCAGGATCTGAGGTGGGATTAGAGTGGCAATTGAAGTTGAATAACTTCTCTTGTAAATCAGAGGGTAGTAAACAAATGGAGAGTGAGGAGGGGTAGAATTGTTTTCCTCTGGTTCAGGTGATAGTGTGGGGGATTTGGGGGAGCTTTAGACTAAGAAAGCTGCTTCTTTGGGGTAGTCTTGGCCTTTTTGGCCTTGGGAGAGATAGTCTTGCCCTTAGAGGCCTTGGACGCAGCTTTGGTGATAAGCTTGGGAGGCATCTAAAAGTGAATTAGTATCAAAAGATGAGAAATTTGGGGTCAATTTTTAAAAAGAAAAATGAGAATGTTTTAAATATAAAAGTGGTGATTCTTTTTACATAGAACTGTAGAAAAAGTCTTATAATATATACTATAAAAATTTCAAAGTTTTTGTTTTGTAAAAATAATTTTTTATTAGTAGCACAAGTAGGAAAAAATTTGTATTGTGACTGAAAACTTGCAGTCAAAAGGGCGTTTTTGAAGATACATAATTGAGGTGCCGTAGGTCAAAAACATAGTGGTTTTGACCATTTTTTATATTAAATTAACAATTTTCAGGTGAAGCTACCTCAACCAGGCCAAAAAAGTAAAACTTGAATTTCTCAAAAGCTAGCTTATACAACTGGGGTTAAAAAGTACCCAGTTGTTTAGAGGAGGCCAAAAAATATATATCTGCAAATTTTCATATGTTTTCTTACATTTTTTATTGATATGGTTTTTAATATCAAGTTGTACTTTTGAAAAGTGAAAAGCAAGAATTGTGGTAGGGGAATGATATAGTGTAGCCTGGCGTCATATGTAATTTCCCCTTATTTTCCCCTATCTGTTACACACATTGAGTCAATTGGGTGATATGAAACCTGGTGGAATTTGAAGTGACATAAATCAAAATGGCTTAATCACCTTCTTTCATATTAAAATTACTATTAAAATATTTTATTAAGAAACCCCTTATCAATGTATCCATGTATAATTAAGCTATAAATTACATATATCAAAAATGGTTTTTTACCCAGCAATGATAATCACTAGAAGGACTATCATAGTGGCATTATTTTAGGTAGTTCTTAGTATAAGTGTCTTGTATTATACTATAGGAACATCTTCTGATTGTATACAACAGGCTTTATTTTAGTGTGAGAATAAGCTTATTTTAGTTAAAGATAAAAAGCATAATTTGAAATGACGTAAAATTGAGATGGCGTAAACATGCCCCACACCAAGTGATTTCATATGTAAATAAAGTTAGCAAAATAAGATTTAATTAATCTGACTCGAAATGACAAAGTTGAGATGGCGTAATTTCAAGATGCCCTGTTATAAAAGTATATGTAAATTTTAACTATTTTATTAATTATTTTATTTTCTTGTGATCAAAATCACTAACACAAAAAAACACTATCTTGAATTAAGTTTCAGATGGTGTAATTTGAAGTGCTGTTTTTGAGGTGGCGTGTCCTACTGCCAGACAAGTGGCAAATTTGGTATGCTTTATCATCTGCACACTTTACTGCACAGGAAAATAGCAACTTTGCAGGGGCAACCAGAGTTGGGTTGAGAAGTTACTACAGCATCGTTTGAAAGCAAACCACCAGGATTTCCTTCCATTTCTCACATGAACCTCAACCTTTGGGAAGTGGGAGATGCCGGATCTTCAGGAGGGGCAGAGACGGAATAAGGTATGGAGGACAGAAAAGAAGAAGTCCAGTGGGATCCCCACTTTGAAATATCAATTAAATTGGTTGGATTAAGTTTGTTCTTTAACAGGGCTTGGACACAACATCTTGCAGTGCAAATAGCTGCCAACTTGACGGATTAGGGGTTGGTTAGAGCGCAGTTGAGATTTAATTCGGTTATTTCCGAATTCGGCTAAATTGAGTCTTGGGAGTTTTGATTTGTTTATTGTGTTCTGTTATGGAAATAACAAGCAGGTTCTTTATTGGCTTCGTGGCGATAAGAATTGATGCTGGGGAAGCATTTGCCGCAATTGGTAGAGAATATATGAGTTTTGCATTATTTTTTATTGCTGCGAGAGTAGGTTGGGCCAATTGGATTGGGGGACGAGATAAAGTATTGTTGGGATGTGGAATAGTATCTCAACTATTGGTTCTAGTAAAGTGCCTCAGCAGGATTAGGTTGGGGCCTCACTTCAGATTTCCATGACTCATTTCGGGGTTGACATAGTTTCTAAATAAACTATCTCACCTATTTAAACCCTTCTTTCCCATTCCTCTAAGCCACCCTTTCACTTGAATTTTGTTTACCATTCTGTTTATCAATTTATGACAGGATCAATTAAACAACTTTGTCGGGCTTTGGGCTCCTGGGTAAGGTTTCCTTGTTGGTGCGGAGTTTAATTTGTTTAGCCGCAGGGTTCCGAGGATCCAGTAATGGAATGCATTTCGGTTGCGTAGGTGTCCTTTTAACGATAGTTCTAATTTATTCTAGCTTTTTGAAAATAGGCCTCTCGGGTGTGTACGTTTTATTATCGATATCTGTTCTTGTTTTAGCATCACTTTATTATGTATGGAGTTTGTCAGTTAATAAAGAGCAGGGTTCAGATGAAGAGAATCAACCGATCCATGCTCCCGCTTTCAGCTACAGCGGAAGCTTGGCTGGGGTAACTTACAGTGACTCATCCACAACTGAAAGTACTTTTAATAACAAAAAGTTTATCACTACTACCCAGTCTCATAACTATAGGCTGATTTTTTGGACTGGCCTTCAAGTCGGTCTTCTACTATTCAGGTTAATCACCCTTTATTTTTATACCTCACCAACCACTGCCTCTGCTTGGGAGCCTCTGTTGAGCTTACTTTTTTGGCTTTATGCGAACCTCTTGACCGTATTGAATGGCGAATTAACCTTTCTTCTCCATCTTCGTGGGTTTTACCTGATAGCTTTCCTTGCCGACTGCTTTAGGCTGAGAACCTTTCTAATTATTGAGACCCCTGCTGCGCCCTACCCACTAGAACTTGGGCTCAACGCAGGCATATGTATAATAGATCTCATACTAGTTCTCTACTCACTTTTACTGACTCCACGACTGAATGAGATTAACAGACTTGCAAGCCATAGTCCCATTTATCCCTGCCCCGAAAGGTTTGAATCTCTTCTTTCCATCGCCACCTTCTCTTGGGTGATCCCACTCCTACGATACGGCTATCACAAGGCGATCGAACCGGAAGATATTTGGGACCTTCGACCCGATGAGAAAGCCGAGTTTCTATGCTCAGGGTTCTCGCGTTACTCCTTCAAGGGCACCTTTGGGTGGAGGGTCTTCATGTTCTTCCGCATAGATCTTTTGCGCCAAGTTTTTTTCTCGCTCATCTCCTTGGCGTTTGGCCTTGCCACGCCAGTTTTACTCCATGAATTCCTATTGCTGATCGAAAACCCAGAAAGAGCTGGGCCAACCAGGTTTAGTGTCACGGAGTATGGCGTCTATGTTATCCTTGCTCTGTTTGTTGCTGGCCTGGTCAAGTCTTGCTCAGATTCCCAGTCCTTGTTTTATGGACGAAGGGTAGGGATTCGCATCAAGGCCATCATCATGGGAGAGGTCTATGCCAAAACCCTTAGGCGCAAAGACCAAACAAGTCTAAAGGATGATCCCAGCATTTCCAATGCTGGGAAGATCACCAACTTTCTTTCTGTAGATGCGCATGAGGTGGCAGAGACATTCTGCTACTTAAACTACGTCTATACCGTGCCGTTGCAGATAGGCATCACTACTTGGTATCTGTATGTGATCTTAGGGTGGTCTGCCATTGTGGGGCTGGCCCTGACAGCAATCATCATGCCAATCAACTATCTGATAGCACGCAAGTGGGAGAAGGTCCAGGAGCGATTGATGGCATGCAGCGACAAGCGCATGGATATTATCAACGAGCTCTTGCAGGGCATCCGCATCATTAAATTCTTTGCTTGGGAGAAGCAGTTCCAAGATCGAATCTATGAAGCACGCTCAGCTGAGTTGAGGGTGTTGACGCAGCGGATGTTTTTCTGGGTTGGCGGGGCCACCTTGTGGTACTGCTTCCCCATGTTTATTACAGTTGGGACATTTTACACCTACACTAAGCTGGCCGGTAACTCCCTTACCCCCACTATAGCTTTCACTTCAATCTTGATATTCAAGGCGCTGCGTGAGCCTGTTGATCAGCTGCCCGAACTCATAAACATGTTTCTCCAAGCCAAGGTTTCATTAAGGCGTATCGATGCCTTTTTACAGGAGGCCGAGTCTGAAAAGTTCTCCATTTTACGTTCTTCCACCCAACCTGAAGATCCCATCCTTGGGTTTAACAAGGCAACCCTGAGATGGGACTCCTTAGAAGGCCGTCCCCAGTTTTCCCTTAAGAATCTAACCATCACCTTCCCTCCAAATCAGCTTAGTCTTGTTGTTGGTCCCACGGGCTCAGGAAAATCCTCTCTTCTCCTGGGGTTGCTGGGCGAGATGAAGCTTGTCAGCGGAAGGGTATACCTGCCTCGCAGAGATGTAATCGGCAGAGGTTTTTCACTTAATGGTGGTGTGGCATATGTTGCACAGAATGCATGGCTGCAGCAGGACACAATTCGTAACAACATCCTGTTTGGCGAGATATACGATGAACAGCGCTATCGCAATACTATCCGTGCTTGCGCATTGCTCCCCGATTTCCAAGCTCTTCAAGGTGGGGATCTAACTGAGATAGGGGAGAAAGGGTTGACACTAAGTGGTGGCCAAAAGCAGCGTGTAGCCATTGCGCGTGCTGTATATTCTCGCGCCACCCACATCATCCTTGACGACTGCCTTTCAGCGGTTGATGCTCATACCGCCAAGTATCTTTTTGACAACTGCATCATGGGTAAACTTCTACGTGGCCGCACGCGTATTCTTGTAACTCACAATGTCAGCCTTGCCTTCCATCATGCAGCCCACATTGTCGTGCTTGACAGTAAAGGCAACGTCATTGGCAATGGCTCTCGTAAGGAGATCGAAGCCGACGCTACACTGAAAGCTGAGTTGGCTTACTTTGAAAGGTCTGCTGATATTGAAGTTGGGGCTGCAATGGAGGTAGATGATCACACTCCTGTTCAACAAGCTAAGCTTGCTCCTAAACTGGTCGAGGATGAAGAGCGAGCCACAGGGTTTGTTGGCCTGTCTATTTACCGCTCTTACATCAATGCAGCGGGTGGTGGTTGGTATTGGTTTGGGCTCGTGGCCCTGTTTACCTTGTTCCAGTCCATCCCAGTGATCTTAGATTGGTGGGTTAAAATCTGGGCCTCTGCCGGTACATCCAAGGACACACTGCATCACCTTTACATTGCGGGGGTCAAGCCGTTATCTCTTGTCCACTTGGCTCGCCGCGCGGTGCCAATTGCATCCAGCGACCAGTTGGACTATTACATTGGTGTTTATGCGCTCATTTCTTTATTCAGCATCATCCTGATCATTGTCCGCGTCAGCTACCAGTTCTGGGGATCGATGCAGGCGTCCAAGCGGCTGCATACTGATTTATTGGGAAACATCTTACGGGCACCCATGCGCTTTTTCGACACAACCCCTGTTGGGCGATTAGTAAACCGATTCTCCAAAGATTTGCAGTGCCTTGATCAGGAGCTGATGCCTAGTCTGGGGGTAGTCTTGACTGAAAGCTTGGCTTCGCTCGCAATCCTGGGGATGCTGATGGTGGTACTGCCTCAATTCATCCTTGCAACAATCGTGATTGTGTTTGTGTACCACCGGGTGATGCAATTCTACATTCGTGGCTCACGTGAGATGAAGCGCATCGAGTCCATCACACGCTCTCCCATCTACGCCCACTGTGGCGAGACAATCAATGGCGTCACAACTATCCGTGCTTTTGAGCAAGACACTCGGTTCTTGTCAATAAGCCATGTAAAGATTGACCACAATCTGCGTTGCTTCTTTTATCTGTGGGCAGCCAATCGCTGGCTGCAGATCAATTCTGATCTCACTGGTAGCCTTGTGACTTTGGCAACGGGAATGATGCTTCTTCTGTTCCGCCATCTCCTATCTCCAGCATTGATCGGACTGGCATTGTCGTATGCCCTCAATTTCTCGTCACACATCCTTTGGATTGCGCGGTATTGCTCCACTGTCGAAATGAATATGAATTCAGTTGAACGTATCCAGGAATATCTCCAAGTCCCGTCGGAGCCTGCCCCCGTGGTTGAGTCTTACCGCCCTCCTACCTGCTGGCCTACTCATGGCCAAATCACCATCCGCAACCTTGTGGTTCGCTATGCGGCTGATCGTGACCCTGTCATCAAGGGAATCTCGCTTGACATTCGGCCGGGTGAAAAAGTTGGCCTTGTCGGTAGAACAGGCGCTGGTAAATCCACCCTTGCCCTGGCTTTTTTCCGCTTTGTAGATGCCGAGGAGGGCTCTATTGTCATTGACGGCATGGACATTTATCGTATGGGGTTGAAGGATCTACGCTCCAATCTCACCATCATTCCTCAGGAGGCGGTGCTGTTCTTGGGCACCATTCGCTCCAATCTAGACCCATTTGATCAGCACACAGATGATCGTCTATGGAATGCTCTGCGCCGTGTTCACATCGTTGGAGATTCCGATGACGTCATCAGCAGTTTAGACCAACCTGTTACTGAAAACGGCCAAAACTTTAGTCAGGGCCAGCGCCAACTCCTCTCGCTAGCACGCGCCCTTCTCCGCCAGTCTCGCGTCATCATCATGGACGAAGGTAATTTTACCATTTGCTTATCTAACTGGGCTTTAGCTACTGCCTCGGTCGATTATGCCACCGACACTAATATCCAGACCACTATCCGCCAGGAATTTTCCCATTGCACGCTCATTTGTATTGCTCACCGCCTGCGCACTATTGTTGATTATGACCGCATCGTTGTCATGGGTAATACATCATTGCGTCCTTTACTTACCTTTAGATCACGGTAGCGTCAAGGAATTCGACTCCCCCGCCGCTCTCCTGGCCAACCCTGATGGTATCTTTCGCTCCATGTGCCAGGAATCTGGTGATCTTGAGACGCTTCTGCAAATGGCGTCCAAGACCTTTTAACCCCCAGCCTATCAAAATTAAATGCCAACCCTTAGACGTACCCTTTCTTTTTGTTCCAGTATACAACATCACTAGAATCTCACTATACAATGTTTTAATTATCAGCAATTCTAAACACTGGAAGCTTTGCCCATCCAAGGGCTGGTAGAAGGCCAAAGCTAAAGTAATCCAACTAATTTAAAGGTAAAATCCTTATACCCAGTGCCACCATAATTTTGATTACCTCCTCCCAAGATCCAAAGAGCACAGCCCTCAAGAAGGACCAAACCAACTCCACCATTTTCAAACTGAAGCTTCCATATAGCCCTCAGCTAACCAACCATTCCACAGTATCTCTTTCTCTGCTATATTTTCCAACCCATATGCCCAATAGAATCTGGCATTCTCTTCCCATCTCACCCCTAACTTACAAGCCCACCCCCTATTAAATACCAACCCCCTTCCAACCAAGGGATCTAGAATAATGGTAGCATCACCCCTCATTTACTCATACCCCACCATGCCATGAACCCCCTTCAACCCTCCAGAATGTTGTACTGCCAACCAAATAACCCACCCCACAAGTGTCATAAACAACCTACACAAGTCCAGTACCTAAAGGGATCTGGGTAAGACACCAGTCCAAGAAGAGGAAGAGATCTGTAACAGTACAATACTTATTCTGGGGTGTGAGGAAAATTCTCATACTGGGTGAAACCCCATCTAACCAAGGGGTTGGCATTGATCTGAGCAGGGGTTGGTGTCAGGATACTGATTGTTGGTGGGAATGCTGTTTGATGTGGGTGGGGGGACTGCTGGGCCAGAGGGTAACGCCCACCGTGGGATGGAAGCCAACTTGACAACATAGGATAGGGATCAACCAAGCAAGGACCAAGGGCCAGAATTTAGCACCATGGGATCCACCAAGCTAGTGCGAGTAATCTAGAGCACCCCAAACATCTGGGTGGAAGCGGCATCAGCACCGGTAACAGCTCCTTGCCGCACTCAGGTGGCAGGGTTGGAGATGGGGTTGTTGGTACCAGGTATGCAGGCAGATAACTTTTGTGACTGTGCTACAGTTGTGTTAGGCTGTGGTTTCACAAAGCGGTTGAACTGCAATGAATCTCATCAGTTGAAGCTCAAAACAATCAAACTGGCCCTGGAGAGATTTCCAACATAGTAATGGAGCGCCCAGGGATCAATTGGGCTGTACTAAGCAAGGGACGGAATGAATAATCTGACCAATTAAGATTATGAGACTAGGTGTCACAAACCAATTGATTAGCCACAAAGGTTAATTTATACCCTTGAACATGATTAATAAGGATTCAATCATAGGGCCAAAATGGACTTGGCTGCGTCAAGTAAAGACTTGTTGTCTTCAAACAGATTAGTCAACTGCAAAGGTTAATTAATATACACCAGGGAATATGATTAATGCGGATTTAATCATATTGTTTTAACTGCCTTGAAAGTGTCAAGAAGTTTGGTAAGCTTAACCAAAAGTAAACCCCTAAACTGTGGTTCAAAAGCGCTGTTTAGGCAAACTTGTTGGGTTAAAAGCACCACCACCCAGTGAATGTTTCTGGCGCTAGGGCGCTGCCTGGTTTGAGTTTCAAAGCTTTTGATAGTCTTTTAATGCAAAAAAACTGATTAATGCAAAAAATGACTAATATAGACACTGGTGTCTAGGTATTTAGGATTGATCAGCTGGTTCCCGGTTGGAACAATGATAGCCTGGATCAGGGATATATATATTCCACAGGGTTTAGGCACCGGAAGTCTGTAATGCTTCAAGCCAAAACAATACTTTTCCATGGAAGGAATCAGGTGATTCTAGAATGTATTAGGGCACACTCTTATAGGTTAAGAGTGTGAAGATCTTTTTGGTAAAGTGCATGAATGACATTTCAATACTTGTACTGAAAACCCAGGAATCAAACCCCAGGCCTCAGGAAAAGCCTTGAGTTGACCAGGGTAGACAGGAGCCCGCCAGACTGCCAGTTGGGCCAAACCCTGGACCGCCAGAGATGCCTTTCCCCAACCAGGAGGAATGGGAACCTGCCAAGTGTTGAGACTGGAAGTTCAATATCAACATTGGAAACCCTGGAATTTAACCCTGACCCTCCAAAGGCTAATCAAGTCACCCAGGATAGACGGGGACCCGCCAAATAGCTGAGTTGCAAACCTGAGTTGTTGAATTACTCCAAGACCTGCCAGACTCTTAAGGACAATTCCCCAAATGATCACTAGATTGCTGTTAACCATGTGCCACCAAAGATCCAGACCTACACAGAAGTTTTAGCTTGCCTAAAGGAGGTTGCAACAAGGTCTCCTGTCAGTCCCGCCAATGATCACCAGCCAATGCCAGTCTCCAGTCCAGAATGGATAATACAATTTGACTGCTCAGGTAATGTGGTAAACAGTAGCGGTGGAACAGAGCATTGCCACTTCTGTTCATCAGAGCAAGCACAACTAGGATCCATGCCCTCAAAACCAGAAGCCAAGGTACATGTCTTACCAGTGAACTGTCCGCAGGCCTGAAGTCCGCAAAAAGCAAAGAAGCAAAACCACCTGGTATAAGAACCCTGGCAGTATGGGATGACCCCATTGTCATTTTCAATAATAAAGTTTTATGACCTTTGGTTTGAACAAATCTTACATTATCTAGTCTTAGTGATATTTCACTTCAACTCCAGCCAAGTAGACAAACAGGCAGCCACCCCCTCTAGAGACCAACCTGCTGACCTGCCTCAGGCACTATACCATCTCCCTGGAGCCCCTTTTGGACCTGTGCATTTTACCAAATACCCGCCTAACCCCACATACTCAGAGTTTGACTTGGAGACCATCCTCATTGCTGATCCCTTAGCAAGAAATAGAGAGACTGAATACATAGGACACAAAGAAAAGTGGTACAAGGTGCCGCCCCTATTGTTCAAAGAAAAGTACAATTATCTGCCTGCATGCTTTGTCCCCATGACTCCACCCTTAACCCCGCGACCCAACCGCCCAATGGAACTATCACCTGCCACCGAGACCATGCCCACTCAAATGTTTGAAGTACTCTACATTACTTTGACAGGATTGATAGACTCTATGGTGCCCAACTCAGGGCCCTGGTCTTTACTTGGGCGTTCCTTATCTTACATTATCAAGTTAGCACCCATTGTCAGGGATCCAACCCGAGGGGGGTTCCTGAGAACTCGCGGGCGGACAGCCCGCGGGCCTAGCAGGGAGGGCCCACCACAAGATTGGGGCTAACTTTACAATATAATATAACAATTTTCCAAGGACTGCCCAAGGTCCACTTACAGGCATCATAGAATCAATCAATCCGGTGAGGGTGATATAAATAACCCCAAATATCTGAGTGAAAGTGGATTCATTAGTGGGAACAATTTCTTGCAGGCAGTTGGGCCGCGGGGTGAGGGGCGGTGTCATTGGAACCAAATATGCGGGCAAGAAATTATACTTGTCTCAGAATAGCAGAGGGGGCCAGGTGATTTTGATGCCTTCTCTGTAAAGGACTTCTGTCTCTCTAGTTCTAGCTTTGGGGTTGTGGATGAGGATCTCCTCCAGAGTAAACTCCAAATACGCCGGGTTGGGTGGGTACTCAGTGAAATGTAATGGGCCAAAGGGAGCTCCTGGTGGATAGTAAAGTTCGGGTGGCTGGTCCACAGTTTCTTGGGGTAGGTGAGCACGGGGTGCGGAGCTGCAAGGAGTAGACTGTAAATGAAGTAAAACTAATAACAAGTATGGTATTATCTGGTTGAACCAAAGGTTCATGTCACTTTATTGCAAGGATGGCAATGGGCATCTTCCTGGCGGCCCAGGGTATAAGTATGCCCATCTGTCATGGTAAAACTTTCACAATTTCTGTCGGCCCGGGGTTTCCCGCTTACCAGGTCTTCCCAGTCTTTGGTGGTATCAATTGCAGGGGTTATTTCATCAGCTGGTTCAAACTGAGAATGCTCAAATTCCCTAGTCAGGTTGTGGGATTGGTTGCCTCCGGGTGGCCTGTGTTCTATGGTAAAATTCTCTGTTTCTCCTTCTGTGCGGGGCCGAGTTATTTTGGAATCTGTGGCTGGCCCTGCCTGTTGATTGGCTGTTTTATCAGGAACCTTTAGTGTGGAGAGTATTGGCGTAGGTACATTTGGTTCATCAAGCTTAAAAGGATTTTCTGAAGTCAAATCCTGTTCTGATTTGAGCCCAAAAAACTGTGGGCAGCCGGGCAGCTGGCCCTGCGGGCTGGCAGTCCGCAAGATGCTGGGGTTTGAGTTTTGTATTAGAGGCTTTTTGATAAGTATAGTTGATAGGAGTTTGTCACTTGTGACACCCATCCTATGGTGGGCATTACCCACTGGCTTGGTGGCACCCTGTCCTGAGTCACCTGATGCCTCTACCTATGCCTGGCTTCCTGAAACCTGGATTTCTATCATGTGATCTATGACACAACGGCATCATTCAATCAAGACCTTTATGTCAGGAAACCAGGCATAGGTAGAGGCATTAGGTGACTTGGGACGGGGTACTGCTGGGCCAGTGGGTAATGCCCAGCATAGGATGGGTGCTAACTTGATAATGTAAGATAAAGAACGCCCAAGTAAAGACCAGGGCCCAGAGTTGGGCACCATAGAGTCTACCAATCCTGTCAAAGTAATGTAGAGTACTTGTCAGGAAGCCAGGCATAGATAGAGGCATTGGGCGGCTTGGGATGGGGTGAAGCCAAGCCGGCGGGTAAGGCCCATCATAGAATGGGTGCTAACTTGATAATATAGGATAAAAATTGCCCAAGCAAGGACCAGGGTCCGGAGTTAGGGACCATGAAATCCATCAATCCTTTCAAAGTGATATAGAGTACTCCAAAACAGTTGGGTAGAGGTGGTCTTGGCTGCAGCGGTAGGTTTCATTGGGCAGTCTGGTCTTAGTGTTAAGGGTGAAGTCATGGGGACAAAGTATACAGGCAGATAATTGTACTTGTCTTTGAACAATAGGGGCAGCACCTTGTGCCACTTTCCTTTGTGTCCTATGTATTCAGTCTCTCTATTTCTTGCTAAGGGATCAGCAATGAGGATGGTCTCCAAGTCAAACTCTGAGTATGTGGGGTTAGGCGGGTATTTGGTAAAATGCACAGGTCCAAAAGGGCTCCAGGGAGATGGTATAGTGCCTGAGGCAGGTCAGCAGGTTGGTCTCTAGAGGGGGTGGCTGCCTGTTTGTCTACTTGGCTGGAGTTGAAGTGAAATATCACTAAGACTAGATAATGTAAGATTTGTTCAAACCAAAGGTCATAAAACTTTATTATTGAAAATGACAATGGGGTCATCCCATACCGCCAGGGTTCTTATACCAGGTGGTTTTGCTTCTTTGCTTTTTGCAGACTTCAGGCCCGCGGACAGTTCACTGATAGGAAATGTACCTTGGCTTCTGGTTTTGAGGGCATGGATCCTAGTTATGCTTGCTCTGATGAACAGAAGTGGTAATGCTTTGTTCCGCCGCTACTGTTCACCACATCACCTGATCAGTCAAATTGTATTACCCATTCTGGACTGGAGACTGGCATTAGCTGGTGATCATTTGCGGGACTGGCAGGAGACCTTGTTGTAACCTCTTTTAGGCAAGCTACAACTTCTGCATAGGTCTGGGTCTTCAGTAGCACAAGGCTGGCAACAATCTGGTGATCATTTGAGGAATCTCCTTTAATAAGCTGGTGGTTTGTAGAGTAATTCAACAACTTGGGTTTGTAATTCAATGAGTTGGTGGGTTTTGTCCATCCTGGGTGACTTGTTTAGCCTTTGGAGGGTTGGGGTTTGATTTCCAGATTTTCAATACAAGTATCAAAATGTCATTCATGACACCAGGTGTGATTCTGGAACTGGAGGGGGTTTCAGCTAAATATACCCTGATTGATATATAATGAAAACATGATAATAATAAATACAGATGCTTATATTTGTGACAATAGTTGCTTTACCCTTAATCATTTTATTTTTATGTGTTTGGCTTTTAACTGAAAGAAAACTACTATGAAATGAAAGAGATGGTCTGCAGCTACTACTATGAGAAGTGAGAAGCGTGGCAGTGATCACCATATGGCAATGAGTTTAATGCCAATATTGCTTGCCTGAAATCTGTGCTCATTGAATCTCACATGAAGGATTCCCCGTCAAACTGTAAAAGAGTTGGATCAGGATAATTAAAAAGCAAGCATGAATTTTCTGGATTCTCTGCAACTATACTTATTGGCGTACAATTTGGGCAGAACTGTATACACCTTTCTTTTGCAATAAACTGTTTCTATGACTCTAGTTCTGGCTAAGGGGTTGGAGAGAATTATGTTTTCCAGGATGAACTCAGAATAGGCTGGGTTTGAAGAGTACCCGGTGAAATGTACTGGTCCAAAGAGTGCTCCAAGTGGAAAGGATAACATTGGCAAGGGGTCAGTGGGGTTGTCAGTGGGAGTGGTGGGGGCCTGCAAGCCTATGAAGCTGGAGTGGGGATGTTAAAATACTAAAACTAGATATGGTATAATTTTTGTGAACCAAATGTTCATTTAAACTTTGTTATTAGAATGAAAATACTGTCATTCTCAACATAGCAGGGGTTTTATACTATTAAAATTTGTGGGCTTTAGGTTCACAGGCATTCTTTCAAATGACTTTGATACTTGGGGGAGGCTTTACAGGTGACTAATTCTGGTTTGGATGGTGGTGTAGAATAGAAGTGGCAACACTCTATTTCTCTTGCTCTTTTTTCTGTATCATGCGGCCTGGCCAAATACACCATTGATTTGGCGCTGGGGACTGATATTGACTGAATCTTTTTAATGGTTTAATTTTAGGTTTAGTCTTAACCTCTTTTAGGAAAGTGGTTACTTCTGCGTAGGTCAGGGTCTTCTGTGGCGCGCATTTGACTATGGTCAATGCTTCATTAGGGAAAACTTATTGGCTTAGCAGGCAGGTCATTGAACGGCCTTCAGATTTGAGCCTGAATAAAGCAGGTGGCCAGCCCCTTGGCCCTCTTGGCTAGCAGGCCGTATTTTCTGGGAACCAGGGTTTAATTCTTGGGTTTGACTTTTGCTTAATATTAGAATTAAAATGACGTTCATGACAGCTGACAAGGTTCTTGTTGTGATAGAAAACCAAATAGAAGGGATACAAGGACTTTGCAGAAGCAGGAACCAGAGAAGAACTGCTGCAAAGCCCTTGAGAATAATGGACAACTTAAATAAAGTTATTGAAAAAAAATGGGTTAAAGGTAGAGTTGCTCAGATAATCCTAGAAAATCTGGATTTACCCTGTTTTTCATAATTTAATTATGACAAGAAAATTATGTGTTATACATTAGCTGGTGACAATAGCGCTTGACCCACTGGTCATCAATTTTTTTATTATGATATAATTGACTCAAATTCCAATGCAGGCCTCCCATCTGCAGAAAATATTTTTACCAGCCAATCAGATGCTGCATAATCTTCCCCACCCCCTCCTAAACTACCTTAAAACTTTTCCTATCCCCCTCTAGAAACAAGTTTCTAGAAGGCTTAATATCCCTGGTGAAAATAAAATAAAGAAGTTGAACTCCATGTTGGAATTCCTTGGCCTTTTGGCCACTGTTGTTGATAATCTATCATCATCTTTATTCTACTTTACAGCTGAATCTCTGACTGTCTCTTGGCTGGTGTTGTACCCGGTTATCAATCATCTTCTGTCTCTGATTTATCCTTCAAATGCTTTTCTCATGTTCAATTTTAGTTACAGCCTTCTGTTATACATCCAAAGGTGCAAGATTAGTGAGCCTCTCCACCCAATTTAATTTACTGTTGCTAAAGAAGTTTACTTTTTTGTTTAGTTTACCCTTATTTTTTCACTGAATAGTGCTGCTTGCCATTTAACCCTTACAGCGTTGTATAGGTTAATGTTGGGATCTTTGTTGTAAATGACTCACATCTCCAATAAGAAAGTACAAGATCTCTTAATGTTGGGAGACTCCAGAGAGTGTATGCAGTTAGGTCCATCATGGGGTGACTTGATAAGCCCCCAATGGGTTTTGAGATACCTTGGCAACTGAAAGATTATTCCAGTTGTAGCATAAAAAGAGTTAGGATTGCAATAAAAGGGCTCCCTATAAAACCTAGTGGTAGTAAAATGGTAGCTCTGGCTGATAGACACATATCACATATATTAAAGAAGACCAGTCCTCTTGCCATACAGCTGATAACCGTCAACACCCCAGCCTTGAACTGTATTTGCAATGCCTTGCCATAGAACTTAAACAATTAAACAAGAAAAAACCTCCTTGGATGGTTTAACTTGAACCCTTAAAGTTCAAAACTAAGGAACACATTATCATATCTACCCTAATCTAGTAAACAAATCAATCAGCAAAAATGATATTTTAGGACCCATCATAATACCAGAAAGGTAGCCAGTCTGGTTAAGATTGATTGGGCTAAGGGCCAATATCAGGCAACTCACCTTCACACCATAATACACCCAGGTGCTAGGGTAGCAACCAACACCATACCATCAATAAGTACCCTGGAGCTTCCTGGGAGACCTTATTTGTTACAGAAGTAACATTTTTGAGTCCCTGGGCGGGAATCAAACCCGCTCCTAGCCTCCAGGCGGGGCTAGCAGGTGGGGGAGATTTGCCCATGCCTGGATTTTTGCTTTTCAAAGTGAATCCAGGTGCAGGAACCATTCCTGCCCTGGAAGTAGCTGCGGGGCCCATTCTGGGCCCCAAAAGCTACGCCCAAGCCTTGGTTTGGCTGGGCCTGGGCAGACTATTTTTAGCTGCCCAGGGCTCCCAGTTCAAGCCCACCCTCCATTTAGTAATTTAGGGTTCCTAATTGGGAACCCCTTTTTTAATCAAGTTCTTTTGCCTCAGGAATACCTGTCAAGCCAGTCCAAAAATGGTAATCAAATTGAAAAACCCCATAACCCCAGAAGCCAAACCTGCTAGAACCAATGGCCAGCCAGGCCAAGATGGATCATCAAAAAGCCAAACAACTGTTCCTGAAAACCCCAAAAATGACCATGAAGCAGCCAACCAAACAGAAGAACCTGAGATGTCAAGCCTTGCCAAACAGATAGCACCAGAAGAATGCCCATAGGCACTTGCATGTGAGTAAGTATATAAACCAGAAACACCTGAAAAAGTTCTGTATTGTCATCCTTACCAAATAAAGTTGTTATGAACCTTTGGTTCACCAATCTGTTTCCATACCTTTCTTAATACTCTTCCATCTGCATACACCCAAGTGTTAGTACCCATCTACTGGTATAGATAGTCAGACTCTGGTTGATAAAACCAAAGCCTTTGACTACTAACATCCACCTAACGCTCTGTTTGGCCCTGTGCATTTCACTGAGTATCCCGCCAATCCTGACCACAAACCCTGGACATTGGAAGACTTGTAGTGGTACACCTTCCCAAATGCTCCCAAGGAACCCTACCAAATTGTCCGTGACGGCAAAGCAATCACCATCTACCCTTTGATCTTCAACGGGAAGTACAACAATCCTGCTGCCTACTTGGTCCCCATGGAACCGCCCCCAACACCCAAACCAACCATTTCAACCCCCCCACTTCTGATGCCACTGGCCAGAGTAGTCAATTCCTGGGAGTGCTTTACCTGGCGCTCACGGGATTGATTGACTCTGCCTTGCCAGGGGCTGGACCTTGGGCTGTGGCTGGGAAGGCCCTTTTCTACCTGGTAAAGTTAGGTCCCATTATCTGGTGGGCCATGCCAGTACCTGCCTTGACTCCTCCCTCACCTGCTAGAGCTCCACAGTACTCCTGGTATCTGTCAGGATCACTCCTGACATAAGCTCTGAATAAGGATCAAAGCAAAAAATAAGCACAGTCTAGTGCAAAAGGGGAAGAATTGCGAAATGCCTGATTGAGATGTCATTGCTTCATTAAGCATGATGTCATGGTTGCATAGATGACGTAATTCATGCAATCATATCTCAGCTCTTAATCAACGGATGCCAATGCCCAAACCCGCATTGAAGAGCTCTCAACAGCACCTACAATTTATATTAATAAATTAAGTCAGGTCAAAAAATCCAATCGAGAGCTAAATTGAGCAAAAGCGATCCCCCCTGCATGAACTCCTGTTGCATGAAATGATGTCATTCATGCAAGTGTATCTCAGCAAATAAAAAATAAAAATGAATGATCAACCACTCATTTTGAAGCATTTCTTATTTTGAGCATGATTTAATAATGAATAAGTACCCGTTAAGAGACCACCTTGCGTGTAAAACCAATTGGAACGCAAAACCTTGAGAGGAACCAATCAGATAAGTCCCAGAATTAGGGGATAAAAATAGAAGCAGGCCATGCAGTCCTTGCACAATTCAGGAACAAAATCCAAACTCTGGCCATCAATCCTGGAATCAAACAATAGGGATCCAGAGCCCAGACCACATGGCTTGTTCCAGACTCTTGCCAAACCTTACTATCCAGTCTAAAATTAGACCTTGAGGAAGACTTAGGTCCATTTCCCCTCATGATAGCAAGCCAATGGCTACAAACAAGAATTGACAATCCAGACCCAGATAGTAGAAGAACAAAGGTTTTACTATATTCCAAATCCCTGATTTTAATCTTCACCACCCAGTCTTTTGAGATTCTCCATTCCCTGCTTGCACTCCCACTTGCAAAACTTTGCACAGTGGGAGATACTATAAATAAACACCCTATGAATATCTGATAGCTAAGCTATCATTGAAGTTCAACCCAATATCTTGCTATCTATTTTTCTCTTTAATTATAGAAAGTAAGTTCTACTGTGTCCATACAGCTGGGCTTTACAGTATCCTGACATTATTGGAACTTTTTTCATGCTATCATATCAAACAAACCATCCAGCGTAAAGGGATCAAGACCAAAGCTGGATCAACTTGCAAGCTGAGCCCTAATGAGGACAATGCTATTTAAAAAACCCAGATAGGCACTTGAAAAGGAGTTGGCATGCTCTCCAAAGCTCCCCTAAGTATTGTGGGGTTACCTCTGGCCAAAAAGATTATGGGCTTTGATACTGGATAACAGGATGGTGGGCCTTGAACAAAGCAGCTGGTAAGAACCAGTAATCTCTGCCCCACTCCAACAGACTGCTTTCTGGCTTGAATGGTGCTGCCCATGTTCAAGAATCAACCAGCCGCTGGGCAAAATCAGCTAAGGGTTAAAGTGGGGTAAGCCATAGGATTGCCCTTGCAAACCAGGAGGGAATCCCTTGGATGCCTAGCTCTCAGGTTCTGTACGGTACCCAGCTGCAATACCCAAGTATTTTAAGACCATCTGGGCAGAGAAAGGGAGCCAGTTGAACACCTGGAAGTCATTCAAGGCTGACTTGATGGGGTACACAATCATAACCTGTCTAATTGCCTTGGGATGGGTGCTGTAGTGTCTAAAGCTGCCAGCAAAGCAGGGCAGGGAGTAGTACACCAAAGCATACCCTGTCAGGGCAGAGGTTGAATGCAGAGACACCAGAGAAGGCCAAAGAAAAGCGTACAGGAATTCAAGTTGTCTGGTTCCCAGTAGAAAATTTCTGGCTCCTGTCGTAAATCAGACTGTGTATCAGAATAGCCAAGGCAATCAATGGATTCAATGTGGATATCAAGGCTATTTGAGATGTGCGCTCAAATCCATTGGATCTGATGGAAATGTTGGTTCAATTGTAACACAGAGTAAATATACTCTGGCCAAACTACTGCATCCAATCAGAGCAGTTTAGGGGCTACTAGACATTGCTGTAAAAAGTAACTGCAGCCCACTTCTGGTGCACTGTGCACCCTGGTTTTTTTGTTGGATTGGAGGATCATCCTAAATTGGTAGGAACACAGATGCATGTCAGGATTGACAATTCCCCCCTGGAAACCTGGGCCCAGGAGTGGGATTCAAACCCTGGCCCTGGATTCCCGTGGGCCGCCAATCCCATGGACCAAAGGCCCGCCCGCCCGCGTTTTCTTGAGACTGAGCCTCCACAAGCTGAAGCCCCTGCTAAGTCCCAAAGTCAGAATACCAGCGCAGGTTTGACTATGGTGGTGACCAAGGAGGAATTTCTTGAATTACCTAATGAAGGCAGAGAAGGTTCCTCAGTGAACTTCATGAACTTGAAGTCCTCTCAGGTGACCAATCAGATTCAATTGCCAAAGAAAAACACAGGCTTTAGGCCTGGCCCTGTGACCACAGCCCAAAATCAAGAAAATAAAGTGACCAATTTGGACATTCCAACCAATGAGAGAACACCCAGCCGAGGTGCCATTTCACCGCTCCTGCACCCGGGCCACCCGCCCACATTTTCCCAATATTTTGATGAAGCCATTATGGAAAATACTAAGTTTGGAGGCAGAATGCTATATATGCCTATAAATTCTGCGCTCAAACCTTATTGCTATTTTTAAATAAATGTTACGTTATTTTGGCTCACACAGCTATTACCGTTTATTGTTTTGCCATCTACCAAATCAGCTCCAGATCTTCCAGTCCTCCTGTCTCACTGCCTATCAATTTCTGTCCTCCAGGTGTTTCCTTTGGCCCAGTCTATTTCACAGAATATCCTCTGAAGCCCAAATACAAGGACTACACCCCGGAAAGAATACTTGAACTCGACCTCCTGGCCTGGATACAAAAGCTGTCAGATACAACCGCCAAGGCTTGTGGATTTTCTCAACTCCCAAGCTGTTTAGAAGAAGATTCAACTACCTTCCTGCTTACAACCTCCACATGGAACTTCCTGTGACCCCTAAGCCTATGTCCATCTCTTCACCCAACCTCCCAACTGATCACACTGGAAAGCTATTCAGGCGTGTACATCACCCTCACAGGGGTGATGGACACCATAATCCTGGCCGCCAGCCCATGGTCCTGGGTGGGAAAGTCCTTCTCCTACCTTTTAAAGTTAGCTCCTCTCTTGTGGTGGGCTTTACCCGCAAAAAACCTGGCCTGAATTACCCCCAAAAACGACGGTCTGGACGCCCAAGACTGGATCCCTGGATATTGTGCAATGTTTTTAATGATGGTGTAGGTGTTAATAACACCTCTTCAGCAATTTTGCAGCTCAAACAGTATGCAACTTGCCTCTTTTTTCCAAATAAACTACACTTTTACTCACTTGCCTTAGTATACTCTACTTAGTTGTTGCCTTAGAATTAAAGGTAAAGCTGTAAGGGTTTAAAGACCCATATTAGTTTGTGTATAGGTCTTGCAACTATACTCTACCAAGCTAGCAACTTAGACATCAACACAGAAGACGTCCCTAAGGCCCAATCCACACCACTATCCATGAATGCTTTTTTTAGGTGTATCCTTCCCAATCCTCCCCATTCAAGCCCAGCTCCTCATACCCAAGGGTGGAGGAATCCCTGGTCAACCTGGACCGGGACTTGGCCTGTGCGGCCGCTTTTGGAGAGCATCAGAGCTGGCCAACCATACAACAGCACACTGTTCATGCAAACTCAAATTTATCAGCTCAGCCTCATGCAGGGATGTCAGGGCCCAGAATGCCCTTGACAATCAGCTGGCCTTCCTAGAGGCAAAAAACCCCCAGCTTGGGAACCCCTACCAAGTATCTCCCAGAGCAAGAAAAGCCCCTTTCAACTAACAAATGGCCCAGGATTTGGGAGACACACAAGCCTCAAATCCCTGGCTTTGATTCCACTATCAAATTTGGGCCTCTCAACTATCGGGAAATGATACATCAGGAGGGCAATTGGGCGCTCGATTGCTTGCGGGATCTATAAATAACTGTGGCACCTTGGCATGCTGCAGTTCAACAAAGGTTCATGTTATAGCAGCCAATGAGCTCTCACCCCCTGGCCCAAGCATGCAAATTCCAGTGAAAATTGTAAGTTCAACTGAAATTGATGCCATCAGTCTTCTGGTGGCACAAGAGGCCACAGAATCTCCAGTAAGTATAAGTGGTGAGAGAGAGAAGCCCTTCTCACTGTTGACATCTTAATAAAACAAGCTTATGCCCAGAAATCATTATCTTATTGCAGGAGTTGTTTATTTTTGCTCCAATTTAATTATTCTCTTTACAGCTATTCAGGAATCCACAACACAATATAAACTTGCATATCCATATCCTCCTGGTTACACTCCTGCTGCTCCAGTCAAACCACCCCGCGATCTTGACTTGGAGTATTACCACCCCACCATCTGGATCTCCCACCTGCTATGAAGGAGATTCCTGCTGCTCCCCCTACCCAATGCGCCTCCTGCCCAGGAATTCAGCAAGTTGGGATTCGTCTACATCACAGTATTGGGGCTGGCCAGCCAGGTCGTGCCCCATACTGGGAGTTGGCGCCCCTAGCCACTGCTATCAACTACCTGGTCTGTATTGTACCTATTGTGTACATGGCCTTCCAGGCCCGGCCTACCTCCTCTATGGGAGCCCAGCCGGACTCTGGTATGGGCTGTGACAAGGGATGTCACACGGCCCACAACTGGTCTGGCCCACCCAGAATCCTGCGGAAATCTTCCAGCCCTGACCAGGGGCGGAAATTTATCCACCAGCCAACCTGGAGGCTCCCCTGCTCCTGGCGGCCCAGATGTTAGGCAACTCTCCCTTCAGAAGCCAAGCAGGCCCATTCTGGGTCCTGCTTGTCGATTGCTTCACCAAAGGCTTAACCTTTGAAGATATGTTTTGGGGGCTCCTTAACCTTGAGTCCTTCTTTTAAAAGTACTGGTAAATTCAGCTTGCTTTATCACCTTTGGCCCGTTCCCCTTGTCTCTGGCTTCCCCTTTCAGGCCTTTAGGGTTAGCATTGAGCAGCGCTACTTACCGCTTTTCAAAGGTGGTTCTGCTCTTCAGATCCAAGTTGAGATCTGATATAGGGACTTGCTTTAGGTTTGGAAAGCCAGCGTTTCTGCTCAGACCCGGCTTCAGACCCCTAGCCTTTAGTGGCAAAGCCTCCTCCTGCCATTCAAAGCTTCCTGGTGTCTCCCAAAAGCCCCAAATTGCTCCCCGGGTGTGGTCTGGTCCTACCAGCTGTTCCTCCTCCCACCTGCCAAGGCCCTGCAGATTTCCGGGTGGGTCTAAAAGGGTTGGTCCTGGCCATCAAGTTTGTGGTCTTTACCCTGGCTCCCTCTGTTGTTGATCTGGTCTGCTCCCCCTGATATTTGGGGCAGGATTTCTTCTTCTGCCTCCTTGGTAGGAGGAAACCCAGCCCAGCTTCTTTACCTTCTCAATGATCTCTTGGGTAAAGCCACTGATTGGCTTTCCATTGGCACGGATCTGGTTTGTAGCTTGACCAGTGATGACTGCAAATTTCCTCTGGCTGTTGTGGTTCCTAGAACTCTTCAGGAGAAGGAGCCCCTGATACCTGACCCTATAGAAGTGGAGGAGCTTCCTCCCCATCTTGACTTATCCCTGCTTCCTGAGTATGCTCCAAAGCGTACCCCCTGGTTGCTTACTGATATGCTGCTGATGGGGTTGGACACTTGCTTCCCCCAACTGTCCCCTAGCTTGTCCCTATGGACACCCGTTTGGGTGGCCATCCCAGTCTTGCACTGGGTGGCATCCTGGTGGTTCCCCCAGGATGGGAGCCGAGCTTAGTAAGTTCAGCCCCTCTCTCACAGTACCGGGCACCCAAAGATTTTGGGTGTGGTATATGTGAAGGATACTACTGATGCATTATTTTGACAAGTGAATCTATCTCCATGAGAATCAAGATATTGGTGCCTTTATATCTCTGGTGAAAGCTGTGGTAGGAGGTAGCCTGTGGAGGTATACCCATCTGTTTTGGTATGAAGTGGTATCAAGCAGGATGTCCGGCATAGATAGGGCAGGATAAGTGTTATAAATTTAAAGGTGAGGGTTAGACTTTGAAAAATGATGTATAGTAGATGATAGAGCCCTCTAAGGTGTGGATGGTGTACTTGTAGTGAAAAAGGTGATTGGCTCTACGTGGTGCTTTTTGATCAAAGGGATGGATGGAGCCCCTTTAAGGATTACTCATCGCTTTGACAAAGTTTAATCAGAGTAGGATGGAACTTCAACCATCTGTGCCTTGCTAGATATCAATGGTTAAGGATATACTTGGAAGTTAAAATGATCTCAGCAAATCACCATTACATCGGGATCCTGCAAAGCTGGCAGGCTATTTATGGGTCCACAAAAGATAACAGGAAAGCTTTTGGTTCACAGATGGGCAGCTAAAGGGATGGTTCGGGCAAGGAGATTAGGTCACGCCACAGCGGGGTTGAGCGAATCAGGTCAATCGGGAAGATGTCTTGGAGGTTGGCGATGTCAAGCCCTGAGTCGACAAAGACCGATACCAGCAGGCAAAGGAAGAAATTGGGTGGGTGGCAATTGTTGGAAAAGGCAGGGTCGGTCGACTGCAGGCGGCTCAACTCATCCCCCAAGCCGCTCCCGATTATATTGGCAAAACTAAGCTGGCATTCTGGAGACAGTAGTTGGTTACGGAACTGCAGCATGGCGTGGGAAGAGAGAGTGTTGGATGAATTAAAGACTTCAAGAAGGATCAAGTGGGTCATCAGGGCGTATCCTAAATCCACAAATGATTTATTACGTCTGGAGCCTACAAGGGTGTGTGTTAAAGCCTCACATCGGCTGAAAGTGAAGCCAAGCATATCTTGGATTGAGGTTAATTCTGGAAGCTGGGGATATTTGCGATGAGGATCAAATGCACAATGGGATTTGATCAATGCCCAAGTATCCGAACAGTCAAACCAAAGCCTGAGGGAAGTGAGGCAATTGATCCCAAGGGGATCCTTCCCTGAAACAAGAGATGCACCAACAATCGCTTCAATGACATGTTGGAAAACCTCTGGATTGATTCGGACTCCTCTCTCGGCATGGTCAGGGTGGAAGTTTGGTGGAACCCAAGAAGAACATAATGGACGTAATTCCAAGTACTTGTCAATACCAAGCCTTGTGGCGGTTTTGACAAAGTGGTGTTGGTCTACCATCCGGGATGGTTGGCTTGAACCCCTAAAGGGGAACAAGGATACCAGCAGATTGATGAGAGATTTACCCAAAAGCTGCAGCTTGGTTGATGAGATTGAACGTTGGCGGCTACAGTGGGTCATGGCTTCCATAAAGCATGCGATGGGAATATCACAAAGACGGAGCTTGTCTCTAAGCTCAATAGCCAGCAGATTGTCCTTGAGGCATTCTATGATGTAGATGAGACGAGCCCCGGACTTGAGCGTAGCCAGGGGCAGGCAGACTGGGTCATATTCCTGCACATCTATCATGACTTCCTGGTTAGTTGCCAAGCCTGCAGAAGAGCTTACCAAGGACAAATAATTGCTGCTTGATGACAGAGGAGATGCGTGCACAGTTGTCTCATGGCCAAGCTGAGGGGAGCGAATCTGAAATAGAGCCAAGGTTAGCTTGTGGCGGAGTAGCATATCCTCAGACGGCAACTTATCACATGATACATCATTCACAGCTGCTAGGATATTCTCCCAAAGCACGTCAGACGCCACCAATGGGCGGGAGCTCTGCATGAGCGGCAAAGAAGAATGGCATTGATTCAGTAGGACATTGGAATTCCCGTTGCATAGCCAGAGAGCAGATACGTATAGTATATGCTGCTAGATGCTCTATTTGGGAATCGGACATTTCAACTATCTTGTCTGATGGTATGAAGGTTGCAGTGGGGTATCCTTCAGGTAATTGGATGGGCACAAGCTCCTTGGGCATCGGGGCCCAAGTACCAATTGCAAATATCTCAGTTGTAGCCGAGTAACTCTCTACTGCAGTGAGATAGAGGCCGCCGACATTCGATGACTTGCGCCAAGGCTCTGGTATCTGGTTGGAGCTGAGATCTTTGTCTTTCTTTTTACGAGGTGGAGTAATTACATTAAGAAACAAGTTTCTGTCAAGCTTTCCTCGGGTGATAAGAGCCACACAGGCTTTATAGGCTGCTTCCTCCTTGGCTGCCTGGGGAGTTGCGTGGAATCCGCTGCTTTCTGCTTTTGAAGCGATTGTCGGTGGAAGAGTGAGCCTGGCTTGAAAGCCCAAGTCACTCTTCAGAATTTGATACTTGACTTGTGAGGAAAGCGAGATCTGACGACACACCTTGTTGATCAAATAACACGCAGCACTGGATATAAGCCTTGCTCCATAAACCGTATCCACATAGGGAAGAGTGGGTGCAAGGATCTCTGGGTAGTACGATTCAAAGGAGGGAAGAAAGTCACCAATCTTCCTTTCAAGAGCCTCTATGCTTTGGCTGGCTTTAATCTCAGCTAAAATGTAAGCTGTGGTTGGAGACCCTGGGATTCTTAACTCAAGAAACTCCACAAGTGACGGAGTAAAGTCAAAGAACACCAATTGGGAAGCTGCTAGGCCAAGTATTTGAGGAGCACACTCCAATGTTGTGACTAGAACTTGTACATCCCCATTGTGATAACGAGAGAATGCATCATCTATGCTTAGCAATGGTCCAGTGTAGGCTTCTGGCCGTACTACAGCAACCTCGGTGGCAGCATTGTGTGCATGATAAAAGCACCCCAGTACTTTTTCCAGGTAAATTGCTGTTAGAGGACAACTTGTCAGCACAACCCCTTGGAATATGTCCTTGGAGGAGTGGGACGTCAGCAAATCTAGGAGTGCCTCAACTCGGGGGCTGATCGACATGGCATTTCTTTCTGGGCGTGATCCAGAAACTCGGTTGGCAGCTATGAGGCAGGGCTCAAGGTGGCTGAGACATAGAGGCATCCCTTTAGAAGGCAAAGGATTCTCATGTATTTTGTTTGCAAGACGGTTAAGAGCGTGAGAAAAGCAATGCTCTGCTGCCCAAACCCCAAGTTCCATTTGAAGAACCATACCATCACGCTGCATGTTTGAAACATAAGCATTCCTCTTAGATACAGCCAAAGTATCCAAGGAGCTTGAGTGGAGGCTAAGATTTGATTTTATCTTCAAAGAGACCACATGGCATTTCTGTGACGATACAAGGGTACCTGGGGTTAAAAAGATTCTGGGAAGGCTATGGTTGATAGGCTTAAGGTCAGCTAGGATCAACTTGAGTCGTTCTAAAAGATTCCTGTTAACAAAGATGGCTGAGATCTAAAAGTGTAAATATAGACAAGCCAAGGAGATTACTGTTTTCAAAACCAAGATCCCATGGGTCAAGGCCATACTAAATGCTTTGGGTGTTACTACAAAAATGTTCACCTGGCACTTGGTGCTTTTCAGCTTTGCGTAAGTTAAGCTATTGTCTATCGTAATGGAGCTAAGATGGGTCACAGAGTTTGTCTTCCTTTTGAAAATCGCGAAAGCCTTGCTGCCACTAGCTTCGTCCGATGCTATAAAGACGAAGATTCTCCTCCCAGCCTAGGTTAAAGAGATTAGAAATCCAATCCCAAAGGTAATCTGTCTGCAATGACTAGCATGTTTGGACCCTTTTGAAAAATAAGTATATTGAACCCATTTAAATTATTTTTTTAAAAGCTTGGAGCTGAAAGTCTCATTTGAAATCGCCAGCTTTGCTTAAAAAACCAATCAACAAACCTTGAAAGAGATTTAGGAAATCCACGTTGCTAGCTAAACCCTAAGCATCCTGATTTGAACATATTGCTAAAAACCCACTGGCTTGAGTTTTAACTGAGCCCGAGGGTACCAAAGGATATCCTGTTGAGGCAGCATTCACTTTAAAATTCAAGAACGAGTAAGCATCAATGTCTGAGCTCGTTGCTTCTTAAAAACAGCAGCACCAACCCCCATTTTTAAGCTTTCATAAACCTACAGCTCAAAATGCTTTAAAGCAAGTAGAAATATCAAATGACTGTTTACATCCTAGGTATCTCAAATAAAAAATGTGAGCATCCATTACTCTATTTACAAAATATCTTAAATTCTAAAAAGTGCTTCCAGTGAACTATTCCAAAGCCAAGCTTGGGCCATAAAACTTATAGTCGCTACAAATAATTCTATCTTTGAGGAGCAGACTATACACTCCGAGAAAACAATCATCTTTGCCACTTGAATCCTTACCTTTCCCCCAGAACCGTTTCTAGCGGCACGAACTAACTCAGAGAGGAGCTGGCTCAAAATCAGGTCCTTGTTGGGAAGGTGACCTCCTTTTCTGGGCAAACCATGGCCAATGACTAGAGCATTCTCTTCACGCTTGATAAGCCTAGCCCTTTTCTTGCCTTTAGCAGCTTTCTATTGGATTGGGTTGTCTGAGCAGGCTTCTTTCTTAATCTGAATCCCGCAGACCTTTGCTGTCTTGCTGGGATTGGTTCTCATAGTCTCTGGTTGAACTAACCCTTAGATCTTGGCTTGTGATTAGGGCTGCTTCGGTTTTCACCCGGGGTGCTGCTTCGAAATAAAGCAGCACCCCGGGCAAATCCTGCGCCTGCTCAAATTTCCCGCGGGAAATTTGAATGGAGAGCGGGCGCGGGCCGTGATTGGCTACTTTTAATAGTAGCCAATCGCAGGAGCCGTGGCAACCCACCCTCCAGAGTGAGGGTGGGTGTCGCATCCAAGTGGATTGGGATGGCGGCACCCGCCTTATTCTGCTCCACAAAAGGCGGGTGCCACAACTTTTAAGAATTGAGATGTGATGGCAGATGCCATCACATTTTTAAAATGGAGGGTGATTTGAAAGCAAACACCAAATCACAAAATTTTAAAAGACATTTAAGTGTATAATAAAGTAATCTTTGTATTATATAAAGTATATATGAAAAGATGTGAAATTTAATTTTCTACAAAACCATATAGGTTTTAAAAAACACTTATTATAAATAAATCAATATTTCATAAAAAATCAATTTATTCTTTAATTCACATCAACTTCAACAAAGTAATTCCATGTTTAATTCAGTCATAAAAAATAGAATAATGTTTCAACTTATCAGGAACTAATTAAACTACAATACATAATTATATTGATATTATCTATTTTTATCTAAATTACAAACTAATCCAATCACTGCTACTAATGTCATTTTGAAACTAAGCTTTATAAACCCATTGTTACCTAAGATTTCATTTCGCTTGTTATTTCAAATATCTTTCAGCTATACACCAAACCAACTCTTAAACAATGAACTGTGATTTATGCTTACTTCCCATTATCAATGAGCTCAGCTATCTGTGTGATTTATGTAGCAGATGCACTCATCGCTCATGTGCAGTGTCTGTTTTCTCTGAACAAGCTAATATGTATACAGCTTCTTGTGTTTTTTGTAATCCAACTGTACAACAAAATGCACATTCTGAGCCAACAATTTCTTATATTTCACATGATACAGTAACTGATAAAGCTGGAAGTCAAAGTGATACAGGTTATATTACTTAATTTCTTAACTAATATTAATAGGCAAAAATATTAGAGAGTTTTTCAATATTTCAGAAAAAGTGTATATTGGGAATACAAATACCCAAAAAGCTTGCTGCAAGCTTTGTCATCCTGTTTCTCCCATTGAGACTTCTAAATATGGGTATATTCAAATAACAACAATAATAAAATCTAATTTTTAGAATATATGTTATGTCAAAGGGTTCAACCAAATCCTTATATAGTCATATTGAAAAACATCATCCTGAAGCTGCTAAGCTAATTAAGCGTGAAACAAACAAAAAGCAAAAGCAAGATGATGAGCTTGCACCGGTTGGAGTTCGAGCAATTTTATCCTGAAATAATTTGATTGATCAAGTCATGATATGGATTATTTGCGCTGGTTTGCCATTTACTGTTGTTGATGATCCAGTTCTGAGTCATATTTTTGAATCACACTGTGATCACTTGAGCAAAAAATTGGCCAAGACCTCCTTTCCAAGCATGAATATTTTTGAACATGCTTGGAGAACACACACAAGCAATATGAGGAGCAAAAAATTGAACTTCTTAGCAAGGTTGCTTCAAAGCTTGCTTTGACAACAGATATATGGACTTCTTCAACCATGAACTCTTTTATTGCATTTATGGTTCACTGGATGAATTCCCAGTTCCAGCTAAAAAGAATGCTCTTGGCTTTTATCCCATTCCCTGACAAGCATACCAGCTCCAATATTCTGGCTAAATACAACAGAGTTGTATCAGAGTACAATATCAAGGATAAGGTAAAATGATGTTTTTGTAAACTTTTATTTAAATTAAAACTAGTTAAACTTAAATTTTATATGTAAACTAATTCATGCCTTATAGATTTCAACAATCACTCTTGACAATGCATCAGCAAACATCAAGTTTATTGAGCTTCTTCAGCAGGAAACTGCTGGCATTGGATTTTTCTCAAAAAAGTTCAATTTTCACATCTGTTGTCTTGTGCATGTCTTTCATCTTGCAGCACAGACACTCATAGCAGGGGTTGAGGGAAAGAATATCATAGAAGAGCCTTCAATCCAGGCTTTTGTGACAGAGGATCCAGAAATACAGGAATACCTGGAGCGTATATTTTCACAAGCTCCAGATACCTCTTTATCCTCTAATAGGGTAACTCACTCAAAAGGGAACCCCATCAACTTCCTGAGAAAGCTTCTTATCGAGATCAAGAGCAGTGAAAGCCAGCTGCAGAAGCTTCATTATCATCAGGCATCTCATCAACTAAAGGAGTCTAATCCAAAGCTTGATGTAAAAACCAGATGGAATTCGACTTTTGATATGATAAGATGGGCCCTTGAAAACAAACAGGTAAAACTTGAATTTAACAAAATGAAATTGTGTACTAAAAGTTATTTTATAGGCTATATGTTATTTAGTCTCTGAAGAAGTAAATGATACTCTTCAATGGGAGACTTACTACAATTTGGCTAGTACTTTAGCCATATTTGACAAGACAACTTCCTTAGTATGCCCATCAAAGTCATGCTCTCTTTCCTCAGCACTAGTAGCTGTGCTTGATGTGAAAGCTCATCTTCAGTCTCTGATTGATGAGCTCTCATATGAGCATGAGCTTTGTGCACCAGTAGAAGAAGCATATAAAAAAGTGGAAAAGTATTATTCTTACTACACTACAGATATATTTCTTGTTACAATAGGTAAATATTTAACTTATTATTGTAAATAGACAAGTACTTGACCCTGCATATAAGCTTTTTTACTTTAAAGAAAGAGTGCCTGAACTATATGGACTAGCTGAAAATGCAATCCAAAAAATATACACTGAGTACCATGTGCAACCAGCAATTGAAACACAACATAATACTGGCATTGTACCCAAAAACAGCCGTGAAGCATTTGTTCTCCAGCTCAAACAAAACCAGGCCCAAAAAATGTAGGTGAATTAACACTATATTTAAACAGTGATGTTACCATGATGTATATTTTGAGTTATTGGAAGGTAATTATAATATTATTTTTTGTCATTTATATCTATTTTATAGGAAAATTCTCTACAGTACCCCACCTTAAGTAAAATAGCAAGAGATATACTTGCTTGTCAAGCAACAAGTGCAGCATCAGAACGTGAATTCAATGGTGCTGTTGATCAACTTGGAATACGTTGGAACCATATGTCTACTTTAACCCTGGAGAAACTTAAAGAAACCAGAGCTATGCTAGCTGATAACGTGGACATTGAAATTATGTAGATATAAGAATAAAGATCATATCTATAACATTTCAGTTTTTAATAGTTATTTTAGAAATTTGAAATTTAGTTAATTAGCAAAAGCAACACAATAAAACTATTACTTTAACTGGAAAATATAATGACAAAATAAGTATTGAATGATACAGAAGTATATATATTATTAAAGAACAAGCTTAAATAAGCTTATTTCAACCTTTCAAAGTAGTTGCTACTAGTTTTATCTCTGTCTTGGTATTCAAACTCACAAAACTTGCTGTAAGATTTGAACAACTCTCTCTACTTGGTAAAGCTTATCTGTAGTAAAGTCATTTGATTAAATAGTTATTTTAATTTGAAATTATATGTGATGATTTTTGAAGGTATTTATTAGTCATCAGAATTTAGAGGGGGTAGGGATTGCTATTGATCAAATCAAAAATGGAGGCTGCTGCTCTAAAGCCAGCCCCTGAAAGCCGCACTGCTCCATTATTCTTAAGAGATGCTTTTTTGCAGCAAGGAAGTTGAAATTCCCTAGCTGCTTCTTTGTGCAACGCAGGCTAATTTTAGCCATGTGGGTTTCACTGCTGTTTCAAACAGCAGTGGCAATTTTTTGCCGTTTGCCGCAAAAAATCCCCCGGGAAGCGCCCGCCTGAATCTTCTAATAGAAGAGTGGCGCGGTTCCTGGGTGTCAATTGCAGCAAGCATCCCTACTTGTGATATATCCCTTTCAGATAGTCACTAACTTGGAAACAGCAGTACAAAAGTTTGTTTTTGCTAATCTATGCCCGTCTCCAGAATTTTTGTCACTCACGTATAAATCCTAAACCAAAACGCCACCGGTTCCAACCAATAAGGGGAAGCCTCAGAGATAAAGTTTTTGGGGCCAGGGCTTTGATCTCAATCATGGCAGGTTTAATAAAGCACTCATTTCTGGCATGCCAATCTAGCAATCTATTTCCAAGTGGATATCTCTTGCTCCAGCCTTCACAATCACCAAACATAGTTACTATTTACCACCCAATTTTACATCACAGCAGCTCAAAAATTGCCTCTACAGATAAATCCCCTGGAAGTAAAAACAAACTTGTCTGGATAACCCTGCTGATACACCAGATTGCACCATAAAACAACCCTGACCAGCATTTCTAGCTGTACATCCTCTCAAAACAATAGGGTGGCTCCACACCAGTCTCCAAACCATACACTGTTCTCAAGGTTGCAATGATGACATATGGTTAAGGCGCTTATTATTTGCCAAGCTTGCCTGTTCCAGATACCCCCGGTGGTGTAAGACTTCTGACTCTTTTGACAACAGCTGTAGTTGTAACAAGCCTGGGCTCGACCATCCCTTATAAACCACTATTTCCCATGGATACAAAAGATACAGCTAGGATCAAGACAATAGTTTCATTGATGCACCTAATCAGGAGGAGATCAAGTTGCTTGGGATAATATAGCTGTGAGAGTTTATACCCAACTCTAAGAAAAGGCCATGGTAGGGAACCTGTGTTTAAGCCAGATTGACCCATAATTCTGAACCAGGGATATATCTTCCAGAGTAAGACTCTGAAAGCTGGAATTGAGCGCTTTCAGCTGACACCAGTTTGGGCTGAAACAGTTCAGTATTTGTGGAAATATAGGCAGCCAGAGACAGTAAAGGGGAAACAAACAATCAAGCAGAAGTCTTGGCATAGATATTGTTGTAACTGTGCTGTTTTAGCAGAGTTACAAGGGGAACAATATTTGGAAACTAGATAATGATCTTTATTGAGAGATAGAAATTATATAGTCAATGTGAATCAAGGATAACAGGAACATGATTGATGATCACACAGTGGGATGGTGAAGGGGGTGGACTGATACTGGTAATGAGTCAAGCACCAAATTGAGGCATCCACCGTACAGGACCATCATTTTTTCATGTTGGTGGATTTGGAAATTTGAGTCAACTTTCTAGTTTGGCTTTGGGTAACTGGATAATCAGATTGCGGGTCACAAACCTGCTTACTTGGAATCTTGCTGGCAGGTTGAGCCTGCTGTTTTGAAAGAGCTGGTTTGTAGCTCACAACTACCTTAGAGTTGAATAAAACCCATATTATCTCTAAAGTTATCAATTTTATTTGTTTCTGATAAGTAAACTCATATAAATTGAATTCTTGTTTGTGTAATTTCCTGTGTGCATTATTGCAATGTGTAGCATCAATTTGGCGCTGTCTGCAGCAACTGCGCTGTTGTTTGTGGTTTTTCCACCCAAAATTGAGAAGTATGTTGAGCCAATTCTCCAAGTCATCCATTTGCAAAATCCTGTTTCCATTTCTCAATCATTCACTTTTGTAATTTTTGTTCTCATTTTTACAGCTATCATTTTACCTGTACCTTTGCTTGGTGTTTACTGCTTACAAACTGTGATGTAAAGAATTTGTTTGCTACTCAATGTTTTCAGCATTTGGGGTTACATACCTCATTTTCTTAATTCTTCAGAATTTTGAAGCCACTCCACCATTACAATATTCAGCTACTCTTTCTCTAATTTGATTGAAATGTCACAATTTCTTCTAGTTTGATCTCTCACCTGTTTTTTAGATGCAGCAGTACTCATGGCCATAATGGTTGTTATGTCCGGCTTGAGCTTTGTTCTAGTTTTACTATATTTAGTTCTATTTTCCGCACTTTATACAGCTGAGCTCACTAGTCCTGTCCCTTTGCTAATTTTGCGCCTCTCATTCTGGTTGCCCAATACTGTTGTTTCTTTTTCATCTCCTGTTGTAGCTGAGGAGTTGGCAACCTTGTTGGAACAATGGACAAAATTTAAGTCCCTCGTGAAGCTTTTCAGGTTTATCCTAGCAAATGCCTCCCCAGAAACCCACAAATTGTCACTTTCAATGTTTGAGTTAGCGCCTGCCATTTTCTCAAGATCCTTGTATCTGCTTCTCCTCATCTCAGCTAGTAATGTAACCAATTACTATTTGCAAGATTATAAGGAGTTATTCTCTTATTGTCAAGGTAATCACTTGTTGGTTGACCACCTCCAATACTTTGGTAAGCTTTCCCGCTTTTTACCTCTTCTTGATGTGGTGAAGATCTCTGTGTTCTGGTCAAGCTTGGATCAGACTGATAAAGGGTTATCTCAATGGGAGCATCCCTCTGCTACAGTCAATTGTAACATCTAGTACCTCCTGTCCGCAACCAGTATTTGTTTGACATTCCCCCAAACATTGACACCTCTAAGAATCACCACGCCTCCTGTTGCTTTGGCTGAACTTCAGATTGAAAAGTTGTGATTACTAATTTGCCCAAGCCTCCCACTCATCTGATCAACACACTGAATACAGTGGATAACCTGCCTCTGCAGCCTGCATCCACAGTGTTAGTGAAAGAGGAGAGTGGGTCAATAACCATTTCTCTTGAAGCTCTAGCCCACTTTGAAGTTAATACTGTGGAGAATATCTTCAATTGCTCTAATGTGTTGCTGCCTACATATTCATTGGTTGCCACATTCACAGTAGATAATCTTCAGAGAAGAATTTTTCTCTCAAGGAAGATGAAATATTAGTGGATTGTTCTTCTTTGGCTCTGGCTGTGTTGGAAGTCACTCTTACTCCACAGAGATGTCCTCTTAAGTTATCCCCTGCCAGTGGTAATATGATCTGCTTTGCAAAAGATTGCCTCATGTTGTCTGAAAAAGATTACAAGCTTGTAGACCAACATGCAGCTGCCCAGGAGTGGGCCAAAGCTTCTCAGTCAGTTGTACTTGTTGCCCAGTCCATTGCAGTATTGTATCCCTTCTGAGCTGAAGGGGGAGCAGATCCTCCTGGTCCTTAGTAAATCTTCTGGCTCAAATGATGGTTGAAAGCTCTTTGCTTTCCAATAAAGCCTCTTCTGGTTACTTCTTGTTTTCTGCTGGGTTCTTTTCTTCTTCCTCTAAAAAGTGCTTTTGGGCTACAGTGTTGATAGACACAGGAGCCACTCACAACTTTCTCTCCCAGAAATTTGTAGACCAGATAGGCTGGGAATATCTTCCTGGTATGTTAGTCAAAGGTGAGCTCCTGAATGTTTCACCTTCATATCAGCTTAGAAGCCCTTGTCTTTTTTAGTTAGTGGTCATCAGTTTTCATATGAGTTTGCCGTCATAAAAAACTCATGTATCCAGTCATCATGGGTGTTGAATGGTGGAGAACTTACCATCTTATACCTAACCCAGTGAGTGGTACTCTGAAGATCCAGCACCTTGCTGGTTTTATCATTGAAACCCTCATGGTACCCATGAAGAGTGCTGCTTTAAATTAGATGGAAGTAAAGGTCCCCCTTAAGGAAGGGGAGCTTATTCCTGATTCTTTGCCACCTTACTTAAGCCACTTAGCTTCTGCCTTTGATTATAAAAGTGCTAATGGCTTTCCTGGCCACACTGAGTTTAATTTTTACCTTAAACTCATGGTCAACCTTGTAAAGATTGCTTCCCCCATATATCCTATACCTCTGAAAGAGAAAGAATGCCTAGACATCTAGACCAAGAAATGTTTGACAAAGGTCAAATATTCCAAAATTCCTCTCCTATTTTTTCTCTCCTACTGTTTGTGCAGAAAGCAAATGGGAATCTCAGACCCTGCATTGGCAATGACAACTTGAACAATGTTGCAGTACCCAATCTTTATCCTCTTCCCATCAAATCCCAAATTACCAGATGTGTGGAAAATGTCAAGGGATGCTTAAAATTGATCTTCTCAATGCCTTTAATCAAATAAGGGTTAGGGAGGGACAAAAATGGCTCACAGCCTTCAGGACCAGGAAGAGAATCTTCCAGTATTGGGTCATTCCTTTTGGCTTAAAGAATGATCAATACTGTCCTAGGTGACCTCATTGGAGTGTGTTTCATTGCTTACATGAATGAAATACTGATGTACTCACCTGATGTTAAGTCCCATGAGGCCCACCTCAACACTATAGTTAAAAATATTAATCAGGATAAATTGATCATCAAGTTGAGTAAATGCAAGTTCTTCCAAAGTGAAATGTCCTTTCTGGAGAACATTATACTAGAAGGGGGCAAATCATTTTATCAGAAAAGGAAGTAGAAGTCAGAGACTGGAAAACTTCAACCACTGTCTCCTAAATCAGAAGTTTTCTTGGTACCTGCAACTTTCTAAAGAATTTTACCCCACACTTGTCAGAAACTGCAGCACCCTTGTATTCTGCAAGCAGTAAAAAATAGTTAGTATAAACTCCCTAATGCAATTTAGCCTTTCAGGAAGTAAATTCTATAATGATGTCCTCAAGTATTTTGAGACATGTAGACTCTTCTAAGCCGTTTGTGCTGGCTAGTGGCACCTCCAAATACACTATAGTCTTGGTGTTTCTCTAGGAGAATGAGGATGTGCAATAGATACATGTGGGTTACTTCTTGCACAAAATAAACACTCATGAGCTGAACTACATGGTAATTGACAAAGAACTCCTTGCTTTTGTAGCCTCAATGTTATATTGGCAACATCACCTACAATTATCCTGTCACTCATTTATTGTTTAAACTGATCATAAAGCTCTGATGTAATACCAAGATCCAAGGCTACTGTAGGGCCAATTGTCTTGCTAGCATAAAGACCTTTCTTATTTCAAGTTCCAGTAAAAGTTCATCAAGGGAAAGGATAACCACCTAGCAGACACTATCAGTTACAGCCCAGCTTATCTGATCAATATGAAGGCTGAACAAGTGGGTCATTATTTTAGAGATTAGGCCATTTTCTAATGCACATGCTGCTCAAGTCGCAGCATAACACAGTTCGATTTTGAAAAAGTAACTAATTACACAATTTATATTTAAAACATTAATAACTCAATGAAAAATTAATATTTTTTCACACTGTAAACTATCAAAATGAAGCTAAAAATCTTATCTTTCTATTAGTGTAAAAATTTTAATATGTATACTATGCTCAATATTAAAGCAAAAGTAATTTAAAAGAGCATAATCCAGATTTTATTATATGATTATATCTAATGATATAAAGTAGATCACTTAAAAGCTAATAAATACTCTTTTTTGAATACACAACAGATGTTTTTTATTTGATGAAATTAAAGATAAGATTGAGAGCTTTATTTTCGCATTTTATTTTATTTAAAAAGCTCAATTCTCTAGGATTTTATGATAGTTTGAAGTTAGGATGTTTTTATCACTGTTTAGATTGATTTTAAGGTTCAAGTGAGCTTTGAACCTCAAATTGAGCATTCTTTAAATGGAATTATTTAATATTTTATCATTTAAAAATATGCAGAAGAGTTACAATTAACTGAATACATCATTTTAATTGATTTGCATTGATTACAAAGAGGATATGATGTAATAATAATGCTTAGCTGCTTCACATATATCACTTGTGCATGAAAACTGGGTATTTAATTAATTTCTGCAAACATAAATTCAAGTTCAAACTATAATAAAAGCTATCACACCATTTCTTTCAGAATGGTGTCATTTAGCTTGGTATATAAGAGCTAAAGTACCACAAAGCTTCTAATCCAAATAACCCAATTCAAAGACCACATTCTGATCATAACTACTCCATCATTAAGGCACACATCAAAGATTTGACCTAATTACAGATTCAAAATACTACCATGTCCTCAGTTAAATTTACTTCTTCCATGCTACCCTTTTTTTCCTTGGGAGCTTCAACAAAAAGAGAGAGAATTGCAATGTTAAAAAAGGCATTCCTCTTTATTGCTGGTGATGATCTTGATAATTTCATCAAGCACTTCCTTACTCAAACTGAATTTGGGAAAGCTCAGTTCCTGCCAACTATTCAAAATCAAAAAGGCAATGAGTTCATTGAAAACTTAAAGAATCTCATGAAATCTTCTCCCCAAAAACATCTCCCAGCCTTGCGATCTCTGGTTACTTCCAGTTACTCTTTAAAAGAGCTTAATGATATGGGATTTAATATAACCAAAAGTGAGTTTGAATACTCAAGAAAAATAAATAAAAATAAAAATAAAAATGTAAGCTTAAACAAAAAAAGCCAAAAAAATAATAACTATTCATTAAAAAAAAGAAATAACTAAAAAATAATTAAAAAATTGCTGGAAAATTCTTTTGAAACAAGCCAGTTTACAAAAAAAGTGCCTGAAAAAATTTATAAAGATATAGAAAAAGAGATGAGTAATTACTCAACTGAAATTAAATACTCTCTAATTAAAACAAAAAAAGAAATATATGAAAATATGAAAATAAAAAATGAAATTTCAGTTTCAATTTCCACTTACTATAAATTAATCCCTAAAAATATAATAAAAAGTAAAAAACAAACCAATATGTGCAATATTTGTAATTTAAAAAATTCACTAGAAAAAAAGAAGGAAGAATGTGAAAGTAAAAACTTACCATTACCAGAATCTATAGACAATGACTTAAAGACTATTAATCAGCACCAAGACTTTTATGTTCATCAAAATTGTGAATATAAAAAAGATATTAATGAACTAGATGATGAGTCTTGTGTTGTAGTTATAGATTATAAAGAAAACTTAAAGGTTGGAGGTGGTCCAATTGAGACCAATAATTGTTTTTATTCAAAAAAACCAATCTCATTATTAGGGTTTGCATTAGTTTTTAAAGAAAACAATAAAATTAAATATGAATATCATGATTTTTTGTCTCAAATATTATCACATGATTCTTTATTTTCAGGTGAATGTCTAATAAGTCTTCTTAAATTAGATAGATTTAAAAAAATAAAAAATATAAAAGTATGGACAGATAATGGAAATCATTTTAGATCATATGAATTTTTATATTACTTATTTAAAGAGGCACCTAAATATATTAAGGGTTCCATAAAATATAACCGTTTTGTTGAATGCCATGGAAAAAGCATTGTTGATGGTCACTTTGGTGTAATATCAAAAATTTTAAAGGAAAAAGAAAATGTACTTTATATTAACAACATTAATGATCTAAAAAATATTTGTGAGAAAGAAGAAAGAAGAAAAGAATTATACAATTCATCTTTAACTGGTTCAATTGTTTCCCAAAACACATTTTTTTATATTTATGAAAGGAAATTTAGGCCTATAAAAAGAGAGCTTGAAGTTAAAAATCTGCGCATTAATCTTTCATATTTGATGAAAGATGGGAAGTTATATACTTCACCTTTAACATTTGAAAGCTTCTCAGAATATTCTGAGATATTTTATCATTTGAAATCACGTGATGATACCAGAGAAACAAAAATATCAGAAGATGCTAGTAGTGTATTGGGGCAAGTTCATGAAGTAGGGCAGCTTACTAGAGGGTGTATTTTAAATAGAGTTATCAGTCTTTCAAAAACAACAACCTTTTTTTCTGAAACAAACTAAGAATATTTATGATGAGCCAAAGATAGGGTAATAGCATTTATAGCTTTGGGGCTGCTATTACTCTCCCATGCAACTCATCATAAATATTTTTGGTTTGTAGTAGCACTTAAGATATTTTCAGTAGTACTATAAGTTGCAATTTTCAATTATAAAATCAATGAATTATTTTTTAAAAAATCACCCAAGCCCAAGATCAATTAAATATTTGGGATTGATTGTATTTTACTCTTTCTGAATAATTTGAATATGAATAATGTGATTAAGTTATAAAATAACCAATCTGGCGCCTAGGCATAACAAGAAAAATAATGTCCCAAGTGTTCAATACCCACATTTTGATCCTGCAAGAACAAGTCTGTTCTGAACCCACACCACTAGCCTTGAGCACTGAACAACAAGACCAGATAGCAGAATTAGACTTGACATCTAAAGTGAAGTTGCTACAACCACTTGACGCCAAATACAATCACCTGGTGCAATACTCAGGCATTGTTGGTACTACATGCAAGAGGTATGGTTGGAGGTTGGCAATTTGGAATCCTGTCAAGGCAGTGACAATAGGATAGATAGACATTAACCATTGGAATACCTTGGCATGGATATTATACCTGCCAAAGCTTCTCGCAAAGTATGTCAATACATAGTAGATGGAGTTGTACTCCGCAATGGGCAAGGTGGAGTGTGGCAACACAAGAGGAGGCCAAGAACCAGCGTGCAAAGAGTTGAGGTGGCCGGGGTCTTTTTAGTATCCTTGTCCTAACCCTTCAGGTGAGGGCTCAAAGATCCCATGTTCTTGTTGGTACCCTCCAATCCCAAGGAAAGCTGTAAGCACAGATGTGAAGATTAGATGATTCATCTTCACTTGTTTGGGGATTGAGGGTGGAAGTTTTTAAACTAATCTAAAGGTTTGCTTTAAGGAGTAGGTTCAAGATAGATTTTCTGAGGAAGGTATTTCTCTCAATAATAGCATAAGCTATCATTGAGAGGGGATCCTTTATTTATAGTTGCCCCCACCCTTCAAAGTTTTGCAAGTGGGAGTAAAAACAGGGGATTGGAGACCCCAAGAGTCTGTATGATGAATGTTGGAATTGGGATCTTAGAATAGGGAAAAACTCTTGTTTTTCTGTGATCTGTGGTTGGTTTGGAAATTCTTGAGGTGAGCCAATAGCCTCTTGTTGGTCTGTTTCCAGATAAATAATAGGGACTAAGCTGCTTGCAGAGTCTGTTTTGGTCTCATAAAGGTTGGGTTGGCTGGAGTTTGGGTCTGACCATGTGGCCTGGGTTTCAGATCCCTATTGGCTGGTGATAGAATTATTGTTTAAATTTAAAACCTGGGTTTGCCCTTGTTCCAGAGGGCAGGATTGTTCCCCAATTTTGGCCCTGTGGCCAGGGACTTATTTGATTGGTCAAAGGTGTGTGTTCCCTTTGATTGGCTGGAGAGTTGGGACTGGGATCAAGGTGGGTGGCTGGCAGTTGACTGGGGCCCAAGGAGAAAGTGGATGGGAGGGGGATGGCTTGCTGGTGGTAGGCTGGGCCCTGGGGAGCAAGCAGGTGGGGGCTGGCGGCAGGCAGGAGGCCTGTTTGCAGCTAGCTGGTTGGCAGAGGGTGCTGGTGGGCGTGGCAGGCGCCTTCCCAGATGATAAATTGTTTGGGGTTTCCCAAGTTCTGTTTTGACTTTATTTTTACTTTCCCTATTTAAAGGGGGAAATTCAAATTAAATTATAAATCTTTTGGGATGGAAATTCCTATTTTTTCCCAACTAGGTATCTTAATAGAGATTTGATTAATGCCAGGAATATTACTGATACCTGGTCCACCTAGTGATTATTGTAAGTTCTTGCCCATAATGGTGCAAGGTTATAGACTAGAGTGTGCAAAGCATTAGGATTCAAATTTAAAAGATATAAGAACATAGGAACTGTCTGTAAGATAATCTTAAAGAAACCTGTTAAAATCCCATATTATGTCACAAATGGAGTAATAGAGTGTAAGAACCCTAAGCAAAGAAGATAAAATAAAGTATTCGATAGTGAACAATTAGTAACTAAGGGAATATCAATATTAGGATATTCTCCATCAGCAAATTGATACATATAACTATTGAAAGATTCCTTAAGGGAAAAAATAGATACAACAAGCCTAAGGCTTGTTGTTTTACAAGTTCCATTGGATTTTAAGGAAAGAAAAGGCTAAACTAAAAAAAATGAATTAAAAAACTAAATTCTTAAAATTACAAATCTGAAGTTAAAAATTGTAAAAGGTTGAAGGGAAGAAATCACTTAGAATTTTGGCTTAAAGCCTACTCTTCAAAAGCTTTTTATTTATAGAAGAAAAACCTTTTCTGTTGACAATTGATAAGAAGGAAGGAAGCAGCCAAGAAGAGGAGCAAATGAGAAGTTTGGAGTACCATAAAAAAAGAAAAGGGAAACAGAAGCCAGTATTGTAAGCAGATCAGCAACATGAAACTGGGGGAGCGGCAACGACACAAGCAGGAGTTTTGAAAGGTAAATAATAGTGAAAATATTCTAACTTTAAAGTGGAAATATATATTAAAGTAATAGAGGAGGACAGAGCAAACAACAACGACAGTGATTCTAATGTAAATAGCATCAAAAACAAGGTAATAAACTTAAAATACTTAAATATTAACTTTTGATTCAAAATTTCAAATATTAAAATACTGAAAGATCAAAACTGAGCAAAAATACTAAATATGATAACTTTAAAGAGCCTGCCCTTTGGGGCAGGGCATGACAACCATCATCACTTTTCTAGAAGCCCACTACCAGACCAGTGAATGCATACTTCATTTAATGGGTCAAGTATGGGTGCTGAAAGGATCTATCCAAAAAGAAATTATTCAAGATCATCACAACATCCAGTTGATAGGACATCAAGGGAAGAATAAGACTATATAGATCATCAGAAAGCAGTTTAATTGAAAGGGTATCATCACCAAAATAGAAAGATATGTAAAGGAATATCTGGTATACATCTGAGAAAATCCCAGTTGTCTCAAGAAAACAGGCTTGTTAATATCTCTCCAGCTGGCAAAAGGTCTTTGGTTATCAATCTCAGTGAACTTCATTGTAAAACTCCCACTATAACAGGGTTATAACACCATTATAGTGTTGGTTGACCAATTTACCAAGACAAGTCACTTTCTCCCCTGCTGTACTGTAAATTCAGAACCTGAACATAAAAATGCGGGATTTTCAAATCCTTGGTCCAAATTTTGAATCACTTTTGTGGGCAACTCAGCTGAGTGAAAAATAAAATATTTAATAAAATCAAACATGTAATTTGACTTTTTTTATTTATTTAAATTGGCAAATAAAAATCTCTTGAGCAGATAACTCAACTAAAAAAAGACAAAACACAGCAAACAAATGTGGGATACATGAATCAGAAATGCGGGATTCTAATGTACAATTTGAGATTTCCTGTATTTTAAACAAATCATAGACATCATGTAAAACTTAACAAATATGAAATTGCGGGATAGTCAAATCCAAGAACCAAGTTTCAAATCATAATTGCAGTGAATTTGAAATAAATATAATTTATGGGTGTCTCAAAAAGGATGCCAAAGGATCTAGAGTGGATTTGTGCTAATTCTTTTAGGAATCATAGGCATTCTCAAAAATCACCCTATTCCATTTTAGGACAGCTAAAATTTAGATCATAATATTCACAAAATTAAAATATATAACAATAAAATTGACTAAAATATACATTCCTCTTCTTGAGTTTAAAATTTTAATAAAAATTTATAATGTCTTCTTTCAATAACAACCAAGTCAACGAGCTGTTCCCTGGCCTTGACAAAATTATGCAGGGTTACACTGTGTCTTCTAATAGTGAAGCCTCCCTCTATGGCCACTCCCAACCCATAGGCCCCTCTGCAAGCACTACCCAGGAGTGTGTTCTTTCTCCCGCATCCTCAAGCATGACCCTGTTTGCCCATCACGCACATGCAGCTGCTAACCCAAATCACATATCAACAATGGCATCCAGAACCAGTCAATTGAGCCAAGGGGCCACCCATGGAAGCCCAGGACCCCAGAACAGCCAATCAGATGGCATTGACCAGTTCCCATGATGAACACATCCCTCCCCCAGCCAATCAGCCTGCAAGACACAGAAGAAAACTAATCACTCTGGAGATTGTTCTCAAAATGGCTGAAAAGCAAGGGAAGCTTATATCCCTTGGGGAAATTGCAGCCGCAATGGGGTTTGCAAAGTCTACTGTGGCTGCAACCCTGCAAGCCCACGCCAACTGTGGCCCCCCTACCAAGAAGACCCTGACTGGTGCCCGTACTTCAACCAAAGGTGACACAGCCCATCCCCTTATGATGGCCATTATGGAACGTGACCCGCAGATGCCCTTGGTCCAGGTACGTCTCCAGTTGGGACTCCACGGCATCTTCACCAACAAAAGAACAGTGAATTTGTGGATGCACAAAGTTGTGGTTGCTTCTAGAATCTTGTCCAATCAAGTTCTCAGTGGCCCCATTTTGGTGGACACTGACCCCTACAATTCAACTATTATTAATTTTATCAAAGGAAGGGCAATGAGGGCCTGTAATGACGTAATCTTTCTGTTGTATGCTAAGATATCTTCAAGTATCCAAGACTTTGGAGAGAAGTGTATCCAGTCTGACGTGTACAAGCACGGCCCAATATTGTATTGGTTTGTTGGGGTTTTATTGGCAGTTTCCCCATTGGGCGTCAATTATAACTCAACAATATCAAACACCGCAGATGGGTATACCTACCAGACAGAGCTCAAGGCCATGCTGGAGGAGTGGGCCACACAAAACACTGTACTGTCAGGAATATTCCTGACGCTTACAGTTGTGTAATCAGTAAACTGTCACCCGCTGCCAACGTGAAGGCGCCTGCTGCCACCAAGCAGACATCCGCCACTAACGTGCAGACATCTGCCGCCATAAAGCAGATACACACTGCCACCATGCGGAAGCCCGCCACAACCAAGCGGTCACCTGCTGTCAGCATGCAGGCACCCGCCGCCACCAAGAAGACGTCCACCTCCACTGCGCGGGCCCCCGCCGTCCACACGCAGAATCCTGTCACAACCAAGCCGTTGCCTGCTGTCAACTTGCAGGCACCCGCTGCCACCGCACAGGCCCCTGTTGCCACCAAGCAGATGTCCACCGCCACCGCGCGGGCCCCTGCTGCCACCACGCAGAAGCCTGTCACAACCTAGCTGTTGCCTGCCGTCAACTTGCAGGCACCCGCTGCCACCAAGCAGACGTCCGCCGCCACCAAGAAGATGTCCACTGCCACTGTGCAGGCACCCACCGCCTCCATGCAGAAGCCCGCCACCACCAAGCTGTTGCCTGCTGGCAACTTGCAGGCGCTTGTTGCCATTAAACAGATGCCCACTGCTACTGCACAGGCACCTACCACTCTTGCCAGCCCCACCTGCAAGCCATCCTCAAACCAGGCACCCATGGGCCAGCCAGCCACCAGCCACCTGCCAGCCTTTGCCCTCCCATGTCAGCAGGCCAGTCCCCATCCACTCCTTTGGGAAATAGCCAGATCAGGAAATCAGGAAAGGCAATTTCCCCAAAGCCAAACTTGGGAGGAACTGCTGCCCAATTTGGGAGCCTTCCAAATGGGGAATGGACTGACAGGCTATCCAACAATTGAAATCATGCACCAAATTTAGTAGATGAATTTGGATGCATGAAGAAGACCAAACTTGCACTATGCCAATGCAAGCTTGGATCCAGCCAAACCTTCTCAATTGCCAGCCACCTAAGCCAATCCAGAAAAGGAAATAACAGATGCAACTCAGACTCTTGATTCCCCAATGCTATGCCTTCCAATAATCATGCCTTGCAGGTCCACTAGTATAAATAAAGACAAACCCCTCAATGATAGTTTGTGCTATCATTGAGAGAATATCCTCCTAAATATCATCACATTAATCAATCCTTTACCCAGGCTAAGCAAGTAACCTTACTGAACCCATTACCCCTCCCCAAGTCAGAAGATGAACTACATCATCTTCACAGCTGTCTTGACAGCTTACCTTGGGATAGGGGGTTACCAGCCAACCAATGCTCAGTTTGGTCCTGAACCACAGGGACCAAAAGGGATATCATACAATGAGCCAACTCATCTCAAATCAATGGTTTTAAACCTGTGGACACCCCTAGCGTCATCTTGCCCAACTCCCACCCTGGCTATTTATGTGATCCCTGCAGCTACGCTACTGTACCTTGCCGTCAGCCTTAGACAATGAAACATCCTTGCCAAAGCCTTCCATCAGGCAGTCAACTTCTATCCAATTGTCTACGCCTTGAATGGCTTTGAGCCGCCTAACCTGCCATCTTATGTTACTAAAGTTTTACCCTCAATCCTTGGGTATTACACGTACACACAGTTGTACTGAGTGCAGAGATGGAGCAGCAGGAATGGGCTACCCTAGAAATCAGGGCTGCAGGGCATAAATGCTGGTCTTACCCCATCAACTACACCAACATGCATCTTGCAGATGTATGTCTCTACAATTTTGGTTCCACCCTCAGGCGCTTAAAGCCTGCCACTTACAACAAACTATGCACCCAAATTGATAAGGGGTATGAGCTTTTCCCTTCTGTGTCCATCCAGGACTTATTTGATCTCATCATCTTCTATGCAAGTGATAGTGATAAGTCCAGAAAGGACCCCTGTCTCCCCCCACGCCAGTCCATCCATTTTGTCAAGCCAGTATATGCGACAGAAGAAGAACTTGAGCAATTGAAGCAATCAGCTCTTGCTGCCCCTTCCCAGTCAACAAACCCTGCCACCCCAACCCCCCATCAAGCCACCTGCCTTCAAACCCTGACTCCCAAACTACCACCCATTCCCTCCCCACTATCTCTGATGCCGCCTCTTTCACAGGCGCAGATGAAGGCAATGTTCATTCCGCCCATTCCCTCCCCTTCCCGTCCTTTGATTAGTGAATAAATCTTTTCTTTGTGACAACTTATTAAAATTGATATTTCTCTTTCAATTCATAATTAATAATATTTTCTTTTTACATTATCAACATTTCCCATAATTAATACAATTTTGAGCATTTTACAAATAGCTTAAAATTATGAGCATACATATTTTTCATCATCATTAATAAATTAAAGACAATAAACGTAAATATTGGATTAGAATATTGCAATTAGACATCAACTCTTGATATTTTGATATTATGTGCATAGCTCAATGCATTTTGTTTAATAAAATCCATTGTAAACTTGGCCTTTTCCATTATAATTTAATGAAATGGATTGTGTTTATATTAGGGCCATTAACGCTTAGTACAAATATTGAAAATTAGTGCATTTTACAGCCTGTATATTTACCTATTGGTAATAATTCTGTAAACTTTTCAGCTGGATTTTGTGATTATAATGTAATATGTTAATAGATTACTGTTTATTGTCCTTAATTGGCTGATTTTCTTTACTGTTGTAATTGTGCATTTTCTGATATTTACGCACTAGTATCCAATTGGTTGGCTTCACATTCAATTGCACAGGCAATAGTAAAACAAGTTGCCATCCCAAGACTGGATATGGTTGGGATGGCGGCTTGTTTTCCTATTACCTGTGTGATTGGATGTGAAGCCAACCAATTGGATACTAGTGTGTAAATATCAGAAAATGCACAATTGTCATAGCAAAGAAAATCAGCCAATTAAGGACAATAAACAGTAATCTATTAACACATTACATTATTACCTCACAAAATCCAGCTGAAAATTTTACAGAATTATTACCAATAGGTAAATATACAGGCTGTAAAATGCACTAATTTTCAATATTTGTACTAAGCGTTAATGGCCCTAATATAAACACAATCCATTTCATTAAATTATAATGAAAAAGGCCAAGTTTACAATGGATTTTATTAAACAAAATGCATTGAGCTATGCACATAATATCAAAATATCAAGAGTTGATGTCTAATTGCAATATTCCAATCTAATATTTACATTTATTATCTTTAATTTATTAATGATGATGAAAAATATGTATGCGTTGAAGATAGTACTATAAAACCCAGTTTTTTGATGGAATTCAAACAAAATGCCAACAATATATAACTTGATCAACAAATTAGAAGCACACCTGCAAAAGGTTGTTGAAATAGAAAGAAATATCAGGGAAATAGTGACAGGAAAGCTGGGTAACAAGGGCCAGCCACTAATTCAGTCAAAAGAAGATGCCCTGGATAAGTTGGGAAATATTATAGATGAAAAAAATAAAGAAAAATTACTTAATCTACAGGGAACAATTTTATCAAGTCTGAAGTTCAACAACATGGCCTACAATTTGTGGGAGTTCTGGCAGGGGGCCAAAGAAAATAATAAGATCAAACTAATTGAAGGAACAGAAATTCAAAAGGAAATCAACACCAATGAAGAGGAAACTGACCAAATGGAAACAGATGAAAATGAAACACAAGCAAGAAGCAGAAGCACTTCAAGAAATACAGAAGCTTTATCAAATGAAAACCAAGAAGAAACACAAGTTGCAAGAAATATAAGAAAAATTAAGCCTAGAAAAATTAATGAAGAGCATCCAACACCCATGAAGTTTGCCAAAGTGGCGCCTGTGGCTGAGGGGGCCACAGGGGAAACAATTAGTAAGTCTTTTGATGTTTTACTTATATTTATTTTAGTCATCACCAGGAATGGGGATGAGGTCACAGAAGTGGCAGCTTATACGCCAAGTTGGTTTTACAGGGGTTACTAGTCACTGGTGGCCCCTGTAACACAAATAAATAAAAACCAAATAAATAAAATAATTCAACAGAATATGAATAATTTTTTTAATATTGAAGCTCAAGATAGGGAATATTCACCACCTGCGGGTGCTTGCCATGGATAAGGGAAGCATATGAACTAGGATCAAATATCAAAATCAAAGAAATGAATGAAATTTGCGGGGATATCAAACTGAACTTTGATGAATACATATACAAAAGCATTCAACAATTCCCCTTCAAAAACATCAACAAATATGAAAAGAATTTAATAAAAACCAACTTTCAAATAGAAAATGAATATTTGAAATCTGCAATTTTTAATGAAGTTTTTAAGGCACTATCAAATAAAGTCAGGGATGCAGTCCTTGTAAATAATTTTAAACCTTTATTTATTTCATTTGCCCAGGCTTGGGGGGCTGATTCAAGTCAGGCGCCCCCCGGAACCCTCTTCAAGTTCAACCAAACATCCTATATTAATAGATTAGTTCAAACATTCAAAAAGTTATACATGTTCTTGGAAAAGTATACCTTACAAAGAATCCATGTTGTGGTATACCTGGGAATCCTCCTTCACTGCATATTAAAAACCAACATCAAAAAGTTGGAGGATGTACCTATTCAAATGGATATTTGCCGCGTAGCCATTGACTGCCAGAAGACACCACGGGGATACAGGACAGTCAAGCACGTCCTCTATGACTCATTTGCATTGGCAACACTATACAGGTACTATGTTCCCCCCAAAAAACCTGCTTATTGATTCCCTCACCTGTCTGCCTTTTATAAGACGTTCAGCCACCACTGAGGTGCTGAGCGCCACTCCCCTAGCAATCAGCGCCAGAGTCATCCACCACATACAGAAGAGTATGTGGTCCCAATTAGATGCATTAGCTGAAATTTTAATTTTGGGGTATAATTCCCCGGAATAATCACATTCCCTTTGCAGTTAGCATCACCCAATAAATATTTTCCCCTTGCAAATTAATTTTTTTTACTTTTTATATTTTAATACTATTTTTTTAATATTGTAATATGTACTATTAAAATTTTACTATAAAATTTTTAATATTACATATTTAAATATTAACAAATTTAGTATCTAAAATTTAATATTAAAATTTTAATAATACATATTACAATATTAAAATTTTGATATCAAATATTAGGATATTGAATAAAGCACAATTTAATAAAATTGTTATATTTTGATTATTTAAACTTTAATATTTAACTTTTAAGATTTATAGTTATAATTTTACTTTTAATATTTTAATTTTAATTTTAAATTTTAGTATGTAAATTATAATATTAATATATCTAAATATATTACAAGACATTAGTTAAAGTTGCAACCACGTCAAATATTAAAAATAAGTTAAAAATGTTTTTATTTATTAGCTCAGTGAGTACGGGTTTATTTATCACATAGATAAACATCAAGAATTGAATTTATCCACACCATGCGGCTTGCTCCACTATTGTTATAAACAAATGATTGTTTAGAGCTTGAATTACCTTTCCCTCATAATGTGATTTGATAAACATATTCAATATACTTGACCTGCGTCCTAAGTACTAATTACTAAGCAATACATGAAAATCATTGGTGGTTGTGTTGTGTGGCTATAGTGGCACTGAAATAACAAGGATCAGATGATTACATGCAAGGTCCAATTTGTGGCTTAAAAAAGCCAAAGTACCATCAACAATTCAAAATTATTTAAATAAACTACTTTATTTCTATCTTTTTTTAATTTATTCATTTGTTAGCGCAAAAGCCAATAATAATATTCAGTGCATTATAATAAAAATATTTGTCCTCATACCTAGTATAATTAATTTTATTTACCTTTTCTATATATTCTTAAATGTCTATAATACATTCAAACGTCACATTATTATATATAAATAATAATTATTGAGTCCTAATAAAAACAAACTAAATAAAATTAAAACTAAATAAAGCCTGGAGCGCCCATTTATCTGATTGGCTCAGAGGCCAGGGCTTTTGGGAGGAAGGATTCCGAGTGCTCATAGAAAGCTGCCACCACATTGGGTGACATTTTAAATTGGCTGATCTTGAGAATGTTGAATAGATCCACTGTGTCATGAGGGAGGCCTTGTTTCATCTTATTCTTGATCCAACCAAACACCTCCTTGATTGGATTCAGAAATGGAGAATAAGGCGGAAGGAAGAGGAGTCTCATTGGGCAGTCTGCAAGGTGGTGGCTGGCAGAATGGCTGTTTTTGTTGATGGGGGAATTTGGACACAACCAGATCCACTTTGTGGAGCCCAACATTATCAAGCATAACAACGTTGGTTATGCTGCTGTAATTTATCTGAAGGTACTCCTTGACAGCTCGGAGAAAATCAAGAAAGGTCCCGCTGTTATGGGAGCCTTTAATCATCTGATACTGGTACAACCTGCAAGGACCAAGAAGCACAACCATGGAATAGGTCTGGGAACAGACAGCTGCACAATGGGCTACACCGTCCTTGGACCCCTTCTCACCCCACCCATGCCTAGACCTGAGTGAGGAGGAAAACAATGATTTGTCAATGTAGAAGAACTGGACATTCCCAGTCTCCTTTAGTGCCAGATATATCTTGGCATAAATGTGTCAATCCTTGATGGTCTTTTCACTGTTCCTATTGTACAGAGAAACTCCAAGCACCTTCCACAAGAAGCCCAAATCAACCATTGCTTTGTAAACAAGGGTTTTAGAAACAGAAAGCCCAAACTCTGTGGCAAGCATTGATTGGACAGCAAGTGTGTCCAGGTGGCAATCCTTGGCTACCCACTGCTTGATTACATCAATATGAACAGGCTGAAGGAGTTTGGGCTGCCGCTTAGCCTAGGTGGATTTGGCAATTTTCCCAGTGTTACCATACTTGGTGTTGATGTTGGCAATGTATCTGGCTGTGACACCAAATCAGGACGCAATATCCCAAACTGCCATTCCCCCATTCAAGCAGTTGAGGAGAGCTTCACACTCACTATCCGTCAACCAACGCCAGCCTTTGGCAGGTACCACAGCGTCCTAGCTACCAGGCTTGACACAGGGGATGGGGACCTTTGTGTAGAAGGTGGGATCACGCTTGCTTGCAGTGGCGCCGTCAATAGTGGTATATGACACAGGCACAGGTGGCTCAACAGTGGCTGCCAATGGCTCAAAGGTGGTGTCAAAGATGTGGGGGCAGGAAGTAGCAACTCTTGGGTCAAGAGTGCGGGGCCGAGTGACAACTGGGTACACAGTGGAGGTGTAAGTAACCTCAGTGTTCCCGGTGACCCTGGTGTAGGAGATTTTTGTGGCAGGCCTTGAAAGTGGCTTCTGCCTGGAATTCAAGCTGGTAGTTCTGGCTTGGGATGCAGGAGGTGGTTGGCTGGCGCTGACACCTTGGGAGGCCTGTGTATTGGCATGACTCCCCTCAAGTTGGGCTCTGGGTCTGTTCTTGGACCCTCTGAGACGCCCTGGTGGACAGGCTGCCCCACAGGCTGGTACAGGAGCGGTTTGAGAATGTGATTGATGGTCCATAAAAATAAAATAAAAATATATTTTAGATTAAATATTTATTTGGATTTATCAATTTAGTTGTGTGTAGTTATTCTCTCTTGATTTAGCCTTGAATAGTAGCAGAGTTTCTATATCCGTGATTTGAAGTGTATAATATTGTATCCCTTCTAGTTTTGGATGATTTTAAAGTTTATTAACTTTTTATGTCTAATTATGGTTATTGAGGTTGAATTTTTAGTTTGATTTTAGTTGTGGTGGAGCTTCTTTATTTGGGTTGGTGTTTCCTAGTGTGCTTACTGTACATTCAATTTGGATTCCAGTTCCTGCAATTAATATTTGAGTTTACTAGTGGCATTCAAAAGTGATTTGAAATTTGGTTCTTGGATTTGACAATCCTGCAATTTCAAAAAACATAGTAAACTTAATGAAAATGGCTGATGGATTTGAACGCTTCAAATCTGATTCCAGTTAATTCATTTTGTCCATTGAAAATATGCAGTTTGACTTGAACTTTGCAAAGTGTCTATGAGTTCCTGCATTTTCAAATATTCAAATAAATACTCAAAAAAACAATTTAATTAAAAAAGGCCATCTTGCAAAAGTGATTTGAAATTTGGACCAAGGATTTGACAATCCCACATTTTTACGTTCAGGTTCTGAATTTACAGTACTACTATTTACTCAGTAGAAATGACTAGGCTATTTATCAATAGAATCTTTTTACTCTACAGATTCCCCATGGAAATAGTCAGTCACAAAGGGCTGCAGTTTACTGCTCAGTTTTGGGGAGCTCTAACCAAGATCCTTGGGGTTAAATTATGCAGATCTACAGCATACTACCTCCAGTCACCCAGATAGACAGAGAGGGTAAACCAAATCCTAGAGAATATATTTTGTTGCCACACCAATTTTGTTTAAGACAATTAGGTTAATAATTTACCCATAGCCCAATTTTCCTACAACAATGCAACTCACTCTTTGTAAGGTGTCTTGCCCTTCTTTATCAACTATGGTTAAAATTCACGCTGTAACATGGGCCCAAGATTGGAGATCTTGGTGATACAAGCTTTTGAAATGGCCAAGAACTCAAGGAGACACATGCCGGAGTGAAGGTGAATCTGACCCACGCCATGTCAACTTACAAGGCTTACACTGACAACAAGAGACATGAATGTCTCACGTACCAACCAGGGGACCTAGTGATGATTGATTCTTGGAACATGCACCTCAAGATTCCATTTCACAAGTTGAGACCCAAGAGATTAGGACTGTTTAAAGTACTACACCACATTGGAAAGCTGCATACCAGGTTGATCTACCCCTTGCTTATAGATAGTTAAGAATTTTCATGAATACCACTTTACCAAGTACAATGGCCCTATAGTAACTTCTCATGTTTCCTTTTTGATGAAGAGTGAGCCAAAGTACAATTTGAAAGCTGTGATTTCATCTAGACTCCTTTTTAAACAGTTCCAATACTTGGTATCATGGAAAGGATATCCTGATTCCAAAAACTCAAGGATCTCTCCTCAAGATTGCAACAATGCTACTGAGCTGGTACAAGTCTTATATCACAGAACCCCCCAAGCTGTAGTCCCACAGGTCCACTGCTAGCACCCATGAAACTCATTTCTGGCCACAAGAACTTTGCCTTATCTACAGTGAAAGGGGGTGGTGTATCCCCACCAACAAGAGTGGAGGGTAATGTCATAGATAAAGACATCTTGGTTGGCATTGTTTGCCCCAAGAAAACCAAAAAAGAAGCTGTCAGTAAGAAAGTGCCAATAAAGAATTACACTGACCTGAATCAAAAAATTGACAGGAAGTGGGTGGTGGCCAAGCAAGTGCACCTTCAAAAAGGACCCAAAAATTCTACTGTTTAAGGCCTGAAACCCCAAAAATCAGGTAACTTGATGTTTTTTGGCCCAAAAATTGATTTATGATATCAGAAATCTTTTGGTCACTTCTGAAGGATTAGTTATCAGAATTCACCCTGCTGATGTCAGCATTTCCATCACATCTATATGAGCTGGTCTGTAGCTCACAACTACCTTAGTAGTTGAATAAAACCCATATTATCTCCAAAGTTACAGTAGTTTGAAAAGCTATAGTGACAACCAAAAATACCTCAGATTTAAACAAAATGATTTCATATTTGAACAAAATCCAAGTTGCGCAAGATTCAGGATTCAAATAATTTAAATATTTTTGGTTAATAAATGAACTGTCAAACCAAAAACAAAATTTCACTAGCCCATTATATAAAATTATAGTAAATATCAAGTGGTGTTGTTTAAACCACAAAAAAACTGACACAACAAGTGAGATGAATGGATGCTGTTCCAGAGTATATTATAATCCAATCAGGATTCATATGGGGAACCAACAGAAGGAATAAAATGAAGCACAATTTGAGCAATCTAGAAGTGAGATTCCACAAGCACAAAACAAAATGAAGTCACACAAGATGTGTAGTATGAGCAGCCTAAAATAGAAGTATAACATTTTAGCAGCCAATCAACAGCAATCCAATTTAGGAAAAGAGGCATTTTAATCATTTTTATGAATCCTGATTTGTATGAAATGGTTTTGAGAACCTTCCAAATATGGACTTGAGATTACAATAAAAATAAATAATAAAATTTTAAACTTCTACTTTTAGTGATTTTATCCTAGGTTTTTTACAATGGTTTTTACTAGCAACATTTTTGACAGCACCAGCAACCAAGCTGGCAGCAGCCAAGCCAGCTTCAACAGAGGCAAGGCTCAGAATGTGGAGGAACCTGTTTACACCCAAGCCTTTGAGGTGGATAACAAGGAAGCTGACCTGTACCTGACCCCAACCCATATGGCTTTGACTTGTTCAGTAGTCACTTAGTGTCTAGCTCTGCCCCTGCTCCTGTACCCACCCTAGCACAAGCTGCCTGCCAACCAACCAATCAGGATGGAAACCTTGATTTGGAACAACTTCCTGCCACCAGCCAACCTGCCCCCCTACAGCCAATCAGGCTTCAGCTCCCCCAGCCCAGTGCCCCAAGCGACAAATCATCACCACCAAAATTCTCCAGGAAATTGTGGCACTGAACCTGAAGGGTCTGTCCTGGGATCAGATAGCCAGCCAATTACAATTTACCTGGGCTACTGTCATGCGGGAATTCAACAACCTGATGAACAGGGGGAATCTGATTGGGACGCCCAAGAAGCCCAAGAAGGCCCCCAAGTCCCAAATCAGCAAGGTCTACCCAATCATGCTGGATCTCTTGCAGCAGGACCACAAGCTTCCCTTGACCCAGGTCCAGAAGCAACTTACAAATCATAACATATGGGTTTCTGAGCGCATGGTGCAGCTCTGGATGTATGGGAAGGTGGCGTCAGTCTGTGTGCTGACCAATGTTGTTGGCAACCAATGGGATGGCGCTGAGGATTTACCATATAATCAGGCCATTGAATGCACCCTGGTCTGATGCCTGACAACTTTATTGGATGACGTTATGTTCATCTCCTATTACAAATTGTCCATTGTGTTTGACAATTTTGGTGAGCAAGGAAAAGCCGCCACCAAGAATAGAAGGAAGAATGTCAAAAAGGGACGTTTATTGGTGCATTTCTGGCTGGTTCAGCCAAGGGTTTTGTCTACTATTGGACAAGCCCAGATTTCACCAATGGCTACAAGTACATTCAAATCCTTGGTGAATTACTCAACTCCTGGGATGGCTCAAATTCCAAGTACCAGGTTTTCTTGAGCCACCAGATGGAGGGTAGATCCACTGCCCTTGAGGCTATCCAGCAACGCAGGCACCAGGCCTCTGTGTACCCAGCTGGTCATGCAGACATCCATCTGGCTGATATTGTGTTCTTTAATATTGGAGATACACTCTGGGAGTGCCGCCCTCAGGCTTTCAACAACCTCTATCTTGGTGCCTTTGACCACAATTCTCTCTTTGGGCACCAAATGGTGGCTGACTTGTTTGCCCAAATGGTTTTCCATGTGAACATGGGCAACCAATCACAGAAGAATAAGCGCCTCCCACCTTGTGCCACTGTCACCTATCAGCCCATTCAACCAATGACAGACAAGGAATATGACAAGCGTTATATGGCAGCCATCACGCACAATCCTCCTACCCCCACCACCACTACCCCCCCACCTTCCAGCCCCACCCACCCAATCACAGACCCCCTAGGCCAGCACCGCCTCTACTTCCTCCTTCCTGCGCTATTCTGCCTACTAGGCATCACTCTTCCCTGCCCCAATAAACCCCCTGCTACCAAACATTTTCTGTTTATATTATCTTTATTTTGAATTTTAATTGTTCATGTTCTCTTTGTTTATAGTTGGTTTTATTCTTTAGGTTCATCTTATTTCTATAAAATCATATATTCACTATGGCGTGTATCTAGATCCTAAACACAGTTATTTTTAGCACCCAACCATGGCCCCTTGTGAAAATATTAACAACAATTTGATAATCAGCAAAATTTGAATTAGAAAATTAAAGTTTTACTGTTTTAGATAAATTTGTTACTGATCCAAATTCAAAACCTTAATGATAAACTTTAAGCTAATCAGGAGCCAAGTGATAGAGTGATTTTTGTGACATAAAGGGTCATTCAATAATTCTTTGGTGCATGTGCGCTAATTAATATGATTGGCCAGATGTTTTGCCATTGTGTTCCATTGCTGCTGTGGCAAGTTGTTGATGGACTAGTGCTCAATCAGCTGCTGGCTTAGCACTAGTCCACCAACTACTTGCCACAGCAACAATGGCGCACAATAGCAAAACAACTAGCCAATCATATTGATTAGCGCACATGCATCAAATAATTATTGAGTGACTCTTTATGTCACAACAATCACTTTATCAATCAGCTCCTGATTGACTTAAGGTTTATCATTAAGGTTTTAAATTTGGATCAGTAACAACTTTATCTAAACACAATTAACCTATAATTTTCTAGTTCAAATCTTGACAACCATCAAATTGTTGTTAATATTTTCACAAGGGGCTGTAAAAAGTGCCAAAAATAATATGGTGATTAAGGAAACAATGCCAACACAAAGAAAACAACATATATTGAGTTGAGTGTAAAAAATATACACAATGGGTAAAAAATGGGATATTGGAGTAATGTGAAAACAAACAGGGATAAACAAAGAGGCAATATTATCAGAATAATACAGACTTTATTGGGGTGAAAGTGTAAAGACCCAACAATTGGGGGAGTACTTTAACAAAATAAGGTACCAAGTTGGCAACTTGGAAACCTGTGAGCGTCGTCACAATTGGATAGACTGTCATCATCAATCAAAAGACCTTGGTGTGTACGTTATAATTTCTGAAATTACCAGCAAAATATGTGAGTACGTAGTATATACATGTGTATATGGCTACAGACTGGGTGAAGTGGGGCAATACCAACGTGGGCCAGGAGTAACACTTGGAGGAGTTAAGCTATGCTGGCTCCTTGTAGTAGTACTTGCCAGATGGATTGTTGAATGACCCATGCTGTTGAGTGGATTGGTGGCCCCCAATCCCTAGGCATGCTGTGAGGACAGCTGAGAAGATTAGGTGATTCATCTCCTGATCCTGGGAAAGGGCAGACAAAGCTTAGTGTCTTGTTTAACTTCTTGAAGGTAAAATCTTTAAATTGATTTATGTGATACTATTGAGGGTTAATTTCACTCAATGATAGCACAAACTACCATCAAGTGATTGAGATTTATTATATACTATCATCCTTAGTGGGGCATGAATAGTACAAAGCATTGGATAGGGAACCCCAAACACTTGGTGTTGTCTGGAATTCCCATTTGGGATTGGGATGGGAGTGATTTGGCAGGCAATAATTGTTATCCTTGGCATTGCATGTAATTGGAGCATCTTCAGGCACTTTTATGCATTCAAATTCAACTTTTGCAGTTGATGCATTAATTGTAGTGCTGGGCTGCTTGTCAACCCCCTCAAAATTTGGTAGATTCCAAATTTGGGCAGCGGTTCCCCCATTTTTGGACTTGGGAAAATTTCCTTGTTTGGATTCCCAATTAGGCAATTTCCCCATCTGGCTGGGGTGGACAGCCCTGCTGTGGGGGGTGTGCTGTCCCCTGCCAACTGGCTGGGAGACTGGCTGGCGGGTGAGCAGTGGCTGGCTTGGCGTGCAGCCGGCCGCGCAGCCTGCAGCCGGGGTATAAAACCCAGAATTTAAAACATTTAAAATTCCTTTTTGTCTGCTGATTGTTTTGCAGCAGTTTCCCCAATCAGGGGGAGCTGCTGCAATTTTTTGTCTTGCCTTTTGAGCTCAATTGTGCACAAAATATTGTCTTGAAAAAGGTTGTTTTCAGGAATATTCATGACAGAAAGCTATAAAAACATAAGGAAAGGTTAGTAAAAAATCAATGAGAGAATTGGAGAAGCTTTTGAAGGATCTCAACTTGGCAATTGCCAAAATCAAAGATATTGACCGCAAGGTCAAAGCCAAAGTTAAGTCTGCTGTCCTCACTGGGGGCAAAATTGACAAAGTGTCTGCAAAGGCACTAATGACAAAAATGCCAGACACCCCTGAGAAGACCATCAAGCGTCTTCTCAACATCCAGAAGACGGTGGTCAAGGGCCTCCAGTTTAAGGTGTACAATCTTTCTGCGCCGTCTGTTTGGGTTGACAACCTGAGATGTATGCCCACCTTAAACCAGCCAAGCAAGCCAGAACCAAGAACACGGAATTTCCAGAACAATTGCTTGCGCCAAGAATGGCAAAGCCTGCCAAAGCTTCTGGCAAGGAGGAAACACACAAAGATAACATAAAAAAACAAAACTAATAAAAAATTGTAAATACTTACCTTTTTTAGAAAACATAGACAGTGAAATCTGCCGTGTCCTGGTCTTGTTTGTCCTGCTATGTCTTATGCCAACTACATCAATCATATGGCTAAGCAGTTATTTCTGTCCCCCCTGTCTTGCGGGAGCTTGAAGACAGAATTCATGGGTCTTTCCCAATGACAAGGGACACACTAGCTGGGCTGACACATGCTGAGGGGACATCTGAGTGGGCAGTTACTGCCTACAAGGATGCCCAACTGGTTTTCCTGGACCTGGTACCCCTCAATGGATTTTACTGTGTAAACTCCATTGAGCTTGTTTAGAATGTCCTGGCAACGCCCCCAATCAAAAATATACTGGAGATGGGCTGGGCCCACACGGCTTCTTGCTTCTGCTTCCTGGTGGGGCATACACTCTCTTACCTTCTGGAGAACTTCAGGCGCGCGGTGGGAAAAGTGGATGTTGCAGATGCAAAAGCTGTCAAGAAGACAAAATCCTCCTTGCTGACTTTGGGTTGGCCTAGAGCCCTGGTGAGACGGGGCTCCCTGCAGCCATGGAGCTGTACTTTGCAAATACCAAGCACAAGAAAAATATTAGTACCATGTATAATAAACTCTGTGAGTTTACAGAAGCCTTTGCTGGACAAAGGCTTCATCTCATTGTTTACCTTGGGTATCTTTTCTACTTTGAAATGGGCGCCAGCATGGAGGACCTAGGCGGGGTCCTTCTTGGGATTGACAAGGCCCAGCTCTTATTGGACGGGAAGAAGGTCCCCCTGGTATGACTCAGTCAACCACGTAATCCAAGACGCCCTGGTCCTAGCAGGAATCCATGGGTTTTCAGCCCCACCAGAGAAGCTGCTACTGAACTCCCACCTTACCACCCTTTTTTTACTAGCCACCAAGAATATTTCAATCAGGGTGTATCCACTGTCTACAGTGTGGCAGTGGAGGTTGTGCGCCACCTCCATTGCCAGGTGGATGCATACCAAAGTATTCACTATAGGCGCTCTTAATAAATCCTATCTTCCAATAAATTTCATTAAAATTTATATTATTTTTATTATAATGAATTTTTATAATTTTTATTTTAGCAAACAAGTTTTGCAAAATATATCCTGGAAAAGTTCTTCATAAAAGCATAAAAATATATGTTAATAAAATATAATTCTAATTTGTACGTTTACTTTTAATTTTTTAATCCCATTTTTATATTTATTTGATAAGAGTGATATAAATATATTCACGTAATCAAGTATCAAGTGTCTGGAAGCCTCAGATGCCATAATAAAAAATAATATAAAATAAATACTGTAAATTCAGAACCTGAACGTAAAAATGCGGGATTGTCAAATCCTTGGTCCAAATTTCAAATCACTTTTGCAGGATAGCCTTTTTTTAATTAAATTGATTTTTTTGAGTATTTATTTGAAATTTAAAAATGCGGGAACTCATAGACACTTTGCAAAGTTCAAGTTGAACTGCATATTTCCAATGGACAAAATGAATTAACTGGAATCAGATTTGAAGCGTTCAAATCCATCAACTATTTCCATTAAGTTTACTATGTTTTTTGGAATTGCGGGATTGTCAAATCCAAGAACCAAATTTCAAATTGCTTTTGAATGCCACTAGTAAACTCAAATAATAATTGCAGGAACTGGAATCCAAATTGAATGTACAGTAAGTAACTAGGACAAATCAACCCAAATCAAGAAGCTCTACTCTTGATAAAATCAAATGAAAAATCCAATCTAAACACCCATGTTTAGACATGAAATTAAGTGAAATGAAAAATTATCCAAACTGGAAATGATGCAATATTCTGCACTTTAAATCACTAATATAGTGACCATAAAACCATATAATGATTTATGAGCTACTCTCCTGATGACACAGAAATTTTTTAAAAGTTTCAAGGAAGAAGGAGAGGGGGAAAGATAAACCATTAGTTTACTAACTATGTATTCATGTATTGCTACTAAGGATACTTGATTGCAGTAGATTTTAGAAGACGCTAATAATAAAGTAGAATTATATATTACAATCTATCTTATCATGTTGTCTTTCCTTTGATGTGTTGATAATGTGTTTGCAATTAATTGGACAGCTTCACCTCTAGTCACCTTGGTGATAGGAAATCAAGCCGCCTCCCCAAGCCTAACTGGTCTCAGGGAGGCAGCTTGATTTCCTATCACCAAGGCAACTAGAGGTGAAGCTGTCCAATTAATTGCAAACACATTATCAACACATCAAAGGAAAGACAACATGATAAGATAGATTGTAATATATAATTCTACTTTATTATTAGCGTCTTCTAAAATCTACTGTAATCAAGCATCTAAATTTTAGCCGTCCTAAAATGGAATAGGGTGATTTTTGAGAATGCCTATGATTCCTAAAAGAATTAGCACAAATCCACTCTATATCCTTTAGCATCCTTTTTGAGACACCAATAAATTATATTTATTTCAAATTCCTTGCAATAATGATTTGAAATTTGGTTCTTGGATTTGACAATCCCACAATTTCAGATTTTTTAATTTTTGCATGATGTCCATGATTCAATTGAAATACAGGAAATCTCAAATTGTACATTAGAATCCTGCATTTCTGATTCATGGATCCTGCATTTTTTTGCTGAGTTTTGTCTTTTGTTAGTTGAGTTATCTGCTCAAGAGATTTGAAATTTGCCAATTTAAATAAACCAAAAAAAATCAAAATACATGGTTAATTTTATTAAATATTTTATTTTTCACTCATCTGAGTTGCCCGCAAAAGTGATTTGAAATTTGGACTAAGGATTTGACAATCCCGCATTTTTACGTTCAGGTTCTGAATTTACAGTAAATTACTAACCTTCATCAATGGTCCCGCTGAATGTGATTGTGGGCTTAGAAGCTTTTAAATATAAAATGATAATTAATAAATCTTAAATAGTAAATTAGAGAATATAAAAAAGTCAGACAAACTAAGCCTTTAATTGATTGGCTGTTTGGCTAGGCACGCAGGGATGAACAAATCAGCGTGGCCATAGAATTTGGCCACAGTCTCAGCTGGGAGGGTGTGGATCCTGGCCTGCAGCAAATTAAATAGGTCCTCAGTCCCAGTTGGGGTCCCTTGCTTTATGACTTGCTTGAGCCACCCAAAAAACTTCTTTAATGGGATTTAGGAAGGATGAATAAGTGGGGAGGAAGAGAAGGCACAAATTTGCTGTGGCCAATTTCTGGGGGCCCACTGCAATGCTGGTGTCAATCATTCGGAATTCTTCAAGAATATTGGCCACCTTGTGGAGACCAACATTATCCAGCACACTAACATTGGTGAAGCCCGGGCTTGTGTGCCTCAGGTGCTCCTGGACCAATTGGAGGAATGATAGGAAGGTACGGCTGTTGTAGGAGCCTAGTATCATTTGATAGAGCTCAACCCCCTTTGGACCAAGGAGAGCCACTATTGAATATGCTGTGGCGCGGACTGCAGCACGCCAAGCTACCCCGTCATTTGAGCCTTTTGGGACATACCCATATGCATTCCACATAGACAAGGCAAATAATGATTCATCAATGTAATAGAATTTGTCCGTCCCATTGGCTTTGAGGGTAGTGTACGCCTCTGCATATTTTTTCTGGACGTCAATGTTGGAAGGACTGTTTCTATTGTAGGGGGATACCCAAAGTTTTTCCATGAAAACCTCATTCCCTTTACCAGATAGTAGTAAAATGAAATTGAAGCCTCAACCCCAAAAGCAGACTTGACCATTGCCTGTATATTTGCCGGTTCAATATGGCAATCTTGGGTTATCCAGTGGCAGATTACCCATTTGTGCTCCTTGGTGAGCAGGGTGGAAACACGTAAGGATTTCTCCTCAGCAAGGACTTGGCCAGTATTGATGAAGGTGTTGAATGATTCAAGGCATACTTGGGATCCACCCCAACAACAGCTGCAGCCACCTTGTAATCACCAGATTACTGCATTAGCTTTAGCATGATGATGTGTTTGATATCAGGGATGCACTTCTGAGCGGGCTTTGCAGGAGTTGGTGAATCTAGGTCCTGATTGGAGACTGGCTTACAAGGCATAGGCACCTTGATATAGAAGGCTGCAACCCTTTTTAACACCAGCTGTCCCTCATCAGTTCTGTAGAACTCAGGCTCCTTGTCCTCTTCCTGGTTGCTATCACTGACGTAAGGCTCATAGCTAGTATCAAGTACAGGCTTCACCTTCTCCAGCATGACTGATGGGACCAACCCTTGCCGGTACACAACGCCAAACACATACAAAGTAAGTTCTACCTCCTTGTTTCTAACCGTTTTTGTTGTGGTAACCTTGGTGGGCTTCCAGGTCAGCTTGGGGACCCAAGGGTTGATGCTCTGTACCCTAGCAGCTTGTGCTTCTTGAACTGGCTGTATCAGTGCAGCATCACTATTGAACTCTCCTCTCCCATCTCCTTCCTGAGTAGGCACTTGTGTTGCACTGACTCAATTTTTTGACCCGTGGGGCAACCACAACTACGGCGCACAACAGGTGCATTGGTACTCTGTTTTTGTGTTCCTTCCATTTTGAGAATTTAATAAAATACTAAATAAATTTTAATTAACTTAGTACCTAATTTTAATTTTTGCTTTTATCTGAATATGGATATTTAATCAATATTTTTCCCACCTATATCCCAATTATAGATTTTTTATTTCTTGATTAGTTGTTTTTGGTTTTACAACATCCATTTTAGAATACCCAAAATAATTTCCACCCATATTCCCAGCTTTTATGCCAAATTAAGCACCCAACACAATATTTTTAAAATTTATGTCTCAGATTGTGTGTCTTATTTTAGATTCTTGGTATCATTCTTGATTACAATCCACTGCACACACTGAGTGAGTGATTTTGTTTACATAGTGAGTTCCTATTGTGTTTTGTTTTTGGGTTGAGTTTTGACTCACTGCACTTGGGTGTATTTTATCACTGATTCACATAGTAAACATATGTACACCAAAAGTCAACTCACACCATTTTGTTTGTGAATCATTATATTTTGGATTGTATTTTGAATAGTTTTGCTTTGTGTGTGAGCACTTCTTTGCTGGGTTGACCCATTTTGCCCATTAACGCCACAAAACCCTGTTAACAGAGTGTATATTTTAACCTGATAGTTGGATTTTGCTTAAATCTTAAATCATTTTGTTTAAATCTGAGGTATTTTTGGTTGTCACCATAGCTTTTAAAACTGCTGTATCAATTTATTTATTTCTGATAAGTAAACTCATAGAAGTTGAATTCCTGTTTGTGTATGTTCCTGTGTGCATCATCACAATGTGCGGCATCAATTTGGTGCTATCTGTGGCAACTGCGCTGCTGTTTGTGGTTTCTCCACCCAAAATTGAGGAGTACATCAGGCCAATTTACCAAGTCATCCATTTGCAAAATCCAGTTTCCATTTCTCAATCATTCACTTTTTTAATTTTTTTCACATTTTTACAGCTATCATTTTGCCTGTACCTTTTCTTGGTGTTTACTGTTTACAAACTGTGATATAGAGAATTTGTTTGCTACTCAATGTTTTCAGCATTTGGGTTTGCATTCCTTTCTTTCTTAATCTTTCAGAATTTTGAAGCCACACCACCATTACACATTATGCAAAAAGAAATCCAGAGTTTCAGGACCAAAGGTTTCTTCTCTAATTGGATACACTACAGTTGGCATTGACTGAAAGCTTAATGGAGTTTGAGTTCAGATAATGGTCATGGGAATGAAAGCTGAGTCAAGTTCTTATATATATGAAGGTTTGATTACAATCAAACTGCAAGCTTTGAACCCTTCCTTCAAGCTCTAAAGAAACTTTCTGAAATAAAAAACCTACACTTTTATAAGTTTTTGAAGCTCCAGAACACATTCCCTGTTGGAGATTTCATACCCCCTTCCTATTAACTTGATTGCTAACCATCTTTTTACTGGCTTCTATGAAAATTTCCCATAAAATTTATCCCTGAGCTCTGCCAATGTTGATCAACTCCAAGAAACAAAATTGATGGGCACTCCTGTCTCCTAGTGTCCTGAATTCTATCTTACAGACCCTTTCCTCCTCTGCCAAGTATTTTACCTTGCTGTGTTATGGTTAGCATTTTTTATTCTGCTCAATCCTGAACTTACATTTGGAAACTTCACTAAGTGGTATTTTATCTCCTGTCTTTGGCTTACCCTTAATAGTATGTGGATATGTATCTTTATCCCTCATCATCTTGGTTTCATACATTACTATCCTATCATTTCTGTCACATAAACAGTTACATTGGCTTTTGATTTTCATCAATTTAGTAAGGCATAAACAGCATTTATCTAGACTTGGGTAAAAGAAAGGCCCAAAGAAACCCCCAGGAAAATATTATTCCTGCTTTAAAGGGATACCCAAGGGTTGATTCATGTGTTATACTTCTTAGGAAGTCCAACATTACACAACACCCTTTCACTGTTTTTTGTAAAAATAAGGCAACAATCAGAAATTCACAGTAGAGGGCCCCAAGAAGGCAACAGTTCATAACCACCTCCAGCTTAAGCCATGGTATCTTGCCTGACAATCTTGGCTTAATGTATCCCAGTTTTGGGTCTTTGGCAGGCTGAGTCAATTTAACTGTCTCTTTTCTGACTTGGAACTTTACTGCCAGGTTTATCCTGCACGTTTGACAGTGGTATAAAAATGGGGAGATACAAGGTTTGTTTTCATCCTCTGCTTGAGAATGCAAATTATTGCCAACCAAGTTGGATAGGGAAGTATGGGCTAATTTCTGGGGATGATATTGCTGCCATACACCTTGTCCCTGGGGTTTTGGGGCTATATCTGTATGTATGTGGCTACTTTGGTTCTATTTGTTGAACTTTATGGTTGCTTAAGCAGCTGGTTTTCTTGCATGTTTTACTGATGGTTAATAATTATCTATTTTTCAAGTAAACTACCTTGTCAGAGCCCCAGGGCTCTCAACTTGAATCCATCAAAGCTTTTTTCAATAGATGGTTCTTTACTCAGTTAGATAGATCAAGATGGTCACAGTGGAGAGCAAGGAGAGTGGGATCTTTTTATACCCTTCTCTCTGGTCCTTATATTCTTTTCAGGTCATTCCTGAAAATTCTTGGGCCTCTGTTTGGGGCCTCTTAATTGGGTTTCTTGCCATCAGCTGACTAGGCCCAATTCTATTCTGTTGGTAGTGTCAAAAATTTTCAATTTGCCTTTTGGGTCATCTAAAAGTAGTTTGGCTTTATTTTTCTGATTTGGGGCTTTTGTTTGAGTGTAAAAATAACTAAAGCCAAACACTAGAAGCAGAGATATGGTTAGATTTTTCTGCAGCTTAGTCATTGTATTTGTTGATTTGAAATACAATCTTGGGAATATTTTTGAAAGTTGTCACAAATGAAATTTCAATACTTGTATTGAAAACCCAAGAGTAAACCCCCAACTCTCAGGAAACACCTTGCACCAACAAGGATGGAGAAGAACCCACTGGACTGCCAGCGGCCAAGAATGGAAGTTTGATGTCTGCATTGAAAACCCCAGAATTGAACCTGGGTCCTCTGAAGGCAGATTGAGTCCCCTAGGATGGCCCAGGACCCAACAACCTGTTAAGTCACAGACTCAAGTTGTTGAATTACCCCACAACCCGCCAGCTTAATAATGAGGATTCCCTGAATGGTCATCAGATTGCTGCTAACCTTGTGCCACTGAAGACCCATACCTATGCAGGGGACGTGGCCTGCCTAAAGGAGGTTGGGGAAAGACCTACTACTAGCCCTGACAACAAGTACCAGCTGTCACCAGTCTCCAGTTCAGAAAGTGTAATGCAATTGGCCAGCTCAGATGACATAGCAAACAGCAGTGGCAAAACAAAGCATTGCCACTTCTTTTCCCCAGAGCCAGCCCAACCAGGACCTGCTTAACTGGTGCCACTGAGGGCCCAGACCTACACAGAAGTTGTGGCTTGGACAAGACCCACCACTAGCTCTGCCAATAAGCACCAACTGCCGCCAGTCTCCAGTCCAGAAATGGTAGTACAATTGGTCAGCCCAGGTGACATGGTGAACAGCATCAGCAGAATTAAGCATTGCCACTTCTGTTAATCAGAGCAAACCCAACCAGGACCTGCTGCCCTCAAGACCCTAAGCCAAGATCCATGCCCTGTTGGCAAATTGCCCATGGACCTGAAGTCTGTGAAAAGCAAAGAAGCAAAATCACATGGTATAAGAACCCTGGCGGTGTGGTGATGACCACATTGTTATTTTTGATAATAAAGTTTATGAACCTTTGGTTTGATCAAATTCTACATTATCTAGTTTTAGTGATATTTCATCTCAACTTGGGTCAAGTAGGCAACCAGGCAACCACCCACTCCAGAGACCTTCCTGCCAAACTGCCCCAGGCACTATACTGTCCCCCTGGAGCCCCTTTTGGGCCTGTGCATTTCACCAAATACCTCTAAACCCAACTTACGCCAAGTTCAGCTTGGAAAACATACTTCTTGCTGACCCTCTGGTAAGAACTAGAGAGACTGAATACATAGGACATGAAGTAAAGTGGTACAAAAGGCCACCAAGGTTGTTCAAAGACAAGTACAATTATCTGCCTGCCTACTTCGTTCCCATGACTCCACCCTTAACCCCAAGACTGGACTGCCCAATGGAACCTACCACCTCAGCAGATACCATGACTACCCAACTGTTTGGAGTACTCTATATTACTTTGACAGGATTGGTGGGTTTCATGGTGCCAAACTCCGGACCTTAGTCCTTACTCGGGCGATCCATATCTTACATTATCAAGTTAGCACCCATTCTATGGTGGTCTTTACCCAAAGGGGGACTTGCCTAAGTGGTTCTAGGCAGCCATCTTTTCCCCCGAGGGCCCGGGGTTTGAATCCTGGTGCTATCAATTATTGGATCTTCAATGTCAAAGCCTATTTTTTCTTTGGACACCGCCTGATGCATACCCTCCATGACCTTGGAAACTGAACACTTACATTCCCCCAATACCTTCCCTATTTATTGAATAAAGTAATAAATTTTCCTGAGCCCCTGCTGGGGGTTCTATTTAAAAAAATGGTGGGCTTTACCTGCTGGCTCGGCTGCACCCCGTCCTGAGTTGCCTAATGCCTCTACCTATGCCTGGCTTCCTGACAGAAGTGCTGATGAGCCTCTCAAACTTGATCCTTCATATTACCATATCTCTGGATCTAGGGCACCTAGAGAGGTCATCAGGGTGGCATTTGTCTTGTAAGGAGCTGATTTATACATCCAAAAGACAATATGGTATGGCTATCAGAGCATTGGCTGTCATGGCATGTCGTGATAGATAAATATATTTCAGGGTGCTTGTTGATTGAGCATTTGATGTAGCTTTCTTTGCTGTGCTTTCGTCATTGCTGGGTCTATGAAGAGATTGGATAGTTCCAAGTTGGAGCATGTGGGGTATGGTTCTAAGTTTTTGTACGGGATATGTTCTGAAAGATTTCAATGGGGATGCCGATTTTGCTGGGTTGTGCATTGATGATATAACTGCATGGTGGGTTTTGTATTGGCCTGCCACCCAGCAACTCTATCAGCCTTCTTCCTGGACACTGCTTAAAATGGTTTCCGTCGTGCTGAATAACCTACCAAGCTTAGGTCGGTTTTTAAGGAGAGTTGGATGCTGAAACACCTCTGTAGGATCATCTGTAAACTTTTACACAAGGGCTGCTCACTGGTGGTTTTACTGTTAAATGGAGGCTTTGCTAAAAGCTGTCCTTTTGCGTGTTTCCCTGAAGGTTTTATAAAAATTGCACCACCAATACAAGCATGTGATATTAAAAATAGCTTTTAAAGGCCACATACTTCTAACAAGCTCTTTTCAAACGAGCAACCAGTGGATTTATTTCAAAAGTTTAGCACGCATTATTGCGGTATGAAAATGGCAGAGCAGGAGTGTCTGGATGGATCCTCATGTGGAAATCTTCTCTGGTAGAAGAGATGTGCCAGATGGAAGTGAAGCCATGAAGGAGTCTATTGGTAAGCCGATATAGTCCTCTTGGCATTGTAGCTCAAGGCCAGAAATAATAGTTCCAAATTTTCTATGGAATTTAATAATTTCTGTGCTGCCTTCATCGCCTTTAAACACATAGTAAGATCTTACGGAGGGCAAGCGCAGCTTCAGATCCATAAACGACCATGCTGAGAGAGAGGCATTGAAAAGCACTACCTGGGAGGCAACTTTATCTTTCAGCTTGGAAATGAAGTCAAAAGTGGTGATTAAAACTTGCACATCGCCACTGGAATAACTAGCAAACGCCTCTTCTATACTTGGCAATGGTCCAATGTAGCCTTGTGGGCGTGGAACAGCAACTTCAGCGGTAGTATTATGCCTAGGATAAAGGCACCCCAATACTCTTTCCAGATATATAGCCACTAAAGGACAACCTGTCAATATCACCCCTTGAAATGCTCCCCTGGGGAGTTGGCATTTTAACAAATTTAGGAGTGTTTCTACTTTTTTACTGATTCCTCGGTTTTTACTTCCAGGGTGCAATTCGGAAAGCGCACTAGCTGCTTGGAGGCAGGGTTCAAGAAGGCTATCGGACAATGGTGCATCAACCAAAGATAAAGTAATGTTATTCTCTACTAACTCTGCAAGACGGTTGAGTGCGTGGGAAAAATACAGCTCTGATGCCCAAAGACCAAGTTCATTCTGTAATTTTAAGCCATTCTTCTGCATGTTTAGAATGAAGCGCTTGCATTTAAATGTGTCTAGTAAAGCTGAATGGCTTGCGTGAACTGTAGCAATGCCATCTCCAGCCTTCAGTGATACTAAACGACAATCAGCTGCCACTCCATGGGTGCCTGGGATCACATAGACTCTGGAAAAGATACAGCCGAATGTTCTCACATTATAAACTAAAATGTACAATTCTAAGAGGGTTTCTTTCCTAGCAAAGATTGATGAAATCTAAAGGGGATGGTTTAAAAGATAAGCCTTGTGACTAGTTAAAGATAATGTACTTACAGTCCCAGCATGCAGTCGGCGATGGGTCAACGCCTTTGCGAAGATTGGCGCTGTCATTAAGATGACATCCTTACTCGACTGGAAGTGGCGTAAGTCATCGTATAAGCTTGGCAGTTCTAGCATTTTGTTGGTTAGAACGGCCACAGAGCCTTTTTTCGTGGTTAGGCATTTGAAAGCAATATTGACCTCACGGATGCTCGGTAATATGTAAAGGATCGATCTTTTTGAAGCCTAAGTTGATAAGTGAGTTAGTAGTTCTTACCCATTCAGAGAGCTTAAATCTTTTAGTGGATTAAATCAAAAATAGCCAAGAAACGTCAACCTTGAAAAAACAAAACTATAAGGAATTGAATTTAAAAGAAACTAAACATAAACCATTGGCTGTCACGAAATTCACTTTCACAACGAATCAAAGAACTAAGATGAAACGCTTGACCAAAGAAATTATGAAATCACTCATTTTTTTAAATTAGTTTCTATCGGGTGGGTTTGAAACGAAGACACCTTAACAGATGTTGCCTGTAATGAGGTGTTAAAATAAACGCGTTTAGCTATTTATAATATTTGTAAATATCATGAAAACTGAAGGCGCACAACCAATTGAGCCTAGAACAAAATATTTCTTGTGAAGAAAGAAGTAACACTAATATTAAAAGCAACACAGTTATAGAATAACTTTCTGACATCCTGAAACGCTTGAACATGTCTCCAAGCAATTTAAACCTGTGACTTGATTCTTAACGGCTGCTTCCACTTGGCATTTCAAGCTAACGAGGCACAGATTTTATGCCAGTAAAGGAAAAAGGCACAAAGCTACCTAAATTATCCCAGAAACCAAAAAAAGAGATCCACAGCAAAGATCATTTCTAAATGAGCCAGGCTGCAATACCATAGTTCTAGAAGAACAAGGCACTTTTTAAAACACGTAGATTTTTATATCTTACATATTGCATTTAAAGCTGTATACTGGACTTATTATCTATACAGGACTTTTATTCTAAAGGCTAGCTCTTTAATTCGGATTATTTATATTAAAGCTTTTTAAGCACTTGTGTAGATTAAATGAAGGTCGAAAGCTACTCTAACGTTGATGGAGACCACATTGAACTAACTGGTTTTTTGAACCACGATAGTTTGTGCCACAAAATTAGCAAAAAAATAACGGCGCTAGCTGGCAAAGTAGTCTTAAGCCAACTCTGTGTATTCAAGAATTCAAATTGGCTACGGGCCCAAAAAATATCGAAGAAAAGAGCTACCAGGGCTTAAAAAAAATCTAAAATAGGAAGCGCAAAACTGTCTAAGCCTGATAAAGTACCTGTTTCTTTTGAGGGTGTTTTATAGAACAAACCAACTCCGATATAAACAAGGTTACTGTTTCATGCTGCAAAAAAAGAGTAGTACACCTTTCCGGACAAGGTAGGCCTATAATTGAATCTCTAGCGTATGGCTTCTCATGCTCAATTTTAATACAGGTTTCAGGGGCTGAAGGTATGGTCAGCTCCGTTTGGTGAGCCTCTTGTCTATTTGCTAAATTTATTTTTTGTCTAGATTTCCTAACCCTTTTTCTTTTAATTGGCAACAGGGTCATAGCTTTGAAGTATAGGATTAGGAAAGTAACTCCGTTTAATGAGTTAAAGCTTGAAGCCCTGCCTGAAGCTTTGTCTGTTGCCCATCTAATCTAGGGCTGTCAGCTTAAAAAAGGGATGATTAAGGCAAATGCCATAATCACCCCGTTCACCCTTCCCTGTCTACTTCTTTTGGATTCCCCCAGCGTAGGGGAACCCAAAATTTATATAAAAAAAGAAGGTATCAGAAGGCTTTTTGCTTTCCAGAATCTAGAGGATTCTATATAAATATTTAAAATAAAAAATATTTTTTAAATAATAAAAATAAAAATTCAAACTTATTTAATTTTTAAATAGAAAGACAAAAAAAGATAATTTTTATCTAAAAAAAATCTGGAAATTTAAATTCTGGAATGTGTACTTTTACTAAACGATTTCAAGAGAATCTTCTTTGAGAAGATTCTCTTGAGATCGTTCCCGGATTTCAGACAGGTGGCTTCTTTTTTAAAAAGGAGCCACCTGTCCTAAATCCGACGCAGCCCTAATCTAATCTGGGGGTGGTTGATAATTTTTATATGGCTCAATCCACACTAGGGCTTCTTTGGTCAAGCCCAGGTAGCCATGACCAGCTTCTGGCTCTGATTATTTTATGTTAGATTTATTTAAAACTGTTTAATATTATGTAACTTCATTTTACCTTATGCGGCATAGATCTGAAAGTCAGTCGGGGCTGGGCCTAAGCATCCCTAGTCCACACTTTTTTTAGTGATGTTGTAGTGAATTCTAATTGGCTACAAATATTTAGAATTCATTCCAGTCAGTCTGAATCAAAGTTTTGCAACTGACTTATATTCTCACTTCCTTGACTCCCAATAAATCATCTTTATCTCTTTCACTACACTTTTTAGTGCTTTTTATAACTGATACAAGAGGTAGGTGGTGCTGTCTCCTGCTGTGGTTTGCCCTTGTATTCTCCTTTTTATATTTGTATTGAATATTCAATATTTGTTGTTCACTGTAACAGCAATCACAATTTTATTCAGAGTTCATCCCTAGTCCACATGTTGTGGATCCTGTATCAATGACATGAGATCTCAGCTAAATATCATATTTTGTAGCCAATCAAAATAACATATGCTTTTGGTTTCAAGCCAGCTTTGGGCTGCAGCTTGCCATAGCTGTGTATGACCCCTCAAAATCCTAAACCACACATTAGCTCTGCATTTTATTTCCAGATGATGCTTTAAGTAGAGCACTTAACTAAAGTAAGCAATGTTAAATGAACCAACTTGACTAATACTTTCTCCAGTAACAATAAAACGGATACAGTAGTTATCAAAGCTTTGGCGCCAAGCAAAATCAGATCAGATTTAAACAGAATAAAAAAATGGATTTATATTGATCAATAATAGCCTTGGTTACATTTCTGTTCTGTTTAAATCCGAGTTTATTCCGCTTGGCGCCAAAGCTTTTAAAGCTGCTGTAATGATGTTGCAACTGACCTGGTTATATGTCAGGGAACCAAGCCTGATTGGCCGGCTTGCTAGCGTTTAAGAACTGGCAGGCTGTGGACTGGGTGAGCAGAGCCCACCATAGGATTGGTGCTAACTTAATGAGGCAGGACATCAACTTGCTCACTCATGACCACGGGCCAGCAGCGGGGACAATAGTATCTATTACTCCTGTGAGAGTAATGTATACAATCACAAATAGCTTGTTGGTATGGTCCAGGGGAAGCTCAGCGGCAGATGTGGGCATCAGTTTGGGGGTGATAGGTGGTTCCATGTCTAATTGGTAGGCAGGGAGAAAGTTACATTTATCTCTGAACAAGTGGGGCTCAGTAACGTGCCAAAGGCCTTTCCTGTTGTATCTGGTTAATGCTTTGGTTTGGGCCAAGGGATCCTGTGCTAATATCTTGTCTGTGGTGTAATCCTTGTATCCAGGCTTCAAGGGGTATTCCACAACATGGACAGGACCAAATGGAGCACCTGGCGGACAATAAGTAGCTGGTGGGTTGACAGGATGATCAGATGATTTTTGAGTTAACTGGTAGATGGCAAGGATATTATGTGGCAACAATTGAGGGAACCAATATCTCATAACCTTTATTTAAAAATGACAATGAGAATTTATCTTGGCCTGGCAGGTACTTATACTGCGCTGCCAGGCTTCATTTTCTGATCAGGTTTCTTGAGCTCAGGCGGGTTAGCATCAGGAGTCTTAGATGGCAGGGTGGCACTTGGCACTGGCGGGTCGCCACTGGCTGCTTGGGATGAGAAGACTTTAAACCCTTCTGTTTGGCAACTCAGGCATTGGGTGGCCCTTCAGGTTCAGTGCCACTTCCTGGTTTTGGGGGAGTTTGGAACAACTCTCATTGGGGGACTCATACATTTCACTGATCAAACCACTGGTGTCAGGTATTGGCACCTTGGGGAAACTCCCAGCATCTTGCACTGGCAGTTTGCTCACAAAATACTGCAGTGTGGTTAATGATTTGGGTCCCAGTGGGTTGGCAACAACTTTATCAATTGGCTGTGGGCTGTTAGATTCCCAGTCTTTGGAACTGGAAGTCTACAAAGGGTTCTGTTCAGGGTTTGACCCTGGTTTCATACTTTGGGATTCAGGTACATTTAATTTGTCATTCCTGACACTATAGTTTGGTATTGAGTTTGGAAAGACAACAGCCCAAGAAGGACATGAAAAAGAATTAAAAATAATATTATTGTTATTGAGAAGAGTGAGAGTCCATACTGTAAATTCAGAACCTAAACATAAGAATGCGGGATTGTCAAATCCTTGGTCCAAATTTGAATCACTTTTGCGAGCAACTCAGCTGAGTGAAAATTAAAATATTTAATAAAATCAAACATTTAATTTGACTCTTTTTGATTTATTTAAATTGGCAAATTTCAAATCTCTTGAGCAGATAACTCAACCAAAAAAAGAAAAAACTCAGCAAACAAATGCAGAATACATGAATCAGAAATGTGGGATTCTAATGTACAATTTGAGATTTCCTGTATTTCAAGCAAATCATAGACATGATGGAAAACTTAACAAATCTGGAATTGCAGGATTGTCAAATCCAAGAACCAAATTTCAAATCAAAAATGAGGTGAATTCAAAATAAATATAATTTATGGGCATCTCAAAAAGGATATCAAAGGATCTAGAGTGGATTTGTGCCAATTCTTTTTGGAATCAGAGGCATTCTCAAAAATTACCCTATTCCAGTTTAGGACGGCTAAAATTTAGATCATAATATTCACTGGTTTAACATACTTAACAATAAAATTGACTAAAATGTACACTTCTCTTTTTGAGTTTAATTTTTTAATAAGAATTTATTATGTCTTCTTTTAATAACAACCAAGTAAACAAGCTTTTCCCTGGCCTTGACTAAATCATGCAGGGCTATACTGGGTCTCTAAACAGTGAAGCCTCTGTATATGGCCACTCCCAACCTGCAGCCCCCTGCAAGCACCACTCAGAAGTGTGTTCTTTCTCACTGTGTCCTTGAGCATAGCCCTGTTTGCCCATCATGCACAGGTAGCCCTTAGCCAAAATCATACAGCAACAATGGCATCCAGAGCCAGCCATTTGAGCCAAGGGGCCACCCATGGAAGCCAGAATCCAGAAACAGCCCAATCAGGTCTCACTGTCTAGTTCCCAAGCTAGACACCCCTCATTCCAATCTATTAGCCTACCACGAAGACGCCGAAGAGAAAGCTATTTACCCCAGAAAGTTATTTCTTGAAATGGTTAAAAAGAAGGGATGCTTATGTCTCTCAGAGAAATTGCAGCTGTGATGGGTTTTGCCAAAGTCTACTGTGGCTGCAACCCTGCAAGCCCACGCCAATTGTGGCCCCCTCCCAAGAAGACCCTGACTGGAGCCTGTATGTCAACTGAGAGCAAAAAACGACTCATCCCCTTCGATGGCCATCATGGAACGTGACCTGTGGATGCCCCCTGGTCCAGGTTTGTCTTCAACTGGGACTCTACGCATTTTCTACAAATAAAATAACAATATTTGTGGATGCACAGAGTTTTGGTTTTTGCGAATCTTGTCCAAGTCAAGTTCTTAGCGATCCCATTTTGGAAATAGCAACCCTCTGCACTTCAATCCATTATTAATTTTTATTAAAGTGGGGGGCAATGAGACAGAATGATGTCATCTTTTTGTTGTGTGTCATGAATTTCTACAGTATCCGGGATTATGGAGAAAAGGTATACAATCTGACGTTTACAAAGCGCAGGCTAATTTTGTATCAATCTATTGGGGTTTTGCTAGCAGTTTCCCCATTGGATGTCAATCATTACTCAGCAATATCAAACACCCACAGATGAGTATGCCTACCAGACGGAGCTCTGGGACATGCTGGAGGAGTGGCTACCCAACATGCTGTGTACACAGTTGTACTGGTGTGGAGATGAGCAGAGGGAATGGGCAACCAAAGAAATTGGGGCTGCAGGGCATACCTGTTGGTCCTATCCCATCAATCACGCTGACATGCATCTTGCAGATATATGTCTTTACAATTTTGGTTCCGCTCTCAGGCACTTAAAGCCTTCCACCTACAATGAACTGTGCTCCCCAAATTGGAGAAGGGGTACAAGCTTTTTCCTTTTGTATTTGTCCAGGACTTATCAGATCTCATCATCTTCTATGCAAGTGATAGTGATAAGTCCAGAAAAAAAACTCCTGCCTCCCCCCATGCCCATCCATTTGGTTTTTAAGCCCACATACATGACAGATGAAGAATTTGAGCAATTGAATCAATCAGCTCTTGCCGCCTCTTCCCAGTCAACAAACCAAGCCTTCCCAAGTCTCCCATCAAGACCAAGCCAACTGCCTTCCAACCCTGACTCCCAGCCACCACCCATTCCCTTCTCATTACCTCTGATGCTGTCTCTTTCACAAGCGCATATGATGATGACGTACATGACGCCCATTCCCTCTCCCCCTACTTGTCCTTTGATGAGTAAAATAAAACCTTTCTTTGTGACAACTTATTAAAAGTGATATTATTTCTTTTGATTTATAGTTAATAACATATTCTTTTTACATTATTGACATTATCATAATCAATAAAATGTTGTATATTTTATGATTAACATAAGATTATTTGCATAAATATTTTTTTGTTACTCAACAAGAAATTAAGAACCACAAATATAAATTTTGCATTAGAGCATTGAAATTAGACTTCAACTCTTGATATTTTTATATTATGTGCATGACTTATGCATTTTTGTTATGAATGACATTTCAATACTTGTATTGAAAGCCCAAGAGTTGAACCCTAGTTCCCTCAGAAAGCGGATCAAACCCTCCAGGACAGTCCAGGACCCGCTGATCCATTAAGTCACAGGCTCAAATTTTTAACTTACTCTGCAACCCGCCAGCCTACTATGGAGGATTCCCTGAATAGTTGCCAGTCTGCCGCCAAACTGGTGCCAATGAAGACCCATACCTACAAAGGAGATGTAACCTGGCTAACAGAGGTTGGGGAAAGACCTACTGACAACCTACCAAGAGCCAATACTGGAGTTTCAAAATCAACATTGGAAACCCTGGAATCAAACCCTGATCCTCCAAAGACTACTCAAGTCACACAAAGTGGACGGGAACCTTCCCACTTGCTAAATTGCAAACCCGAGTTGACGAGTTACCCCAAGGCCTCCAGTCTCCCAAGGACAATTCCCCAAATGGTCACCAGATTGATGCCAACCTTGAGCCACCAAAGATCAAAACCTATGAAGAGGTTGCAGCTTGCCTTAAGGAGGTTAAAACAAAACCTATTTTTAACTCTGCCAATGACCATCAGCAACTACCAGCCTTCCGTCCAGAAGGGGTAGTACAATTGAACTACCCAGATGACATAGTGAACAGTGGCAGTGAGCAAAGCATTGCCACTCATTTGCCAGAGCAGGCACAACCTGGATCTGCCGCCCTCAAGACTCTAAGCCAAGATCCATGCTCCGCCAGTGCCTTGTCTGTGAACCTGAACCCTGCAAAAATTGAAGAAGCAAAGTCCCATGGTATAAAAACCCCAGCGGTATGTGATGACCACATTGTCATTTTTGATAATAAAGTTTTATGAACCTTTGGTTCAAACAAATCTTACCTTACCTAGTCTTAGTGATCTTCCCATCTTAACTCCGTTCAAGTAAACCATCAGGTACCCACCCCCTCTGGAGACCAACCTCTATCCCACCCAGGCACTATATCATCCCCTAGAGTCCCTTTTGGACCTGTGCATTTTACCAAATACCCGCCCCACCTGGCCTATTCAGAAATACAACTTGGAAACCATACTTGTTGCTGACCCGCTGGCAAGGACTAGAAGTACCAAATACATAGGACGAATGAAAGTGGTATAAAAGCCACAATATTGTTCAAAGACAAGTACAATCTGCCTGCCTACTTTGTTCCCATGACTCCACCCTTAATCCCACAAACTGATTTGCTCAATAATATTCCCACTGCTGCAGAGACCACATCCACTCAACTGTTTGGAGTACTCTATATCACATTGAAAGGAATGGTGGATTTCATGATCCCTACCTCTGGACCCTGGTCCTTACTCGGGCAATCTATGTCTTACATTATCAAGTTAGCACCCATTCTATGGTGGGCTTTACCCGCTGGCTCGGCCCAACCCTATCCTAAGCTGCCCAATGCCTCTACCTATGCCTGGTTTCCTGACAATTTTGCTTAATGAAATTCATTTTAAACAAGGCCTTTTTCATTGTAATGTGTTTAAACAGGCT
>QTSX02001431.1:600000-793368 GCA_014839935.2 Entomophthora muscae | reverse complement strand
TGATCAACACCCTCTGTTTACTAATTAGGTAGAATCATTTCCCCAAATAAAGACAAGTTTATCCACAATTGTGTTGGCTTTTAATAATCCTCAAGCTTTTTCCTTTTCTTTTTGCCAAAAGAAAATCCTCTTCTCTCATTCCAGGAGATTAATGTATGTGCCCTTAATTTTTCTCTGAAGGCTAACCCAAGGCTATCTTCAAACTTCAAACCTTTTGTAAAAAAGGGTTTCTGCTGTGTCCTCTTGGATGTTGTCCCCAAGAGCCAAACACAACAACTGTGGGCACTTCCAGGCATGGGGCAAGGTTGAGAGGGCACATTGTTAGACCTTTAAAAGCCTATCATAGCTTGATTTTTTGTTTCTACAATGACTTTGTAGCAGTCATTAATGGGGGTGCAATGCCTCATAAGCACCCATTTACAGATATGGGGGTTTAATCCATTGATGATGAGGGTGAGGAAAATGGCATTTCCATTGGTAATGGCTTCAGAAGTGGCAGCAAGAGCTCACTTTCAGGCAGCAAGGTACTCAGGAACGCTCCCTGTTTATTTGATTGTAAGCAGGGGTGTCTTCACAATAATGAGTGAAAAAGTTTCACTCTAGCGAGACTTGGCAGTCTCTCTGAACAACACGCAGGTGACCTTGAGCTATTGACTGATCCACATGGTGAACCACATGGTGGCAGGCCTAGTGAGGCGCCCTAATACTGTGGTATCCACATGGGTTCATGCACTTAGAAAATGTGGAGATGGATTTCTGTGAAGTGTAGCCAACTTATGTTATATGTGCCTTTCACATCACCTGCAAAGAATTCCAACTGTAAGTTTAGCATGCATTGTGACAGATCAGACTAGGATATAATGACACTAACATTGAGTTGTCCCAGGTGGAGTTGGTTTTAGATACTGGTGAGGGCTAGTTGATATTGATATACAGTGTAACCTTCCAGGATGTCCCCATCAGGAATGAGTAAGAAGGTCTTTTGATGAGTTGTAGTCATACAGTCAGCACTCTGTTTTTTTCTTGGGAAATTTCCTTAAAGATAGGTTGTTAATCAAACCTACTACTGCTATCACTAAAGCAAATGAACCAATTATAGCTCAGTATTTAGATTAGGGAAGACAAAAGTCCAATAGAAAGGACAATAATAAGAATAACATAATGTTTATTAGAGAATAACATGGTTATATACTATATTGAAAGGCCACAGATCCATCAGGGGGTGGCACTGCAGTGGGTTTGGTAAAGGGTTTGGGCTGGAAATATCTTAAGCAAGGGATCAGCGCCTCAAATCAACAGCACTTTCAAATGAGAGATAATGCCTGTAATTTGACATTGCCCAAAGGATCCTATATACCATTAGTTACATTATAGAGCATCTCTTTGAGTGCCCCCTGTGGATTGTAAGATGCATTAGCAGGCTAGAGAGATATCTCAGTTGCAACAAAAACATCTAATCAAATACAAACACAAGGTTAACAGCAAATGAACAAGTGTCACAACAAGAAAAAGAACATTGATAACAGTAAATTGTAAAATATAATTCTATTTTATTATTAGATTTTTATAAAATCATCTGTAATTAAACATCTTTAATAAAAATACATAAATGCACATTGTTAAAAAAGAGTGCCATTAAGTTATATACAGTAACAAGGTAAGAAGATAGTTTGAATTAAGGGCATGGAATTGACATGTCCAAATCACAATATGTAAATTAATGTTCTAAAATCAAAGCGCAGTAAACTAATTATTTTTGTTTGAAGGTTTCTTTTTCCATCTCTTCTTCCTTCCTCAAAAATAAGTTTTGTTTGGCTCCTGGCTACACTGGGGGTCAAAAAACTTTTAAAAAATCCTGTCTTGTCAAGAGGATGGCTCACATATCATTTTATGGTATTGTGGTTGCTATTTCAGTGATTTGGAGTAAATATTATTGCACCATTTCTGGGTTTAGACAATTTTACACTACATTTGATTCTCATGCCTAAACATGGTTATTGAAATTGCATTTTTCATTTGATTTTATCCATAGTGGAGCTTCTTGATTTGGATTGCTTTTTCTAGTTTCTTACTATAAATTTAATTTAGATTCCAAATCCCACAATTAATCTTTGAATTCACCAGTAGCACTCACTTGTGATTTGAAATTTGGTTTTTGGATTTGACAGCCCCAAAATCTCAAAAAACATAGTAAGCTTAATAAAAGCAATGAATAGCTTCAAACAATTTGATTCTGATTCCAGTTTATCCTTTTTTCCACTTGAAACATGAAGCTTGACTTGAAATTTGCAAAGTTTCTATGAGATCCTGAAATTTGAAATATCAAAATAAAATGCCAAAAAATCAATTTAATGAAATAGGGCCAAACCACAAATCCAATTCAAAGTTTGGACCAAGGATTTGACAATCCCACATTTCTTTCATTAAGTTCTGAATTTACAGTACTTTATTTGGTAAGAAGACAGTGTATTATATAGTATTATAGTAAGTCACATGCTGTCTATGCATGTCATGGGGCTTGTCCAGGTAGTGTTCCTCTTAGGATTTGAAGTGTTTGATCCATATACAACATGAGGGTGTGACAGAAGTGCCACCAACTTTTCTGTAGTTGGGCCAATTCTCAGGAAATGATTTCTTAAGAGGGAGTAATTATAGATTTTGTGGCAATTGAAAAGATTTTGTTTAGGCTGGTATATTTTTTATCTCAACAGGTTGTAAAACTACTGTATACATCCAAATGAGGATAGTATTGCTAATGGAAATAAATTGATGTGTTGACACTGAAATAATAGCCTTGAAGAAGTGGGCATGGGTTTGAGCAAATGAATATAGTTAATAAGTAAAACCACAATACAATGTGCTGATCAATAGTACCCAACTCAGCAATATAAATTGGTTCATGTTCTAAGTCATGAACTGAGGGCAAATGGTTAAAGTGAGAAGAAAAATTGATTATTACTTGAGGAGAAATTAAACTGAATCCAAGATGCATGAAATGACAAATTATGTAGGGAAATATTATGAAATCTCAATCATCAGGGGTTAGGTGATTCAATAGGAAAAATATCATTTGAATATTGAATAGGAGTTTAATTCGATAAGATAGCCTCCTGTACCTTAAATCTTGTCAATCTGGAGAGTTCATGATCAATTGTTTGGTATACTTGAACTGGAGGCTCTGTAGCTGCTTAGTTAATGACCATGTGATCATGAGCTTCTTAGAAGGGCTGATGTGTGCTTTTTCTGTCTCTGACTGCAATTCTAGTTGCTGTGACCTACTTCGTATTGATTGTACGATTTAAATTATTTAGATGACGCAATTTCTCAGTTTTAGCATGTTTTTCAGTCAAATATGTATTTTTGGCCACTTGATTCCAGGGAATCAGTTTATAGCCATAACACCATTTATGCCTCCTTCCACCAATAAAAACCATAGGGCAAAGTCTTTTTTGACAAATATTTGGCGGCCCAGCTAAATTAAATTCTACTCAAAATTTAAATTTCTTAAAAATAGGCATGGAGTCGGATTATCAAAGGAAAGAGAAAAGTTTACAAAAATGTGATAAGATTTAACTTAATCTTATTCATTTCAAGTGTTTGTTGAAATTGCGCATCAACTGTCGTTGGCCTTAAGCTAAAAAATATATACGGAGAAAGAAGAGTCGCTTGTATGTTTATAGTAGATATGATGCGAAATGCTAGCATAGATCTAAGACTCAGATGGCTCCAAAATGAAAGATTTGAATTCTGAATATGCCTTATCTAAATCATCGTTCACAATGATGCAGTCATGGGATCCAGGTATATTGGCATATTCCATTTCAGCTTTAGCAGCATCAAGTCTGTGTTGCAGTGATTCATCTGTTTCAGTGTTCCGAAGCCTTAGTCTATTTTCAAGTTCTGTAACAGAGGGAGGTGAAATAAACAGGAAACGTGCATTCAAATCAGTCTTCTTAACTGACTTAACCCCTTGCTATATTTTATAAGCCGAAGTCCAGAATCCTTACCATATCGATGTCTAGTAAGCATATTTTACTGGAGTCCACCACTTTTTTAACGGCATCAATAGAAGTTCCTAAATATCAGCAACTAAAATTCTAAACCCTTTTACCATAGAGATTCTTTGAGAATTCAGCCCATTCTATAAATTTTCCTTGGTCAATCTCTGCCATCATCTTTTCTCTTGTAGTGAAGTGATAGCTAATCCCATCGACTTCATTTTGACGAGGCTGGCGAGTTGTATCTTGCGTAGTTAGATAAACTTATATTCGGATTCTTACGAGAAACACTGAAACCAAATTTATCAGGAAACTCTTCTAATAAGCGCTTAAGCAAGGTGCTCTTTCCTGTTCCTGATGGACCAGAAATTACAATGGGGCCTAAAATCTATAAGAGAAAGGAATTTTGACTATTTTACGTGGTTTTGATAGTAAAGTGCTCATCTAAAAATAAAGAACAGGTTAAGCCTAAAAAAATAAAGATGTACCTTTGAGAGGTTACTTGAATAATTCCTTAGAGGAGATACTTTAAAATTAATAGACTTTAAAATAGCTGACATGATTAAAAATAGTTAGCGAATTAATGCTAAAAGTTAGAATTAGTTTTTTTAAAAAAATTGTCAATATAAAGAAGAATTTACGAATGAAGGATGTTTTAACTAAGCAAGCAATAAATATTGGTGATAAAATAATAATAAAATACGGATAAATCTTTTGTAGGTGATATAGTGGACTGTTTTCGGCTTTAAATTTAATCACTTTATAACTTTTTTTCCAAAAATGGTAAATAAACATGGCGTTAAAAAGTATGGAATCAGTATAATAATTTATATTGCCTAACAAGTATTGATTTGATATTACGTTATAGGTACCAGATCAAAAATATGGTGATTGAAATAAATTTAAAAACAGTCCCTTTGAAATACCTGTTTGAAGTCTTCGCTCCAGTTTTAATTATGACCAAAACAGTAATTTATCCACTTCACCTCCTATGACTGAACCAGTTAAATCATGCATTTCTAAATCTTTTCATCTTCAATCTCATTTTAGTTAATCGGACGTACACCCAGCAAAAAAGGTTTCCGTGGCATTATGAAGTCATTGATAACCAGTCTTATTTACATGTAAATGTAAATATGCAGTTCCACTCAAGCCCAAACTTCACCCCTTCACTGCCATAAACATATGGCTTATTTCAAATTTTACCCATTCTAGTATCTAAAACTAGTTTGGTCAGATACTCAACTATCTCCAATTTCATATAGTAAATCAAGAACCAACATTGTGTTATCCTTCCTACGATAATCCAATGGAAAACTGCAGCATCCAATATTTTGCTTTTCAGTGGGTCCTGATTATTTTAAAAAAAGAAAAATTAGACTCAAATTTTGCAGCCTGATATGCTTAAATTCACTCAAAGCTGAAGATTGGGCTATTGCTTTACTATATCTGTAAGGCTAAAAATAAAAAATGAAAGAGAAAGAGAAATTTTTCATTAAAAATAATACAAAAACAAGCCTGAAATAAGTGTATATGGCTCCTAACAATTAGCTTATAAGGAGATAATATAAGATAATGTTGTGCACATACTTCTGGAAAATATATAATACAAGAAAGAGATATATTAAGAAAAATTGGTATTCTTATTGAATATAGAACAATAGTGTTATATAGATAATGGTATGCCACATAGTGGATATGTAAATCATGTGGTTTAGAAAAGGGGGTCACTCTGAAAAATTAAGGGGCTGATCCTAATATGATATATGAGTTAAGTTTTAAGGCCACATCTACTTAATAGTCAAGTCAATTCATGGAGAAAGTGCCTTTCTGAGAGGGGTTAATTGAAGATGTTATAATATCTTCCCCTGGGGTATTGGAAGGTAGAGGCTTGGGTAATTTTCTGAGGCTATCTAAGAGCCAAGTCTGACATTAATCCAGTTTGTCCTTGGATATTGGTAGACATGAATCTCTCTGAGCTTGTCTTGCTTTTTAAGGACAAGTTAGTCATGGTACATTGGTTTGAAAGTTCTTTGAGATCATGTGGCTTTGATGAGATAGGCATTAATAGCTTTAACTTTTATGTCTATTTCTGGTCCACTTAGGCCAGGTTATAACTTATGCTTTTCATGGTCAACTATCCAAATTACATTATCAACTTTGAATCTCTTAGCCTGGAGGGAAAATATTATCTTTTTCTTTTGTATTTGGTTCTTGTGAACTCTTTATACAGTAGTTTCTTAAGATTTGGATGTACAGCAAAATCAACTTATCTGTAAGAAAAATGAACACAAACTAAAACAAAAAGCAATTATCAGTGTAAAACATCCACTCAATTAACAGGGTGTCAGTAAATACTGATCTAGTAGGGTTGACTTATTCATTTTCTCATCTTTTATTGTGACCAAAAGACTTCTTATTCATCTTCTCATCACAATAGCTATAGATCATAATAGACGGGCCACAGCCAGGTGTGAAATATCTATCCTGGATGTAAAATCATTATGCCATTTTTTGTGTATTCCATCTTATTTGAAAATCAATGGGCCATAAGGGTGATCAAAAATATAAGGGGTATGAAAGGCTGTAAAATAAAATAGGATTCCCCTATATGAGAGATACCCAAGACATTCTAGGCCAACAACCATTGACTGAGTGATACGCCTGAATAATTAGCAAGTGAAACCATTCAGAAATACTCTAATGAACATGTCACTTTCAGACAAATTAAGACATAAAAACTTAATATCAATAGACAAAGGCCTGCTCAATTAATATCTATTTCACTGAGAAATGAGACAGAAGACTGCCTGCTCACATTTGAGTTCCACTAAGCGCAGAACAGGATCTCACTAATAGTCATCACTTAGTCAACATCAACTAAGCCAAAAGAATATCCATTATTAAGAGGAGAAATCACAGCATATGATATTGCCACATTCTAGAACTAGTATGTGGGTTTAGAATTACAACTATATGGGTTAAAACTAGTAGATTAGAAATAATAGGCTAGCTAGTAAGAGTTAACAACAATCAGACACCAGTCTGGACATAGCAGGATATTTTATATTAAAAGCCCTTTCAAAAAGGCTTAGAAGGAAGACAATTTACACACATCCACATTACTACTGATAATATTGTTTTAGTGACAAGTAATTGATAAGAGCAGATTATTATTACTTCCCAATCCTGCCAAAGCTACCTTTTCCCAAAGCTGCTGCTGTTGAGTCTAAAAAGCCACAGAACTCCTCAGCTAATTGGCTCCAGCAACACAGGACAGAACCCCATCAGTTGCTGCACTATATTCACACCAATTAAAAGTACATCTGTTGTCATACAGCTTCAATTACATTAATAAATACCCCAATATTTCATTACATCAACTCAATAAATATAATAATTCTTTCTCAAGACCCCAAAATCTGACAATTGTTAATACTAAATTTGATACTGATATTTTCTATATTGAAACATAAATTATTGTATCTATCTCTGATGGATTAAAATATAGCTTATCAATGCTAAAGGTTTTTCATGTTTGAAATACATGCTGAAAGTAAAATCATCATTATATTATAAAGCTAGAAAATTTAATTTAAGTATAACTGTTAAAAAATATATAGAGTTAAAATAGGTAAATAAACTTATAGACCCCTTTTTATTCAGTTAGCTCAGATTGAAGGGCTTAGAGCGCTTACAGAAAGACACTGTCATCTCAGGTGCCATTGAAGATTAATCAACTTTTAGAAGATTGAATAGATCTTCTATATCCTGGAGAGATTCTTTTTTCATTTTATTCTTAATTCATCTAAATGCCTTCTCACTTAAATTAAAAAATGGAGAATATGATGAAAGAAGGGGGAGTCTCATTGGACAGTCAGAGAGGCAGTGGCTTAAGATACAGCTGTAATTTTCAACTGGTGGGAACTCAGACAAAACTAAATCCACTTTTTGGAGACTGACATTATCAAGCACAACAATTTTAGTTGTGCCACAATAATTGATCTGCATGTATTCCTTGACAGTTTGAATAAAATAAAGAACTGTTCTGCTGTTGTAAAAACCCTTAATCATCTCATACTTGTAAAGTCACTTTCCCCTTTGGCCCTAGATATGACTATCTTCATTTGGAGCACCAAGAATTCTGCTTGGATTCAAGCTAAACCCTTTAATTCTCTTAGGTATTTAGCCCATACAATTGACAAGCAATTTTTTCTGGCTTACCTTTCCAAAAGGCAACCACTAACAATCAGATTTATGTTCCCATCTGGGAGGAATTCCTGATTAATTTAGACTATTTGTTGGCTTGGGCTTGTACACATTTAAAATTAATTAAGTCCAATCATTCAGTTTGCGCTCCTGATAAATTAACAAATCCCAAACCAACTGAACCAAATGCTGCTCTGAACCATTTCATTGATATCAGCCGATCAAAGACAAAGTCAGAAATTACTGGGAAACATTTCAATCCATTGGATTCCTCATTGCAAAGTTTCTCATCAAGCCAATCACATCCAATCTCTGATTCAGGTGACTCCTGAATTTCAAAATCATCCTTTATAGCAAGACAGGGGGCTGAAAGCCACCTGCTTGCTCATTCTTTTAAATAAACAGGCTTACTTTAAAAGCTTTAAATTTTTGAGCCAGGAGCATTTTCTTTGGCTTTCTTTAATTTTAAAAGTTGTTAGTAGTAGGTTTTGTTTCTCCTTATCTTTTCTGTCCCTCTGTGATACCTGGCACCTCTTTTAAAGCTCCTAAAGCTGTGGTTAGTACTCCTACTTACGCTTGGTTCTTGCTTTCAAAATTCAAACTGAAATCTTAATTTTGGTAGTATATTTTATATATTTTCCTATTTTAAGTTTAATTTTGCTTCCCATTTGCTTTGATGTTGTCCTGGCCAAAATATACACTTTGGTAAACACTTTACACTCACTGTTAAAGCCTGTAGTCTGTGGCTGTTGCCCCTTGAAAAACCTAGTATTCTTAGTGACACTCTGGTGCATAGAAAATCCAATTTGCCTAGTATACAATCTGGGAAGCAACTCAGTCCTCCCACCATTTTGCATTCCTAAAAATGTTGGTTCCTGTTGTTAAGTTTGTGATCTTTACCTTGGCCCCTGTGTTGGTGATGATTTGGGCAACTTTTCCAGATCTTTGGGGACATATTTCTCATTTCTTTTATCATGTAGGGACCAAACCCACCCAATTTGTACATCTGTTTGAGGATCTCCCTGGGTGTGCACAGAATATTCTTGCTACCAATGAAAACGTAGTGAGAAGTCTTACCTGTGATAATCTTGAGCTGTCTGCCCTTGATTTAGTCTCATCAACACTCCCAAGCATGATTCCCCCAATGCCTCTCCCCTCTAAGGACCTGGTTGCTCCAATTCAAGAGGAAGGTTTGGGCGTCCAAGAGCACACTTCCAAGCATGCCCCCTGGTTGCTTGGCGGGATGATCTTGATGGGTTTAGATTCCTACTTCCCCAGACTATCTGCTGTGTCCTCTTTGTGGACGCCACTTCAAGAGGCCATACCAGTATTGCACTGGATGGTGTCCTGGTGGATCCTTTCCCCAGGATGAGAGCTAAACTTAGTTAGTTTAGCCCTCCTCTCTCACAATACTGGTACAACCTGCAGGGACCAAGAAGCTCAATTATAGAATATGTTTGGGACCAGATAGTTGCACAACATTCTACAACATCCTTGGACCCATTCTCAACCCACCCATGTCTAGATCTGAGTGAGGAAAAAAAGATTCATATATATAGAAGAACTGGTCATTCCCAGTATGTTTAAGGGCCAGATAGGTTTTGCGTAGATATGCCAATCCTCAGTTGTCTTCTTGCTGTTTCTGCTGTATGGAAAAACACCCCATTCTTTTCATGACAAGCCCAAATCAACCATAGTTTTTTATGCAAGCATTTTGGAAACAGAAAGTCCAAACTTTGTGGCAAGCATTGATTGGACAGCAAGTGTGTCCAGGTGGCAATTATTGGTTACCCACTATTTTATTGCATCAATATGAACGGGCTGAAGGAGTTTGGGCTGCCGCTTAGCCTTGGTGAATTTGGCAATTTGCCCAGTGTTGCCATACTTGGTGTTGATGTTGGCAATGTATGTGGCCGTGACACCAAATTGGGACACAATATCCCAAACTGCCATTCCCCCGTTCAAGCAGTTGATGAGAGCTTCACACTCACTATCCATCAATCAATGCCAACTCTTGGCAGGTACCACAGCATCCAAGCTATTGGGCTCAACACATGAGATGTTTACCTTTGTGTAGAACACAGCATCTTTCTTGTGTGCAATGACACTAACAATTGTGGGATACATCATAGGTGTGACTGGCTTCTCATTTGTTATCAAAGGCACATATAAAGTATCAAATGTCCAAGAAAATGAAGTGGCAACTCTGGGATCTAGTGTGTGATGTATTAAAACTGAGTAAACAGTGGAGATGCAGATAACCTTATTATTTTCAATGTCCCTGGTATAAAAGAATTTAGCGCTAGTCCGTTAGAGTGACTTCTGTCTGAAATTTAGACTGTTTTATTTTGCTTGTCATGTGAGAGTGATTGGCTGGAACTGACACTTTGAGAGGCTGTGTATTGGTCTTGACATGCTTATTTTGTGTTCTTGGTCTATTTCTCAACCCTCTGGGACATCCTCTTGAACAGACTGTCTTGCGTCCTGTTGTGGGAGCTGGTTGGGTATGAGATAATCTGGCCATAAAAATAAAATAAAAATTATATTTTAAATTATATATATGTTTTGGTTATGTTTTTAGTTTAGGTTTGGGCTATGATTTCTCTTGATTTAGCCTTAATTAGTATCATAGTTTTTATATAAGTGATTTGAAGTGTATAATGTTTTACTTGATCCTGTTTTAGAAAACTTTCTATTTGATTTGATTTTTTTATTCAAATGTGGTGATCAAAGTTGAAGTTTCACTTGATTTTAGTCATAGTGGAGCTTCTTAATTTGGATTGATTTGTCCTAATTTCTTACTGTACATTTAATGTGAATTCTAAATCCTGCAATTATTATTTGAGTTTACTAGTAGCATTCATTTGTGTTTTGAAATCTGTTTCTTGGATTTTCCAATCCTGCAATCCCAAAAAACATGTTAACTTAATGGAAGCAATGGATGGCTTTGAACAATTCAAATCCGATCCCAGTCAGTTCATTTTGTCCACTTGAGATATGCAGCTCGACTTAAAATTTGCAGAGTGTCCATGAGATCCTGAAATTTGAAACATTCAAATAGAATACAAGGGAGTCAATCTGATCAAAGGAGGCGATCCCGCAAATGTGATTTGAAATTTGGACGTTGGATCTGATAACCCTGCTTTTTTCCACAGGTTCGGAATTTATTGTAATTAAAATAACTCTAAAGGACTAAGATTTAGCTAGCCGTTTGATTTCCAACAAAATCATCCCTGTAACTTCATCATATATTTGTATTGAAATTGAAAGAATGGGGTCATTTTGTTGTAGCTAGGTTTCTAAGAATAATGGTGTCTGAAGTAAGATAGCTACCGGTTTTCAATAGTTTATTTTTGCTAGGCGTATAAAGGGCTCAATTTCAGTATAGTTTTTATATTATAAAGATTAAGTCAAGTTTCTTTTGGTGAAAGAGGTACAGTTCTTTAAATTTATCAGCAGGAGAATCAAAACAAAACTTTAAATTGCAAAGTGGTACAGCTAATAGAAAATGGATTGATATTTAACATAATGTCTCATATAGAGATTAAAGATAGCAGGCTGCTTGTGAGATCGGCAAATTTACACTCCCACAATAAAGGCTTAATTGGCCTCTCGCCAAGGGTTAACCTAGCTCGCCATCTAAAATCTAGAGTCTAATTTGCTAAGGGATACACTCACAGCTAAAGCAGCTAATTTCCTAATCAGCTATCGCGAAAGTAGCAAAGATTTTTAAACTCCAGTTTTATGATTTCTAATGAGGCTGGCAGTTAACTTGATTATATTTTGCTTGCAAACGGGATGGAGATGTAAAAGTTGAAGACTTATAAAAGCAGTTTTCACTACTTAAGTTCAATAAGTGTTGCCTCTGCCTGATTGTGATAGCTCTTGTTACTGACAGTTAACGGAGGATTTGTCTCTTTGAAAGGTACTAAATTATTTTTTTATTTATTTTTACAAAAATGAAAGGCACTTGAATTAAAAATATTTTATTGGCTTATATATTATCCATTATGGTCTAATACTTTTCCTATCTTTCGGGCAATAGCTTGATACTACAATTTTTATTCTTTATTTTTTGCTGGCAAGACCAAATTGGGAAAAACAAAATACCTTTCTGAGCAACCCAATAAATGCGCACAACGATGTTTCATTATAAGCCAAATACATTTTGACATGAATTGTGATGATACGCTTAAACTGGGAATTTATTTTTGAAAAATACAACACCCCCCTTTCATCTCACAAACAACTGAGCTATATTTTCAATTGATCTAAAGGCCTTTGTTATAATAAACCTCAGATAGCTGTTTCCCATATTTATCCTTAAATGCCTCATCTTTTGGATGAAGCTTTCCAATCTGTGGGAACAGGGCAATGGCAGCTGGGAGGGCAGTCACCAATGAAAAACTTATCAAAGCTACAGTAGTTAACAATAGTGCCTTTGCTTTTCTTACCCAAGTTGAAAGGCATGGCTAATCGTGGGTTATTTTTTAGAAGCGTAGTTTTCTCAAGTTTAGCCATCAAGACGGGAGGCTGTGAAAATAAGATATTTTTCAAAAATGAGATAAATTACCAGAACGAGAGCAGGAAATGCTAAAGCAAGTAAGAATAAGCTAGAATAGTAAGAATACCTGTTATGACTCTTGATGCAGCCACCTTGCAAAAAATTCAGTAATGATTAGATGCTATTGTTACTTGAGAAACTGCTTTAAGCCCAGCTTCTTTAGAGACACCAACATCATTGCCATCCTTATCCATTACTTTAATTCCTTGGCTGATGAAGATTTAGCCTTGGTATTCAAATATATCGTTACGTTATTTCCTTTCGGCGCATTAAAAATACATTAAGAGAAGAAGCAGAAGCAACAGCTGCAAAAGGTATGCACCTTCCCATCAAATAAGCTTTATGTGGTGACAGATTAAGCTTCTTGACTCCCGAAGTCAATCCAAGCGCCACACCAACAGATGCTAACAGAAATTCAGTAAGACTTTCGAGCTAGCTTTACCTGCAACAGCTGTGCCATAGGCAATCCCAGTTTCTTGGGGTGACATGGGAGTAGATTTGTTGGCATTCGCCCACTGAGAAAAAGGTTTCAATAAAAAGGAGTCAAATCCAGCTTACATTAATCGCCACATTGACACTCTGATTAGCCCACTGCCAAAAAATAATACCCGCAGTGGTCGGGTTGGGAAGAAGAAGGCCTGCAGTTACAACCAGATTGGTCTAAATATCAGCCCGGTAAAAAAGTGAAGGCATACAGGAACATAAGCGGACATTCGAAAGGGAAAAAAGATAACTTCACCAGTATCAGGATGAACAGAAGAATCCACCAAAAGCTTGGCCTTCCATAAATTTTCTGCGGTATCCTTTTTGAGCCCAGATTTATAGTGCTCCAGGGAAGTCTTTGCCTCCGAGATCTCCCTGGCTCCGGCAAAGAGGTTGCTTCTTTGTTTAGCTTGGTAGATCAAAAAGCTTACAGCGGATTTGTTATCTCAATAAAATGGTGAAGTCGGCCAGAGAAGGTATCCTGTGGATACCGAGGTTTACCTAAAATGTGCAGGTTTAAGCAAGCTTGTTCATTTGACCTTTTAAACAAATCTTATTCCCAGATAACAAAAGATTATTTTAAGATATTGGTTGTTCCGAAAGCTTTGAAAATTTTCTATTTAAAGTATCTACATATGAATTGTATTAATGAGACTGGCTTTTATAAAGATATGAATGAGGACTCACTAAGATCAATTGTTTCATCAGACATTTTAATGCAATGAGTAATAGAATATATTGTAAACTTAAGCGTGCAAAGAGTTTCCAGAAAGCGCCCTTGGCTTAATATGTTGAATGATGCGGAAATGGCACATGTTATGCTAGTTGTGGTTCTTGTTCAGGCCAATATGTCTTTGGAATGTTTCTGGAATAGATTAGGGGTTGCTGTATTTTGGAGGTTATTGGATCTGGTTTCAGAATGATAAATACAAGGGGAGTGATTGTCTTGCATGACTCGACTGCCATAAATTCCAAATGTTTAAAGACTGTATCGATGCTACATTTGGGTAGGACAATTTAATAAAAGTGGATTGCAATCAACGATACCAACATTTGTCCAAGTGTAGGCTCCTGATCTTTAACTGCTTTTTAAAGCCAAAACCAAACAATTTTTTTAAATCGATGAGCTTAAAAACCAGGAGCCTTTGTCCAAGTGGATTCGAGGAGTCAGAATAGACATTGGTTTATGGAAAAACTGCTGGTTTGTATACGCCCTATAAATCCATTCGGATCAACTTTTGCTTTGATACTTTCTCTACTTGCCCACATAAACCGCCACATTTCTCCAATTATCCAGAGAACTATACTCTACCCAATATACCTAAATAGCCTGAGACTAACAACCCAAATGCTTTAGGATTTAATACACCAGCCAATCCCAACCAGAACAGATTAAATTTACTGCACTTCCATCAACCCCCTTTAAACAGATATCTTACCAATGTAAACAGCTTTGATCTCCACTGCTTGGGATATAAGTAGAGTTTTAGTTGAAATACCTTGCCCAATCAAAGCTGGTAGCATCAACCCAAATCTTACCAACCCCAGTTTTATTCAGCAGTACTGTAAATTCAGAACTTAAATGTAAAAATGCAGGATTGTCAAATCCTTGGCCAAATTTCAAATCACATTTGTGGGCAACTCAGCTGAGTGAAAATTAAAATATTTAATAAGATCAATCATTTTATTTGACTTTTTTTGATTGATTTAAATTGGCAAATTTTGAATTGCTTGAGCAGATAACTCAACTGACCAAAGACAAAACACAGCAAACAAATGTGGGACACATGAATCAGAAATGCGGGATTCTGATGTACAATCTAGTCTTTTCTTAAGGTTGAAACAGCAGGCTCGACCCGCCAGCAAGGTTTTGAGTAAGCGGGTTCATGACCCACAATCCAATTATCCAGTCACTTGAAGCCAGAATAGGAAGTCAAATTGAATTGCCAAATCTAACAACATGAACAACTGATGATCCCTTACAATGGATATCTTGTTTTGGCACTTGACTCATTACCAGGATCAAAGCCACCCCCTTCACCATCCAACTGTGTGATCAACACAATCATGTTCCTGTTATCCACAATTCACAATAACTATATAATACCTATCTCTCAATAAAGAGGATTACCTAGTTTCTAAATATTTCCCTCTTGTAACTCTGCTAAAACAGCACAGTTACAACATTAAGTATAACAAATCATAGACAACATGAAAAAATTAACAAATATGAAATTGTGGGATTGTCAAATACAAGAACCAAATTTCAAATAATAATTGAGGTGAATTTAAAATAAATTTAATTTATGGGTGTCTCAAACAAAAAGTCAAAGTATCTAGAGTGAATATGTGCTAATTCTTTTGGGAATCACAGGCATTCTCAAAAATCACCTGATTTCATTTTAGGACGGCTAAAATTTAGATTCTTACTATTAACTGAATTAGAAAACACTAATAATAAAGTAGATTTTTTATATTGCAATATATTTTTATCAAGTTTCCTTTACCTTGTTGTGCTGATTTTTTATTTGTTGTTGATAATGTGCTTGCATTTAATTGGATAGCTTCTTCTTAAGTTGCCTTTGTGATAGGAAATCTAGTTGCCTCTGTGATCACAGCTGGCCTCAGGAAGGTGACTAGATTTCCTATCACCAAGGCAACTGAAGAAGAAAATATCCAATTAAATGCAAGCACATTATCAACAAAAAATAAAAAATCAGCACAACAAGGAAAAAGCAACTTGATAAAAATAGATTTTAATATATAGTTCTACTTTATTATTGGTGTTTTTTAAAATAAACTGTAATCAATCACCCTTAATAGCAATAAATAAACACATAGTGTAGTAAACTGATGGTTTATCTTTCCCATTCTCCTTTCTTCCTTGAAAAGAAGTTTTTTTGTACTGTGAATTCAGAACCTAAACGTAAAAATGCGGGATTGTCAAATCCTTGGTCCAAATTTTGAATCACTTTTGCTGGATGGCCTTTTTTAATTAAATTTAATTCTTTGTGTTTTTATTTGGATCTTTAAAAATGCTGGAACTCATAGACACTTTGCAAAGATCAAGCCAAACTGCATATTTCCAATAGACAAAATGAATTAACTGAAATCAGATTTGAAGTATTCAAATCCATCAATCATTTTAATTAAGTTTACTATGTTTTTTGAAATTGCGGGATTGTCAAATCCAAGAACCAAATTTCAAATCACTTTTGAATGCCACTAGTAAACTCAAATAATAATTGCGGGAACTGGAATCCAAATTGAATGTACAGTAAGTAACTAGGACAAATCAACCCAAATCAAGAAGCTCCACTCTGGATAAAATCAAATGAAAAATTCAATCTCAACAACCATGTTTAGACATGAAATTAAGTGAGATGAAAAATTGTCTAAACCTGGAAATGATGTAATATTCTGCACTCTAAATCACTAATATAGCAGCCACAAAACCATATAATGATATATGAGCTACCCTCCTGATGATGCAGAATTTTTTTAAAAGTTTTTGGCAACTGGCTACGCCAGGGCCTAAACAAACTTCTTTTCAAGGAAGAAAGGAGGGGAAAGATAAACCATCAGTTTACTAACTATGTATTCATGTATTGGTACTAAGGATGCTTGATTACAGTTGATTTTAAAAAATGCTAATAATAAAGTAGAATTATATGTTACAATCTATTTTTATCAAGTTGCTTTTTCCTTGTTGTGCTGATTTTTTATTTGTTGTTGATAATGTGCTTGCATTTAATTGGATAGTTTTACCTCCTATTGCCAAGGCAACTGGAGGTGAAACTATCCAATTAAACACAATCACATTATCAACAGCAAATGAACTATCAAAACATCAAGGAAAAGACAATGTGATAAGATAGATTCTAATATATAATTTTACTTTAATATTAGCATTTTTTAAAATCAAATGTAATCAAGCATCAAAATTTTAGCTGTCCTAAAATGGAATAGGGTGCTTTTTGAGAATGCCTATGATTCCTAGAAGAATTAGCACAAATCCACTCTAGATCCTTTATCATCCTTTTTGAGACACCCATAAATTATATTTATTTGAAAACACCTCATTTTTGATTTGAAATTTGGTTCTTGGATTTGACAATCCTGCAATTTCAGATTTGTTAAGTTTTACATGATGTCTATGATTTGTTTGAAATTCAGGAAATCTCAAATTGTACATTAGAATCCCGCATTTCTGAAAAATGTATCCTGCATTTGTTTGCTGAGTTTTGTCTTTTGTTGGTTGAGTTATCTGCTCAAGAGATTCAAAATTTGCCAATTTAAATAAATCAAAAAAAGTCAAATTAAATGTTTGATTTTATTAAATATTTTATTTTTCACTCAGCTGAGTTGCCTGCAAAAGTGATTTGAAATTTGGACCAAGGATTTGACAATCCTGCATTTTTACGTTTAGGTTCTGAATTTACAGTATTGTCAGAGAAGTGATTCATTTATCATTATATGGGTTTGTGGTTGCTATATTAGTGATTTGAACTGCATAATATTGTATAATTTTCAGGTTTAGACAATTTTACATCTCACTTAATTTCATGTCTAACCATGGCTATCAAGATTGAATTTTTTATTTGATTTTATCCAGAGTGGAGCTTCTTGATTTGGATTGCTTTTCCTAGTTTCTTACTGTACATTCAATTTATATTCTGAATTCTACAATTGTTATTTGAGTTTACTAGTGACATTCATTTATGATTTGAAATTGGGCTTATGGATTTGACAATCCCACAATTTCAAAAAATATACTAATCTTAATGAAAATGGTTGATGGATTTGAATACTTCAAATCTGATTCCAGTTAGTTCATTTTGTCTATTTAAAATATGCAGTGTGACTTGAAATTTGCAAAGTGTCTATGTGTTCTGCATTTTTAAAAATCTGAATAAAAATACAAAGAATTCAATTTAACTAAAAAAAGCCATCCCACAAAAGTGGTTCAAAACTTGGACCAAGGATTTGACAGTCCTGCATTTTTACGTTTAGGTTCTGAATTTACAGTACAACATCCTCATATTGATTCAACAGTGCAATAAACTATCTCAAACCCACTATCTCAAAAGGTGTTTGCAATGAAGTCTGGATTTACTATAACAAAATTAAAAAAGCTTAATAAAATTTATCAAATAGCTAATTTTTACATATTGGTTTCTAATACAGCATCTCAAAAAACCACATTACAAAAACACCATCATGGATCAAAATAAAAAGGTGTTATTAAATAAGATTTATTAAGTATAAAATATATAATAAATACCCTAAAAACACCATCACAAAAAACATTATCTAGAAAGGCAACATCTGGAATCAAGTAATCAATATACTTTTTGGTAAATCTGACTGTTTTTCTTATTAGCTGGGAATAAAGTATGATACTAATTTGAGACCCCACATAATGAACCAACCCAAATTAGTGACAGTTTGATAGTACTATCACCCTCTATAACAGCCATCCAAAAACCCTTTTCATGTTATTTTAACTCTGCTGTATTAGCAAAGTTACACAAGGAAATTGATTGGAAATGTAAGGGACCCTCTTTATAGAGGAGAATACAGTTAGGGAATCAAACAAGGGTCCATTACTCTCTACAACAGGAGATAGCTCTTCAAGCTGTAGGGTAGGGGTTGGGCAAGGGCCAGGGAAGTACAAGGTAGCTAGCCTCTGAGACAGGATATAAGGCAGGAACAAGGAGAGCCAGATGGTGACTACAGACCACAAATATGGATTCCAATCATCTGGACTAGGAGGTACTATTAAACGCTCAAAAGAATAATAGGGCAAGATTGCTTTATTGTAAAAATAAATGTTAATTGAACAATTCACTTGGGATCAGGATGGGAGTTTTTATACTAGGGGGGGGGGTGAAATTTGGAGTACAGACTTGATGAGTTTGAAACCCAGGTATAATGCCTCACATGCAGTGGCAGGAATCATGATGCAGACTATTTTTAGATGCATTATAGTACTGAATTCTTTGCAGGTTTTACTTGCATCTGCATTGCTGTAGGGCATAAAAACAATTAATTGAGTTGAAGTAACTTAGATAATCCAAATTTGGGAGTTGGTTCAGGTCTTCAACTATTGGATAACTGTGGTCATGGAAGTGATTAATTACAGTATCCTCCCCTAAGGTGGTCCTCCATATCTCCTTATTCCCAGGATAGCTTTCAGTGTTGACTTGGAAGAATAGAGGGCAGCTTTTTATGAGACTAGAATGTATCCATCCTGTAATATCATTAAGTGTATCAGATTTTGGCACAGTTTCAAGGGTTAAAACACTATAAAGGAGCAACTGATCTTGGTAAAAAATCAATAGCTTGAGGATTTTTGACTTGAAGCTCTTAATTCTGTGGGTGGACTTCTTGATGAAGTGGAGAGCTCGAAGAAGAAAACTTGTCTTTCTAAAGGCTAGGCTGGAAACTGTGGGTGAGATGGTGGCAAAAATAATGCTGCTTTGCCATAATTTACAAACCCAGTGTAGGGCACAGATAATTGGATTATTTTACGCCTTGATTTCAGGGTATTAAGATGGGGAAACAGTTGCTTGATGTGACAAGGTTTGGTGGAATTTAAAAGTGCTACATAGTTTTCATTCCAAGGCTTCATCATGTAGTCAAAGGTATACTGATTTTGTCTTGAATGAAATTGAAAGGGCATGTGAGAACCCCAATCTACTGGAAGCAATTCATATCTGAACTGAAACATGTTCCTCTTAAATGTAAGGGAACCAACCCTGACTGGCCGGCTTGCTAGTGTTTGGGAACTGGCGGGTCGCAGACTGGGTGGGCAGGGCCCACCAAAGGATTGGTGCTAACTTAATGAGTGTGGTGCAGGGTGCCACTCCCTAGTATTGCCATAATGTGACTGAATCCTTATTTAGAAAAGTATAAGGGGAACTGCTGCCATTTTTTGTTATTACCATCAGAAGGTAACTCTCCAAATTACATAGCGTTGTCTCTGATTATAGACCAATTGACGCACCTGCAGCTAGCTGCAGATGCATCGGAGAGTGACCCATTGGAATGGGTTTTCATATAGAAATTAGTGACCAATTGGAGCATCTGCGGCTAGCCGCAGATGTATCAATTGGTGACCCATCAAAAGAGGTTTATTATATGGCAATTAGCGGCCCATTGAGGTATCTGCGGCTAGCTACAGATGCATCAATTATCAACCCATCACTTGTGCCCACTATGTAAATTGGTATACTGATCTTCTGCCCCTCTTTTTGCCAAAATGGGAACCCTAAAAAAGAGTAGTCTGAAACCCTATTCTACACTCAATTCCCCAGAGACGGCCCTATTATGTGCTGCAACCACCTGACTACAGATCACATGCCCAAATTCTCATTTCTTGCCCAATCCAACCCATTTCTTTCTGAATATTCCCCAAAATGTTTCAGCCATCCAAGAATAAGCTCATTGCCCAACAGTCTAGACCCTAGTCAGCATGACACACCCTTTCTTTTCCCTTCTCCCCTCTAATTATAAAAAGACCCCCAAGAGGTCCCCAATAAACAAGAATTATACACCAACACAACAATTGACTTACAAATCTTAGACTACTTGCAGAGCCCAAAATTAGAGGTTCTGTTGATTAAGAAGATATTAGTCCTGTTGTATTTCCAGTTGCTCAGCTACTCTCAAACCATCCCTACAACCCTTGAGCACCACATTTCTGGTGCTCACTACAGGGGTATTTGCCACTGCCCGTTGCACCGCTGCTGGAGACCTCTAGTCCAGGGACCAAACCTGTGACTCTGAAACCATGGACTGCCCACGCCGTTCCACCGCCAACTATGCTTGACACAACGCTAGCCCACTGCTCCCTGCCCGCCCAACTCTGGCACACAGAGGCCAGGGTTGGCCCCGCAACGCTAATTGAGTCTCAACCCCCACTGAAGTCCCCCATCCTGAGGGTCAATCCACCCCTAGGACAGGATCTCCCCAACTGCCTATAGAGGTTGAGGAACCTGCTGCCCCAATCTCTGACCTTCCCCCACAAGCCCAACCTAGACCTTACCCGCCTGCCTCTGTCCCTTCTGTTCCCCAAGCTGTCAAGCCCATAAGACAGCGCCCAGCCTCAGTCTGCCCGCAAAGCCCCTCCCCTGCCTCAGACAAGGACCCCATAGAGGACTTCTTTGAGGTAGATGAAGAACCTCCCACCAATCTTCCTTGGACTCCATCCTGGTTATCTACATCAAGTGGAGACCATTGCCACCCAAGGGCTCTGTCTGGAAATCCCGCGCCCCCTCCCTGAAGATGCCGGACTCTCAAACAAACTAACTTCTGTGCCCCATTTGTCTCACGTATAGAGCCTCTTCCTGTTCCCACTGCTCCTCCATCTTAACAATCTGTCCCCAGTGCTCCCCCTACCAATGCACCAAATTGCCCACCCTGGCCCCTCTGATGACTCCACCATATCAGATATGGAACATGTCTTCCGGTTTCTGAGTGAGAATGGGGATGTTCTCACCTCCACTGCCATAGATAACACCAGGAGGATCAAGGCCTATCTGATCTAATTTAATCACCCTATGGTAACTGTGCTGGTAAATTGGCTGGAGCAAAAACGTATCAGCAGTGAACAGACCATCACGGCTCTGAACCAACTAAGGGACTATACTGAGTCAGCGGTAAACCCCCTTTAAGACTGACTTCACCAGATCAGACCCAAGCATGAGGTTCTGGGAGCTATGCACTCAGACACTGTGACCATTGCTTGACAGATAACCAAAGACCACTCTGCCCTTCAACAGCAAGTAATTCAACCCTTGGTTGAAGAAGTAGTCAACCTTAAAGGCCACTCCAACCAACATGAAATAGACATCAGTGACATTCAGGCCCAGCTAACAGATATCCAAGAGGCTTGCAACCAATGGGCTGGGAATGCCGCATCTAGAGTCAACCAGACTCAGGATGACCTAGAGGTCCTGAAGAATGACCTCAATCTACTTCACCATGATCTTGCGCAAACACGGGAAGACCTGGACTCTGTGGGAACTGATAGCAACACAACCTATGCTAAGGTGTAAGCGCTTCAGTCGGACCAGGTTGCCTTCAAAGCGGAAACTGAGGTCAACCAGATTAAACACCTTGGACTCATCCAACAATTGATGACCCAACTTAAGAGCATCCAACAGGAGCTGACCATTCTGACTCAGAAGCAGGAAACCCATGCCTCCACTTACAACAAGGAACTCTTTACTCTTAAGGAGAAGGACACTAGCCTACAGTTGCTGATCTCCAACCTGACCAAAAGATTTGACTCAATGAACCTAGGGGGATCAGGTAGTACTCAACCAAGCCCAACATCTGCCTCTGCCTTAGAAGAAGTGGTGTGTTCTGTTCTCGAGTCAGTAGAAACCACGACGGCCTTGTTCAGTATTCACCCAGCTGGAGAGACATATCAAAGTTTCCCCCGGGCCACCCAAGTGGTTCCTGCCCCAATGTCAACCTCCTTCCTGCCTGTCCCGGACATCTTGAACCCTGGCCTCACCTCAGTACCAACTGCCGCCAATCAGACTCCCGGGGAACATCCCCCCAATACTCCATCACTGGACCTTGCTAATGATCCTAGGGCAGACCCTGCAACCTCACGCTGGGAGACCCCTCCAAATCCTGGACACTCACATTCTCAATCATACTCTTGGTGGCTTCCCCCTTCCAGGTACTCAGGCCCTAACCCCCAACCATATCTGCAAGAGGGGTCTTTCTTCCAGCTGAGTTACCCCTGTGGGGCTTACACCCCCTCTGGGCCGTTGCTTCCACCTCAAGGCTATCCTAGAACTTTCTCTTGAGGACCCCCAGGGCCACCAGGACCCCCACCAGGCTGGCCCTCAGGACCACCAGGGCTGCCGCCTGGCCCTCCAGGACCGCCCTACAGACCTCCAGGACCAGCCCCTTCTGACCCTGACCTGCCTTCATGAGACTCTTGTACAAGCTCTGGCCCCATCTCAAGCTAAACACCAAGTTCAAACCAGGAGGACCCATCAATATTCATGTCTTTCTCAAAGGGTTCAAGCTTATGACCAGAGATAGCCCAGAACCAGTTGCCTGCGCTAAACTGTTGAATAGCCTGGACAAAACTGCCTTCTCCACTGTGGTTGCCTCTCTTAGTGAAGGGGAGGGGTCTTACAAGGAAATTAAAAATATCCTTGAAGATACCTATGGTTCCCCCAAACAGCTAGAGGACAAGAAGGCCAATTTCTTGACTATCTCTCTGAAGAAAGATGAGTTGCTTCCAGAATTTGGTAGAAGATTTAGGGTTGAGGCTCAAACCCTAATGTCTATAAACTTCCTGACCCCCCAAGAAGCAGAAGCAGCTCTTCTCCATGCAATCCGCCCCTTCCCACACTTGTCTGTCTTCCACCCACAGCTGTTGACACCTACTTCAACCCAAGCAGTGCTTTGCATAGCTGCCTCCCACCAACAACACACCCTATGCCAGGCCCCACACCCTGTGTATCCCTCCTGCTGGGTAATGAATGTGGTGGAGGATTATGAAGAGGACAATGACTGAGTTCTCTATGCGGAAAGACAACCCATGGAAGAACAAGAATTCTTTAAGTGTGGACAGAAAGGACACTTCACAAGGAACTGCCCACACCGCCAACTAGACGTGAAAGAAGAGCCTGCTGACTCAAAACCCAGTGTACACAACTTGACCAACACATTGCAAGAAGATAGTGCCTTGGAAGGGCCAAAAAACTACTAAGCAGAGCACACAGGACCAGTGTGTCTCCGCCTAGTAAAAAGGTCCCTCCTGATCCACCTAGCCCCAACTCATTAATAATGGCTGTGGCTGATCACACACGCACAAAAGCCTCAGCCCACAAGGAAGTACCCCCCCACAAAATAAACTCCTTGAAGGTTGATCCCGCCTTGCCATACATCCTCCAGGCTCAGAACCTCCAGAAAACCCACCCCACTATCAGCAACATAACTGAAGCCCTTTCAAAAACTGTAATCACTAATCCGTTGAGTGATATTGTCCACATCCTTCCCACCCTACAGAAAGCCATCAACAAGCTGGAAAAAGGACCCCCCTTGTCTGCTGGGTAGAAGGCGGAAATGGCCTCTTGGTTGGTTCAAGCACATGGGTACAAACAGAGGTATTTGGTATCCCAATTTGTGCTATCCTGGATAGCGGCACACCGACCTTAATCCTATCCTCCCAATTCACCTGTAGGCTTCATTTCCCACCAGACGTTGAGTGCAGTAGAACCTTTGGTACAGCAGGCAACAATCCTGCCAGATCCAAAAGCGTGTACTCTTTGGTCCCTTTGAAGTTTGGGGATACTGTGGTCACCTGCCCGGCCATAGTCCTGGAAGCCAAGAACTATGACATATTGATTGATTCCTCCTTTATGGACCAGTTTGGGACCACAATAGATCATAAGACTGGTACGTTCCACCTTCTAGGCCAGGAATTCCCCCTCCTGATACCAGATGGCCGGCCTAGAGTCCCTCCCAAAGTCATGAACCCTAGAGGATGCATCCTGATGGCCTGCCCATCTGGGATGATAGGGATCCCCTATGAAACCACCTCAACTTGAATAAGCAAGCTACCAAACACTGTTTGCTACAACAATCCTATCCTGATTTGATCAAAGGACAGTGTAAGTATCCCTCCTAAATCCCAAGCCATCATAGGAACATGTATCAAGCTATGCATACCTAAAGGGTTGCATGGGGAAATATTGGCACTAGGTTTTCCACGTCCCGGGCTGCCCACAGTCACAACCCATCTCATCCCAGGGGAGACCACTGATGAGCTCAATATCCTGGTGGCCAATCCTCACTCCTCTACTCTAAAAATTGGTTGCAACTCTGGGGTAGCCTTCCTAAAAATTGCCTCAAATAAATCTATTTCCTCTGCCTATTCCATTGGATTGCTGTATGAGCTAGGATTACCAAACCCTGGTCATGACCTAATAGCACTCATCCTACAAGACAAAAAAATTGGGGACATAGACTTGCAAAAGAAGGAACAGTTTATGGAGCTCATCAAGAAGTACAAGCACCTTTTTACCAACTCTGACGCCGAGCTGGGTTGTGCCAATAACTGCTTCCATAAAGTCAACACAGGGGAAGCACAGCCCCTATTCCAGACCGCATACTGTTGTTCCCCCATGGCTAATTGGATAATCCAACAGGAAGTTGAAAAATTATTGGAAGGAGGTCTCTTAGTACCATCCAATAGTCTCTGGGCCAGTCCTTTGCTCCTGGTAAAAAAGAAAGATGTAACCAATTGAGTGGTAATCAACTACAGGAAGTTGAACGCCATCTCCAAGAAAGATAGGTATCCCTTACCTCAGATCAATGACACCCTGGACAAGCTGGGAGGCGCGCAGTTCTTCTCAGCCATGGATCTTGTAGCAGGCTACTGGCAGATACCTATGGAAGTTGAAGACCAGGAGAAATGTGCCATTGTGACTGCGGATGGTCTGTACCAACCAACCCGGATGCTGCAAGGACTAGCCAACACCCCGGCCACCTTCCAAAGGCTTATGGACACCACCTTCTGCGACCTAAAGTCCATCTGTGTCCTTGTATATTTGGATGGCATCAACGTGTACTTGAAAAGCTTTGAGGATCATCTTAGAGACCTAGAGCAGGTCTTCATCAGGCTAGACAAGATAGGGATGAAACTCAAGCCAAAGAAGTGTCAATTCTTTAAGGAAAACCTTGAGTTCCTAGGCCATGTCATCAATAAGAAAGGCATTGCTCCTATCCCAGCCAAGGTAACAGCTATCTCTAAACTTGCTGCCCCCACCACTGTCAAGGACCTACAATGCTTCCTTGGCATGGTTGGTTACTATTGCCATTTTATAGAAGCATTTGCCAATCTGGCTCAACCCCTTTTTTGCCTCCTAAAAAAGGACGTAGAATTTGTATGGGATCATGATTGCCAAATTGGGTTTGAGGCGCTCAAGAAAGCTTTAGTAGAATCCCCAGTTCTGGCATATCCTGACTTCTCTAAAGAGTTCATTTTGTACACAGATGCCAGTTTAGTAGCAGTAGGAGTGGTCCTTGCGCAACTGGACAATGAAGGTCACAATCACCCTGTTGGATATTTCTCTAGGACCCTGAATGTCCATGAACAAAACTACTCAGTAACTGAACAAGAGTGCCTAGCAGTCTTATATGGTATCAAAGAGTGCCATCCCTACCTGGATGGGTCCCACTTCAAGGTTGTGACTGATCATTCCTCCCTGAAGTGGCTAGCTAACCTAAAGGACCCCAAAGGGAGATTGGCTTGCTGGGCAGTGAGATTGCAGGCATACAACTACAAACTTGTACACTGCCCTGGAGCCAAGCATGCCAACACTGATGGATTATCTAGACTTCCACTAGTAGCAGCCCTTGCCCCTGAAGGAGACGCCCTGTTTGATCTTATTCCTTTTCCCTCCAAATGGGATAGTATCCCTCCTGAGGCTCAGAAAACCCTAGCCAAACTTGCTTATAACACCACAATTAGAGATAGCTGTCTATATAAGGAAGTCAAGGGACATCAACTGCCATACATTTGCCCCTCTTGGTGGCTAGTCATATTACAACAATTTCATAGCCTAGCCACTGGGCATGCAGGCAAAAAACACATGATGGCAACACTTGCATCACATTGTTATTGGGAAGGTATGTACACTGACGTATTAGAATATTGTCAAAGTTGCGTGACTTGCTCCAAGTACTGCCCCCTACCCAAGGCCACTAGCTATAGACTGCATCCCCCTACCCACACGTTTCACACGGTTAGAATTGATGTGGTAGGACCAGTAGGCCCAAATAAGACTAGTTGTGGGAATAGATATCTTATTGTAGCCATTGTCCATTTCAGCAAATGGGTCAAAGCCAAGGCTATTCCTGCCCCTAAAGCCAAGCACACTGCCCAATTTGTTCTATCACATATCATTGCCAATCATGGCTGTTCCCACACCATCTTGACAGATAATGGAACTAACTTCACCAGCAAACTTCTGGCTGAATTAAACGAGGTCATGGGAATTAAGGACGCAAAATCTACTCTGTATCACCCAGAAACAAATAGCTCTGTTGAACGAGTCAATGGCACCCTCAAGACTATCCTCAAAAAGCTCATGTTAGATTCAGGCTTGTCTTGGGATACTCTAGTCCCCTTGGCACTTATGGCGTACCAAGTAACTAATCACACCGCTACTGGTTGCTCCTCCTTCCAGATGGTTTATGGATGACAACCCTCCCTACCTGGGCTCCAAGCAACTTATCAATTAGAATCAGGTGAATCCCCTGATGACCACCTGGGAGCCCTCACCAAAGGGCTAATAACTCTGAATCATGAAGCATATAACACTATGGGGATAAATTGGCGTGCTGCGTTTGCCTGTGACATAAAGCATTGTCCTAAGCTGGCTTCTTTTGAGACTGGCCAACACGTACTTGTCTCCAGGGCTCAGACTTCTGGACGTCCCCACAAGCTCATCCCAATATTCTCAGGACCATTTGTGGTAATTTAGAAGAGTAGCTTTGATGCATATACGGTTTGATATATTGGCTCTGGTTGAACTTATCAGAGAGTGCATGCCAAGTTCATGAAAGCAGCCCCCATAGTTGACAAGGAGTCTCCTCACCCCTTGCCAACTTCTGCCTACATGGGCAACCCTTAGTAAAGCCATGTGGCTTTACACAATCCCTGCTGGCCTTGCTATTATCTCTTCTATATAGGGCAGCATAGGAAACATTACATAGGAATATAGAAAATTGATGAAGCAAGGTATCCTACTACCCCTTCCTAGGATCAGGCTGAAGAGACCAATTATTGGTATAGTTTGCATAAATAAAAAGGGACTTATCCCAGAGGAAAGAAAAAAAGGATGATAATGAATAAATAAATATAAAAGAAAAAAATAAATAAATAAATATGGAAGAAGCAAAAGGATTTATTCCTGCAGTGGATGAGGGGTCATGAACCCCATATAGTGATTAGTGACCTTGGAGGCCACAAAGAAAGGGAACATACAGTCATTGTTGTAAGCAGCTACTCAGTTGCTGATTGGAGCCTGCAGCATCCAATTGTACATGCAGCACTTCTACAGAGGATGATGGCTGGTGTAGATGGCAGCCAGGATGAGCGCATCTTGAATTATGTTTTCATACAACTCAAATCCCTTGGCAGGGCAACCCATAGTAAGCTGGGCCCGCATGCTGTTAATGGCAGTGACCACCTTCTTGTGGGACAGGTTAGATTAATTTGAAAGGTTGAAGGACAGGCCCAGAGTGATGAGAGCTTGCACCTGCTGGTGGTACAAGTTAGGGTCCAACTCCCCAACCCGGTTAGCAAACAGGCAGTAACACCAGATCTGAGAGGCCTCATTAAACCCATGATACAAAAGGATGAGGCAAACGTCCTTTTCAACTCCACAAGTCTCCACTGCCAAGATCAGGGCATTTTGGGCAAAGGTGACGTCTGCCATCTTGCAAGGACAAGTTGTAATCAGCCAGGAAAATTCTGTTAAGGTGAACAAAAGGGCATGACAGGTGTCAATGGCCATGGCGTTCTCCACCAAGCAACCTACCCAGGCGGTAACAGGCCTGGCCACCTGACATCTCAGTCCAAGCTGTGCAATGTCAATAAGATTTGACAAGGAAGGAAGATGCCCCACTGGAGGCACACACACGTAGGCGTTCACTGAGGAGTTCTGGAACCACACCAAATCCTTGTTCCAAACTAGCTCCAGGATTTGTGCCATGGGCTCAACCTAAAGGACGGCCCTAACTTCCCGGTAGTTGTTTTCAGACTGTTTGTCAAGCCTGATTGCGTTAATAGCCATCTGGCTGTAGGGGCCAAGGACTTGCTTGGAACAATTGGGTACATGATGGGTTATAGTCATGTTATCTAGCCCCATGTTGGCAAAAGTCTTTTTGATGGCCACCTGAGGGACCAGGGTGTCTTCAACGGGATTATCCACACTCAAACAATATGCCGCCTCCAGAGCTACGCGCCGCTGCTTGTCAACAAGAGCCTTGGAAGCTGCTTGCACAGCAGATGCATCACAAGCAGCCTGGGCCATCACCTCCTGTAAGGCCTGTTTTTTGTGGGTTGGCAAGGTCACCTCTGCCCTGTGGGCCAGGTCACAAAGATGGTGGCACTGAGTAGCTGGGGAAGTAGAGAGGCTTGGGGGGCTGCAATCTTTAGGGTCAGGTTGTGAACTTGATCCTTTTTGAGCCTCAAGCCCTGAAGGCTTGGGCATGTTGGACTGGGTAGCTTTGAACTTGTCATCCTCCTTGTTCAGTTGGAGGTATTGGCGCCCCTTGGCAGCGTGCACCCAACTGGGCGCAATGGCAAAGGCTACAGATGTTAATAGGGCCCGTACAATTTTGCGGTCCTTCTCTGGGAGGTCCTCCAAGATGTGTTCTTCCTGTTCCACTGAGGAGCCCACCCCCTGTTCAAGGGCCTCAAGCTTTGCTTGACAAAGAGCAGTTAATGCAGCCTGTAAGGAGGCAGATAATTTGCAGACGCGGCAGGCAGCAGAAGATAATGACATTTTTAACTAAGGAGAACCATTTAGGACGCCTCTATTTATACTTAATTTTACCCAATTAATTTGGCTTGATAATCATTGGTTGATTTATCATGACTCACCCCTCTAAGTCTATTCACCAATTATTAGGCTACCTGGCAAGTGATTGACTGTTTTAAATTGGTTTCAGGTATGCATCCACTTACCATTATGAGGGCAAAATTTCCTTTTTTGGATGAAGCCCCATCCTGATCTGGGGGTATGTGGGGCAGGGTGCCACTCCCTAGTATTGCCATAATGGGACTGAATCCTTATTTAGAAAAGTATAAGGGGAACTGCTGCCCTTTTTTTATTACCATTGGAAGATAACCCTCCAAATTACATAGTGTTGTCTCCAATTATAGATTAATTGACGCACCTGCGGCTAGCCGCAGATGCATTAGAGAGTGACGCATCAGAATGGGTTTTCATATGGCAATTATTGATTAATCAAACCATCTGCGGCTAGCTTCAGATGCATCAGTTGGTGACTCATTGAAAGAGGTTTATTATATGACAATTAACAACCCATTGCTTGTGCCCACTATGTAAATTAGTATACTGATCTTCCACCCCTTTTTTTTTTTGCCAAAATGGGAACCCTAAAAAGAGTAGTCTGAGACCCTATTCTACACTCAATTCCCCAGAGACGGCCCTACTATGTGCTGCAACTACCTGACTACAGATCACATGCCCAAATGTTCATTTCTTGCCCAATCCAACCCATTTCTTTCTGAATATTCCCCAAAATGTTTCAGCCATCCAAGAATAAACTCATTGCCTGACAGTTTAGACCCTAGTCAGAATGACTCACCCTTTCTTTTCCCTTCCCCCCTCTAATTATAAAAAGACCCCCAAGAGGTCCCCAATAAACAAGAATTATACACCAACACAACAATTGACTTACAAATCTTAGACTACTTGCAGAGCCCAAAATTAGAGGTGCTGTTGAGTAAGAAGATATTAGTCCTGTTGTGTTTCCAGTTGCTCAGCTACTCTCAAACAATCCCTACAACCCTTGAGCACCACAATGAGATAGGACATTTACTTGCCCACCCACAATCACGGACTGGCGGCAGGAACAATAGTATCAATTATTCCTATGAGAGTAATGTATACAATTCCAAAAAGCTTGTTAGTATGGTCCAGGGGGAGTTTGGCGGCAGATGCAGGTATTGGTTTAGGGGTGACAGGTGGTTCCATGTCCATTTGATAGGCAGGAAGGAAGTTGTATTTATCTCTGAACAGGTGGGGTTTGGTAATGTACCAAGGGTCTTCTTGGTTGTATCTGGTTAAATCTGTAGTTCTGGCCAAGGGATCCCGGGCTAGTATGTTGTCAGCGGTGTAGTCCTTGTACTCAGGCTTTAAGGGGTACTCTGTGAAATGGACAGGACCAAAGGGAGCACCAGGCGGGCTGACAGGGGGGTCAGATGATCATCAAGTTAACTGGCAGATGATAAGAATAAAATACAGCAATAGTTGGGGAAACCAATATCTCATAACCTTTATTTAAAAATAACGCTGGAGGTTGATCTCAGCCTGGCAGGTATTTATATCACACTGCCAGGCTTCACTACCTGGCCGGGTTTTCTAGGCTCAGGCGGGTTGGCATTGGGGGTCTCAGATGGCAGTGTGGTGCTTGACACTGGAAGTTTGCCACTGGTTGCTTCAGGATGAGAAGACTTTGAATCCTTCTGTTTATCAATTTGGGTATTGGGTGCCTCCTTGGGTTCAGTGTGTTGCAGATTAAATGGATTAGACATTAAGTTGTCCATATAGGAATCAAGCAACAGAACAATTGCGCAATTGCGCTATTGCATCTTGATTCTACTAGTGATAAAGATGTTTAAAACGCCTCTAAAACAGGTGTTTAATTTGCCTTTTGAATGCGCACAAGGCACAGGCTTTACTTCCAAAATTATAAATAGAGCAACAAAGTTTTTTATAGCTACCTCCTTAAGGAAAGCCGCAAGGAAGCAGTTATTCTCTTGCGCGGGACTTTTAGCTATGCCAATCCACTCTCCTTCATTTGGGAAGTCCTTCTGTCTGTGCCTCCCTGCCTCTGGTGGCAATTCCCCTGCCTCACACTATATAAGTGTGATACTATCTAAATAAATACCAGTTTTGTCTTATTATCTTCTTATATTCTTCTGTCCTTACCCAGGCTGTCACTATACCACAACAGGTATAGTATTAAGATAAAGAAGTATTAGACTAACTATTTATAGAAATCAGCACCCAGGTTGCATATTTTATGACATAAGCACTCATGTCTTACAACACCAACTCCCCCACCCCCGCGGTCCTTTCAATGAGGAGAGAGGAATGCCCCTGGCCCAGTCTCCTGCCACTGCTTCTCCTTACCGCCAGGCACCGGCCTTTACTGCTGCTAATGCCCATGATGGGGAAAGAGCAGGCGCTCCCTATGGCCTGCCCAACCTAAGCCAATTCATACCAGAACATCAACGCCCCCAGGCTATTGTTTTTGGTCAACCACTGCTCCTACAAGCTCCTGCCCCCTTGGAGATGGACGCCAACTCTTCACCTTCTGAGGACGCCATCTGTAATGCCATACACGCCATGGATGCTGGTGCTGCTGGCAATGGTTCTTGCTCTGAACTTGGCCATTCAGCAGCCTTCTGCTGAAAACGCCTTGGTTGCTTTCAGAATCTCTCCCAGTTCAACCCTGACCAGCTCCACTGTGACCTCCGTACTGTTGAACATATCAAGGACTACCTACACCAATTTGTCCATCCTGTTGTATGCCACAACCAAATGCACCTGGGTTGCATCCAAAGCCTAGTGCATGACCAGGGAATACTGGTATCTAACCAACAGACGTTCCTCCAGGTCCTTTACTCTGAGCTTGGCAATACTTTCACCACTGTCAATCAGTATTTTGCCAAAGTCATCAACACCCAGAACACCATGCTCCACTGGGTTGATGCCATCAAAGCAGGTATAGCTAAGCTAGTTCCAGTGCATGTGGTACAGATCCTCACCCATCAGGGTGTAGATGCCAATTGGATTGGTGTGATTACAAACCACGTGCTGAATACTGGCCCCATGGTTCAAAGCCTGACTCATGAGGTGGAAGTCTTAGCCTGCCGCCTTGCCACCATCCCCTTGTTCACCCTCACTTCTGCTGCCACCAGCAACTCCCCTTCCAGTGCCCTTCTTGGTCAAGACATCCTTGAGCTCTTTGATCACTACAAGAAGATGCAGACAGAATTGGTCCATCAGAGTGCCAATCTTGCCTTCCTGTTTGATGGCTACCACACTGTGTCAGAACTTCAGGATAGTCTCAAAATTTGCCAATCACATGAAAGAGCTGACAGCCAGACCCAAGTCAGGAAGGACAAGGAAGTAATAGCCTTGCTCTAAGCTGAGCTTGCCACCCACAAAAAGCGCATCACCTCTCTGGAAGATGAATTGGATATCAACCATCAGGAGAACAAGGTCTACCAAGATGAGCTGGACAAGCAACAACTTCTCCTGGACGCCTTCCAGAGCCAATTGGATAGGATGGATAGTAAGATTATGGCCTTCAACTTACAGGCTATGTCCATCAACTCCAAGAGTCACCACAGTCTACTGAGGCCCTCTAGTCCTGAGTTCTATCATAGCTACAAAAGTGATGAGGACCACACTCGGTTGGTTCCTAATGCTGTACAAGTATTAGAGCCAGTACTGGAGTCTGAGGATGACTTCCTGGCTACCCCTGAAGCTTCTGAAGCTTCTCAAAACAGAGAAGGTGAACGCAAAGCCCAGCAAAAAGAAAATTATTGTCACACCTCTGAGGTTAGGTTTGCTGCCTCCACTCTCAGCCGTTCCTGTCTCACCCGCTCTCCAGTGAGGATCACACCTGCTCCCCTCCAACATGGCTCCAACAACTTCAAGCCCGTCAATCTACCCAAATTTGACCGCAAGAGCAATGTGGCCATGTTCTTACGTCTGTACCAGAACTCCATGTATGGCGCAGACAATGCCATAAGGGACTCCACAATCATCAACTGTCTGGATGCTGAGACTCAAACCATTATCTTGCCATGTCTCCCTGAGAATGGCTGGACTTTTGCCAACGTCTCCAGAGCCTTGACAGAAGAATTTGGTAGCCATGAAGCACTCCTTAGTTGTAAGATAGACTTTGCTGACACCAAGTTAAAGGTGGGGGAAACCCTAGAAGACTTCACTTCTAGGTTCTACCTTGAAGCTCAAACTCTGTTGTCTATGAATGTGGTGCACTTTATTGATGTGCAGTCAGCACTCCTTAATGCTGTACATGTCAACTGGGAACTATCTCTGGCCCTTAAGTCAGGCATTTACAATGCTTGCACCGTACCAGATCTGATCCGCCTCCTACACACCTACAAGGAGGAGTTCAAAGTCCCTCTTCCTGAAGGCCGCCCTCTCCAGAAATCTGAGTATAGACCCCACGTGGCTGTTGAGATGCCCAAGCCTTCCAACAAGGTTGGACTGGCTCCAGTAAACAATGGCCCCCGTACTTACTTCCTATGTGGTATGGCTGGCCACTTCTCTTGGGAATTTAGGAATCCACGTCAAAAGATCCATCATGTAGGCATGGAAGACACTGAGGAGAGCTACGCCAAGGATGCTGATATTGAGGAGGACAATGAGGACCAGTCAAAAAACTACTAAGCAGCCAGGACAAGGAGAAATCCTTGGCTGCCTTTGTAATTTTGACACCCTCATCTCCCCCCATACCACTGCCTCCTGACAAACCAGATCAGAGGCCTGCTGTCTTGCCATCCTCTGGGACCAACCCTAAGGATGAACCCTCTCTGATTGACTTCAATTCCCAACCAATACATGAGGATGCAGAGTCTAATGGAGTTCAAGAGGACCTCCTCCATTGAGTCCTCACTGTTAACACACAAACTCATTGGACTACACTTTGCCCTGAGGTGATTATCCCCCAAATAGCTTGGAGAACAGTGTCCTTACCCTATGCTGAACAACTGGCTCAACCAGGCGTTGAAGTCACTAATGAGGAGGACAGTGCTGAACAACTGGCCAAGCTTCTCCACAAAGTAAAAGTCTCAGCACCACTAGAATCCCTCAAGAAAGTAAGCCCAGCTGTGGGAGCTGCCATGGCTACCTTCCTGGAGAAGTACAAAGGACTAAGCGTACACCAGGTCTCAAAGATTGTAGAGATCAGAGAGGAACGCCAGGATTGCACCTATATTAACCTGGTAGTGAACAAGACTCATGTCTGGGCCATACTGGATACTGGTGCCCCTGGAAACATTATATCCTCTTGGATGGTTAAGAAGCTTAAGCTGGCCCTGGACTTGGCCTACCATGAAGAGTTTAGTACTGCTGGGCCACTGACCACTAGAGCAAAAAGGAGCCTACTCTTCTCTCCCTCCTTGCTTTGGGAAGCTAATGATCACTGCTCCTGCTATAGTTCTGAAAACAACAGCTATGACATTCTTATTGGGACTAGCTTAATGGTTCAATATGGCATTGTGACTAACCATGGAGATCATACATTTAGAATATTGGGCCATTCTATACCCATGTTCTATCATGGTGATTGCCCATCTGACCTGCCCTTACAACGTCTGCACTACATCAATCTGGAGTACGCCAACAGAGAGCTTCCAGTTGCTTATACACTGCGTAGTAAAAAGGTCAAGGTGCTACATCTCTCAATTGGGGAAGCCAAGGGTATCCCAGTCTACGCCTCCTGTAATGTGACTATCCCATCTGGCGCCCAGGTGATCCACAATACAGGCCTCTTGCTGGCTCTACCATCTGGCACTCATGGAGAAATCTTTGGCATCCCTAATGCCTCCAGACTAGAACCATGGGTTGCACCAGGCATCCTCATGCCAAGTGAGAAGGAGGTACTCATTCTCTTGGCCAACATGAGTTGTGAAGCTATGGTTGTCTTCAAACACCAAACTTCTGGATTATATACAACTGGAAGAGCATGACAACCTACAGGAGACCACCCCCTTTGCAGACTTCTCTGAGTTGGGCCTACCCTGTGAGCAACCACTGGTGCTATTGGTTATAAGCCGCAACTCTCTATCCAGCCTCTCTGAAGAGCAGAAGGATCAAGCTATGGATCTCTTTGCCCAGCATAGAGATGTGTTTGCCAAGGATGATTATGACCTGGGCAAGGCTGCAGATGTTGCTCATCATATTGACACCCAAGGAAGTCCACCTATCTGCTTCAGACTTATATGACACAGTCAAGCCAATCATGCCGTGGCTAACAAGGAGCTTCAGAAGCTATTGGGATCTGGCTTACTGGTCCCCAGTAAAAGCCCTTGGGCTTCCCCTCTCCTGATTGTCAAAAAGAAGGATGGCAGTAACCGTGTGGTGATTGACTACCGTCAACTGAATGCTGTTACCAAGAAGGATTCATATCCCCTCCCTTGTATTGAAGATACCTTAGACCCACTGGGTGGTGCCAAGTTCTTCAGTGCCATGGACCTTATCAGTGGATACTGGCAGATTGATCTACCCCCTGCTGATCAAGAAAAATGTGCAATCATCACTGACCAAGGGCTATTCTAACCCACAAGGATGCCTCAAGGTCTGTCCAATGCCCCAGCTATCTTTCAACGGGCTATGGATGCAGTGATGGGCAACCTCAAACTCACCAGTGTCTTTGTCTACCTGGATGAAATTAATGTGTTCTCCCAAAACTTTAATGATCACCTACAACACTTGGAGCAAGTCTTTAAGAGGTTACTTGCAGCTAATCTCAAGCTCAAGCCACGCAAGTGTAACTTCTTCAAGGAGCACCTTGAGTTCTTGGGGTTCATCATTAGCCAAGATGGACTCTGCCCTGTACCTCTGAAGGTGGAAGCCATTGAGCAAATGCAGATCCTGGCCAATAAGCAGGACGTGCAGGTCCTCCTAGGGATGATTGGGTACTACCACTGCTTCATCCCCAACTTTGCATCCCTGGGTGACCCCCTTTTTCAGCTTCTCCAAGCTGATAAAGAATTCTTCTGGAGCCCAGCGTGCCAATCTGCCTTCAATGTTCTCACAGGAACACTGACTGCAGCCCCTGTGCTGGCCTACCCTGACTTTGCCAAGCTGTTTGTGGTTCATACAGATGCTAGTCTGACAGCAATTGGGGGTGTTCTCTCCCAACTGGACTCCAACAGACTTGAACACCCTGTTGGATACTGCTCACATACGCTCAATGTTCACAAGAGGAACTACACTGTCACCAAACGAGAGTGTCTGGCTGTGATATACTCCTACCAAAAATTCAGAGTCTATCTCCATGGGGTACATTTCACGGTTGTAACAGACCATGCTTCCTTGCAATGGCTGAAGACCCTCAAGGATCCCAAAGGACGTCTGGCGCGTTGGGCCATTAAACTTCAGGCTTATGACTACAAGATCATTCATTGAGCCAGGGCAGCCCACCAGAATGCTGACTGTCTCTCCTGCCTTCCTACTGTTGCCTTAGTATCCCCCATGGCTGACATTCTCTATGACAAGCTTATGGAAGATCCTTCTTTGTGGGGAGAGGAGCCAGTAGAGATACAGAGAGCTCTCAAGAAGTTAGCTGTTGATACCAAGGTCTCTAAGGGACAACTCCTGAAGCTTTGTGGAGACTCTTGGCTATCCTACATACGCCCATCCCTATGCATGGACTCAGTGGTGGCCACTCACAAGACTACTGGCCATGGTGGCATACAGAAGACATTAGTCTGTTGCAGCAGCACTGCTTCTGGGAAGGAATGCACACTGAAGTAGTAGATACGCTAGCCAACTGTCATGACTGCAACATTGAGAGGCCTAAGGTTGCCAAGTTTCAACACAAACTTGTACACCCTGGGTTTGCCTTCCACACTGTAGCCATTGACGTAGTGGGCCCCCTGCCAGCTACCAACAGTTGCAACAAGTTCATCATTGTGGCGGTTGACCATCTGACTAAATGGGTAGAGGCCAAGGCAATTCCCAACCAATCTGCACTGGTGTCAGCCACGTTCATCCTGGAGAATATCATATACAAACATGGTTGCCCCCAGATTCTTCTGATAGACAATGGTACCAACTTCACCAGTTATATCATCCCCCGCCTCAACCAGATGATGGGAATTTGTGGGACACTATCCACTCCTTATCACCAACAGAAAAATGGCATGGTAGAGCACACTAATGGGAGCCTGGTCCAGATACTCCAGAAGCTCAGTCACCAACATGAGACTGAATGGGATACCTTCCTGCCTGCGGCCACCTTTGCATACAACATTGGGTACCATTGGGCCACTGGCAAGCCGCCCTTCCAACTTCTCTACAGCCGGCAACCAGGACTTCCCCTTTTACTATATTCCTTGGTAAAGCCCAGCCTGGCTATGTCCCCAGAGGCGTACCTCAACAAGCTGGTTCAAACCCTTATTTGCTTGCAATCAGAGGCCTACACCGTAAACTTAAACCATAAGTTGCAGGACCTAAAACAAGCGGCATCCAAACTCCCCACCTTACCCACTTATCTGGTAGGAGACTCAGTCTACTTCTTCAGCAATAGAGGGTACGGCTGCAAATCCAAACTTGCTTCCCTTTGACAAGGTCCATTTCAAGTTATCCAGAAGACTGGCCCCAACTCCTACACCCTTAAGGAGCCCTATTCTGGGCAATTGATCACTAGAGTACATGCTCAGTATATGTGTGCTGCTCCTAGTGACCAATAGTAAGCCCCAATGAGGACAATAACCTGAAAAAACAAAAGCCTAATTAAAAAATTCCATGGGTTGTTGTTCTGATTGTGATAGTTTTTCACCAAAGTATGGGGAATAAGAATGAAAGAACAAGGCGTTTATTGGGGACTGAAAAGACTCTTCCAGTATTGCACCAACTGTTCTACCACCTAAATGACAGCCAAGAAATACTACTGGTTGCCTAAAGATCCACAAAGCCAATGACCAAGGATTGGGCAACAAACCCCCACCTAACAAGACATGTGATTTGACCCCAACACTATAGCTGCTACCTAGAGACGCCAAGCCATTCTTGACCCTGTTGTCTAATCCAGTGGAGGGAAATGTTGCAGATTAAATGGATTAGACATTAAGTTGTCTATCTAGGAATCAAGCGACAGAAAAATTGCGCAATCACAATATTGCATCTTGATTCTACTAGTGATAAAGATGTTTAAAACGCCTCTAAAACAGGTGTTTGATTTGCCTTTTGAATGCGCACAAGGCACAGGCTTTACTTCCGCAATTATAAATAGAACAACAAAGTTATTTATATCTACCTCCTTAAGGAAAGCCGTGAGGAAGCAGTTGTTCTCTTGTGTGGGACTTTTAGCTGTGCCAATCCACTCTCCTCCATTTGGGAAGTCCTTCTGTCTGTGCCTCCCTGCCTCTGGTGGCAATTCCCCTGACTCACACTATATAAGTATGATACTATCTAAATAAATACCAGTTTTGTCTTATTATCTTCTTATATTCTTCTGTCCTTACTCAGGCTGTCACTATACCACAACAGGTATAGTATTAAGATAAAGAAGTAGTAGACTAACTATTTGTAGAAATCAGCACCCAAGCTGCATATTTTACAACACAGTGCCTTCCCTGGGACTTTGGGGGAGTTTGGAATAACTTTCATGGAGAAACTTGCGTATTTCACCAAGAAAACTGCCGGTGTCAGACGTTGGCACCTCAGGGAAATTCTCAGCATCTTCCACTGGCAGTTTGCTTGCAGAATCCTGCGGGACAGCTAAGGGTTTGGGTCCTGGCAGGCTGGTAACAACTTTATCAATCAATAGTGGCATATTGGGTTCCCAGCCCATGGGTCTGGTGGTCCGCAAAGGGTTTTGCCCAGGGTTTGACTCTGGTTCCATATTTTGAGATTTAGGAGCATCCAAATTGTCATTCCTGACATCATCCCCTTCTTTCCCCAAAAGTCCCCCTTTCAGGGCCTTCTTTCCAAGGTATTGTTGGATGGCCTGTTTGGCATTGGTTAGGTTGCTCAAGGGTTCCCAGGTGCTTTCTTCCAGGGGGTAGCCTAACCACTTGACGTAGTACTGGGGGGTCTTGTAGTGGACTTGTTTGCTGTGGATGTATTCAACTTCATACTCATTTGAGTGGTCCTTCCGGATTGGCGGGGGGCTAGACTTGATCTTCTGGTGGGGAAGGAAGTTTCCATCTTTTTTGAACAGCAAGGCGCAGTGGAACACGTTATGGATCTTCCATGTAGGGGGTAGGTCTAACTTGAAGGCAAATTCTCCAATGAGCCTGGTGATCTTGTGTGGCCTGCTTCTTCTGTGAGCTAATTTTCTGCAAGGCACATGCAGGGGCACATTACAGGAGTCCAAATAGACCTTGTCTCCAACTTGGAGGGGTTTACCAGGTGTCTGTTTTCAATCAGCAAAGGCCTTGTATCTCTGTACTGCTCGGTTCAGGTTTGCTAGGAATATAGTTTGGGTGTTGTGGATCTGTTCAATCCAGGCGTGTCCAGACAGGTTGGTTTCCTTGTTTCCAATGCTAGGGTCCCATGAGGGGTCAAACCCGTAGTTGGCTTTGAAAGGGGACATTCCAGTAGATGCATGGTCTTTTCTTGTTGTAGGCGTACTGTGCCATGGGTAGCATCTCAGCCCAGTTATCTTGGTCAGCGTTGGCATAGCATTGTAGGTATTGTTCAAGTATTTGGTTCACTTGTTCAGTCTGGCTGTTGGTCTGTGGGCGGTAGGAGGTTGATACACAGTGCTTTACTCCCAAGTCCTTCATCACCTGAGTCCAGTAGTTGGAGGTGAATTGTGGTCCTCATTCAGTGAATATTTCCAACAGAGTGCTGTGTTGAGTATAGATGTGGTCATGGAAATGTCTAGCTGTCTCTGCGGCAGTGCAGTGGGTAGTGGTAGGGATAAAATAGGACATTTTAGTGAATCTATCTACCATGACTAGGATTTCATTGAATGAGTTAGAAGGGGGTAGTTCCACAATATAATCCATTGAAACAGACTGCTAGGATCCCAATGGTATGTCTAGTGGCCTTAGCAAGCCTTCAGGTTTGGATCTACGGGGTTTGGTCCTTCCACATGTCTCACAGCCTTTGATATAGGCAGCCACGTCTTTGTCCAGTTGGGGCCAAGCATAATTCTTCTTGATTCCTTGTATTGTCTTGAGTCTGCCAGGGTGGCCAGCCATCTCTGAGTTGTGATAGTTTATGAGTACTTTGGTCCTTGTTTCACCTTCTGGTACATAGATCTGGTTGTATAATAGCAGGGTGGTTCCCTTCAATGAGAATCCCTTCTTGTAGTGGCGGCTATCTGGGTCTGAGGTCAAGTTGGCAATGAGTTCTGCTGAATACTTGTATAATTTATGCACCTCAATTATGTCAGGCTTACAGGCTATGATCTTCATGTACATCAGTTGTATGCCTAGGCTGGCGGGGTCAAGGAGTACATGGGTGTTGTGGGTGTTGTGGTACTTGGTCTCAGCTGTGGTGGGAATCATATCCGCTCTTCTGCTCAGTGTATCAGGTACTATGTTTACTTTTCCAGGTTTGTAATCAATTGTCAGGCTGTAATTGACCAGTTCTAGAGCCCATCTGGCCTGCCTCTGGTTCAACTGTCTGGGTTTAAAGAAGTAGACCAAGTTGTTGTGGTCAGTTAGGACCTTTACTGGGAATTCAGTGCCATATAGGTACTGGCGCCAATGTTTCAAGGTCTTCATTATTGCAAGCATCTCCTTGTTGTAGATTGGGTAGTTTCCTTCAGCAGGTAGCATCTTCTTGGAGTAATATGCTACAGGATGTAGCATACTACCCCCTCCTTCCTGAAGAAGGACCCTGCCCACCACAAAGTTGAACGCGTCGGTTTCCAGTACAAATGGCTTGGATGGGTCGGGAATTGTCAGGACAGGTGCAGAGGTGAACGCGAGTTTTAGGGCCTCAAATGCTGATGTGCACTTGTCAGTCCAAGCAAAGGTGACCTTGCCAGAGCAAAGGCGGGTCAGGGGCAGCGTAATGTGAGAAATTTTTGGATGAAATCCCTGCAATAATTTTCCAGGCCTAAAAAACTTCTCACATCCTTTCTGAATTTGGGTACGGGCCAAGCTGTTGCTGCTTCTACTTTGTCCTGTGCCATAGCAAAACCGCCAGTCTTCACCAAATATCCCAGGAATTTGACCTCAGTCTGGAAGAATTCACATTTCTTAAGTTTGGTGTGTAGGTTGGCTTGGGAGAGTTTTTTTAGTATCAGGTCCAGGTGTTGGAGGTGCTCTTTGTGTGACTTGCTGTAGATGAGGATGTTGTTCAAGTATGCAACACAAAATTGGTCAAGTTATTCCCCTAGGACGGTATTGATCATCCTTTGGAAAGTGCTGGGGGCGTTGCACATGCCAAATGGCATTACTAGGTACTTGTACAACCCATATTGGGGTTTGAAGGCTGTTTTGTATTTGTCTCTGTCCTTGATTCAGATTTGATTGAACACATCTCAAAGGTCAATTTTCAAGTACAACTGGGCTCCAGTCAGTACATCACAGAGGCTGTCAGCATTGGGGATGGGGTAGCGGTTCTTTACTGTGATGTTGTTCAGTTTTTGGTAATTCACGTATGGGCGCATCCCACCATCTTTTTTCCCTACAAACAGTATGGGTGACAAGCAGAGGGCCTTTGACACTCAGATGAAACCCTTTTTTGTCATATCTTCCAGGTATGCTTTCAAGGCTACTTGTTTGCAGTGATTGCAGCTGTAGATGGGGCTGTGGTGAGGTTGGGTTCCCGGTATCAGGTCTATGGTGTGGTCGTATATTGAATGGCTGGGTAGTTTTGTGGCTGCTTCTTCACTAAACACATGGCTCTATCTCTGTAGGGGAGTAGGTAGTATCCCAATGCTAGGTTCTATCTTTATGGTTAAGAGTTTGTTGGTAGGGGTTTGGCCATGGATAATACAAAAGGGGACAGTGTCACAAGATTCAGGCTGGCCCAGTGTGGCAGTTTGTTTGCAATAGTTCAATATCAGGCCATGTCTGTCGGACCAGGAGTTGCCCAGTATAAGGGGGTGGGGTAGTCTGGGTAAGAGGATCAGGGACAACGGGTACACATTATGTCCAATTGTCAACAGGAGTTCTTGTTCACACTCATAGCCAGTGTCCAGAGAGCTGTTTCCCATGACTACTTGTAGGCTACGCTCTGAGGCTGTCAAGCCTAGTTCCTTTGCCAGGCTGGCGTCAATAAAGCTTTCATCAGCTCCTATATCAATAAAAGCTTTAATCTGTTGCTTGTTTCCCATTAGTTCTATGGTCACTTGGATGAATTTGTAAGACTGGGAAGAAGTGTTTATTTGCGCCAGTGAGATTGAGGCAGTGTTCTTCTTAGGACAGGCTCTGGTCAAGTGGCCTGCCTCGTGGCAGTGGAAACAGAGTTCCTTGTAATAGTGTTGTTGGAGCTCTTTGGGTGTCATCCCTGTTCTGTTGGGGGTTGGTGCTCGGGTTTGGCAGGTCTGGGAGGGGCTAGCATTCTCTTGGTTCATGCTAAGGCCCTTGCACAGGGGAACTAGATTGGCTAGGCTGAGGGTGGGCAGATGGTGCTTCAACAAGTCCTTCATTGCTAGGTTGACTCCCTTTTGGAAGATAAAGGCTGCTAGTCTGTCTTCCAGTTGGGTGCAAGTCTTTAGTTTGAGGAATTTGTCAATATAAGCTTGGATGGGACAGGCGCCCTGCCAAATTCCCAACAAGGAGTTCAGGGTGTAGTATCTGGTGTTGCGGTCTTCCCTTGTGGCCATCAGTTTGGCTTCAAACTTGGCATAATCTAGGCAGAATTCCACGTCTTCAGCAGTGGCTTTGCCAAACCAATCAAGGGTGTCTCCTGATAGCATGGCAGCTACTCCAAGCACCTTCTTGGTGTCACTGGAATAGGACAGGGCATTAGCTTGAAAATGTAGTTGGAGCACTGACATGGCGCGGCAGGCCTCTTCAAGAGTGAGTTTTCCTATCTGGGGCATCTCCACTTTGGTGAGGGATTGGTTGACTATCACATTCTGAACCTGAGAGGAGGGTCCTTTGGCAGTTTTGGCGGCGGGGTCAGATTTCTTGGGGTTGTTTGGGTTCACGTTCACATTCTTCCACGCAGAAGAAATCAAGTTCTTGGTCATCATAAATGTGTAATAAGTGATTATCATTACAAAAAACATACAATATTCCCCAAGAATAATTGGCATCTTGGGGCTCAGGGTACCAGGTTTAAAATAGATTGTCATAATGTCAGGGAACCAACCCTGACTGGCTGGCTTGCTAGCATTTGGGAACTGGCGGGTCGCAGACTGGGTGGGCAGGGCCCACCAAAGGATTGGTGCTAACTTAATGAGGTAGGACATTGACTTGCCCACCCATGACCACAGACCAGCAGCAGAGACAATAGTATCAATTATTCCTGTGAGAGTAATGTATAAAATTCCAAAAAGCTTGTTGGTATGGTCCAGGGGGAGTTTAGCGCGGAGGCAGGCATTGGTTTGGGGGTGACAGGTGGTTCCATATCTATTTGGTAGGCAGGAAAGAAGTTGTATTTATTTCTGAACAGGCGGGGTTTGGTAACGTACCAAGGGCCTTCTTGGTTGTATCTGGTTAACTCTATAGTTCTGGCCAAGGGATTATGGGCTAGTATGTTGTCGGCGGTGTAGTCCTTGTACTCAGGCTTTAAGGGGTAGTCTGTGAAATGGACAGGAACAAAGGGAGCACCAGGCAGACAGTACGTAGCTGGCAGGCTGGCAGGGGGGTCAGATGATCTTCAAGTTAACTGGCAGATGACAAGAATAAAATACAGTAATAATTGGGGAAACCAATATCTCATAACCTTTATTTAAAAATGACAATGGGGGTTTATCTTGGTCTGGCAGGTATTTATACCACACTTCCAGGCTTCACTACCTGGCCAGGTTTTCTGGGCTTGGACAGGTTGGCATCAGGGGTTTCAGATGGCAGTGGGGCGCTTGGCACTGGTGGTTTGCCACTGGTTGCTTCGGGATGAGAAAACTTTGAATCCTTCTGTTTGTCAATTTGGGTATTGGGTGCCTCCTTGGGTTCAGTGCCTCCCCTGGGACTTTGGGGGAGTTTGGAATAACTCTCATGGAGAAACTTGTGTATTTCACCAAGCAACCCGCTGGTGTCAGGCGTTAGCTCCTCAGGGAAATTCTTGGCATCTTGCACTGGCGGTTTGCTTACAGAATCCTGCGGGACAGCTAAGGGTTTGGGTCCTGGCGGGCTGGTAAAAACTTTATCAATCAGTAGTGGCTTATTGGGTTCCCAGCCCATGGGTCTGGCAGTTGGCAAAGAGTTTTGCCCAGGGTTTGACTCTGGATCCATATTTTGAGATTTAGGAGCATCTGAATTGTCATTCCTGACATTAAAGCTGTCAAACCAGTTACTTAAGTGGACGCCATTGGGTTGATTTTTTTCCAGTTGCATTATTTCTATGCCATTGTTTCATATGCAAGTCAATTATCCACTTATTTTTACCTTGCTTGATAGTGGTTTCACCTTGAGGATAGTCATGTGGCACCTTATTATAAATACAGTGGATTATAGGGTAGAATACACTATCCCATTGATTAAAACTGATTTCTGGCATAATGGAGTCAGTGAGGCGTCCTGGGTAGGCTTCTGAGACATGATCTGCTATGAAAGTAAGATGGGATTGTTTCAAATCTCTGGTAGCAATATTTAAGGTAAGCTTCATTCCAATGAGTAGATCACAGAAGCCAAGTCAATTTTCTTCATGATCTTGGTGCAGCAAGTTCTTGGGCTTCACATTCCTTCTGGAGCTGTCAAAATGATCCTGGCTTTGTCCTAGTGCAGTTTGCTTGATCTGAGCAAGACAACTTGGTTTAAGGCTCTTTGGATGGACTGGAGTGTTGATTCTGATTTGGGAGCAAGTCTGGATAACCTGAGGGCAATTTCTGAAGTACTTGGGCAGGTGAAACAAGGATATCTCTTGGACTGAAGAAGGTACTAATTTGGGTGTCTTGTACTCAAATTTGTAGTACATTAAGGTCTTAAAAGGCTTAACAGAATCAAATTTTTGAATTTCAAGGTGACTAGGCAAGAATTCACATATAAGTGTACAACCAGAGGAAGGCTTATCAGGAAGACAATTCTTGATGGACTTAGGCAAGAAAAACTGGGATTCTTTTTGGAGCAAGGATGGAATTGGCATTAACACCTTGAGATCATTTTTGTAGCATATTAAACACTAGGAAGGTTTAACAGAGTCAAAGGTATGGATATCAAGGCAACTGGGCAATGGATTATCCAAAACTAGTGGTAGGGTAGTGGATTCATGATTGGATGGTGGATTCTGAATATTTGACATGGACTAAAAGGATAGGCAACCAAAAGTAATGGTTCCTATGGAAAGTAAAAGGTAGCAACTGAATGCGTATAACACAATAATAATGATAGATTGGACTAAAGATGGGGAGGTGATAAACCAGAGACTACAATCTGGCCTGGATCTTTAAGGTAAAGATCCAGTAGTGGTTTGAGTAAACTGTAAGAGACCCTCTTTATAGAAAAGAATACAGTTAGGGAATCAAACAAGGGTCCATTACTCTCTACAACAGAAGATAGCTCTTCAAGCTGTAGGGTAGGGGTTGGGCAAGGGCCAGGGAAGCACAAGGTAGCTGGCCCCTGAGACAGGATATAAGGCAGGAACAAGGAGAGCCAGATGGTGACTACAAACCACAAAAAAGGGATTCTAACCATCTGGACCAGGAGGTACTATTAAATGCTCAAAAGAATAATAGGGCAATGTTGCTTTATTATAAAAATAAATGTTAATCAAACAATTAACTTGGGATTGGGATGTGAGTTTTTATACTAGGGGGGGGGTGAAATTTGGAGTACAGACTTGATGAGTTTGAAACCCAGGTGTAATGCCTCACATGCAGTGGCAGGAATCATGATGCAGACTATTTTTAGATGCATTATAGTACTGAGTTCTTTGAAGGTTTTACTTGCATCTGCATTGCTATGGGGCATAAAAACAATTAATTGACAATTAATTGAGTTGCAGTAGCTTAGATCATCCAAATTTGGGAGTTGGTTCAGGTCTTCAACTATTGGATAACTGTGGTCAGAGAAGTGATTCCTGACAGGAAACTAGATAACTATCCTTATTGAGATATTGTAATCATATATCTGGGGTAGATCATGATAACAGGAGCATGATTGGGAGGATCAATCAGTTAGATTGGACAGGGGGTAGTGTGATCCTTGTAATGAGTGAAGCACTAAATTAGGCTTTCCATCAAGCTAGGATAGTCACTGGTTCTTGTTTCTGGATTTAGTAATTTGAGTTGACTTTCACGTTTGGCTACATGTCATGAGGAAGTCAGTTTGGGGGTCACTGATTCTCTTGTGCAGAATCTTGCTGGGGGTTGACCTCACAGTTTTGACACTCTCATTGCCTTTTGGGGTTTTGGCCTAGAGCCCTGTTCTGATTGGTTCCCCTGGGGCCTCAGCTGTGATTGGGTGAATTCCTGGGACCAGTGAGAGTTGGCTGATGGTGAGCCAGCTTGCAGATGGCTGTGTAGTGGCAGCAGACAGCTGGCCTGCAACCGTATTTAATAAAATGGTTTTTTTAATTTTCATTCTTCATTTTGAATCCAAATATGCAATTTCTTGTATAGCCAGAAACTGTTTCTGGTATTGTTGATCAATTGGAGCATTATTCCCTCTTTCTCCCCATACTGAGAGTAATGTTAATTATGTGCCTTTACCAGCCTCTATGTCAGGAATATTCCTGACAATACTATACATATAGAAGCTCTTATTACCAGTTATTGTAAATTAAATATAGGGCACATTGTTTTAACAGTTGTATATTTATATATTGTTATTAATTATGTAAAATTACAGTTAGGGTTGGAAAATCCTAATAAAAAATAAATGTATAAGAAATAATTTACTGTCATCAAATTTCTGTTTTTTCTTGGTGTGATGATTTTTCATTTGTTGTCAACTATGTGCTTGGGTTTGATTGGCTGGTTTCCTCTCTAGCTGCACTCACAATATGAAAAACATTAACACTTCTGAGGCCAGTTTTGGTCAGAGATGCAACTGTATTTCCTATTGTGGGTGCAGCTGGACAGGAAACAAGCCAATCAAATGCAAGCACATAGTTAGCAACAAATGAAAAATCACCAAACCAGGGAAAGCAGTAAACTGATGACAGTAAACTATAATATGTAGTTCTATTTTGTTATTAGCATTTTCCAAAATCAGCTGTAATTTTACATTCCCAATAACAATACATAGTTATACAATTGTTAAAACAATGTGCCCTATATCTAAGTTACAACTGCTGGTAATAAACCTATTTCAAATAGAGGGGTAAAACTGAAGTGCTCAGATCAAGGTGTGTAAATTGGAGCATTAAATAAAGTGCTGTAAACCGATGATTTTTCTGTGTGAAGCCTTTCCTTTTCCAGCTCTCACTCTACATTAACCTTTTTAAAAGGTTTATTGGCCCTTAGCACAGCCTGGGGCCAAAAGTCTTTTAAAAGGTTTCTGCACTGTTGGGAGGGTGGATTGTATAAAATCCAATACCAGGTGAAATTCCAGATTTCTTTTTTATTTCCCTTTCCTCTCTCCCCCTCACTTGGATTCTTCTATATCTTTTTACGGTATGTATTGAGAAGAATAAGATGTATGTAATGTTAATTTTATAAATTTTATTGCTTTGCTATAAAATTTTGTGCTATTTATATCATCTTTTGGTGGAAGTACAGTTCTTTTAAGTAAAAATATTCAAGTCCCATATTTATGAAGTGTAAGTGTCAGGCTCTTAATAGCTTTGCAGGTTGTGGCTTATTAAAGGAAGATCTAAGCCTATATATTTTATTGAGCATAGTACTGTATAGTATAGCTTTAATAAGAAAATAATGTACTTTATATTATTTTAATGATATGCTTCTATAATTTTTATCATTGAAATAAGAACATTAATAAACTAAAATAACTAAAGTTATATGCCTGTATCCTGTAGGAGATCTCTGTTATTTTGCTTAGGCTGAAGTATTATCATGGCTTTACATAAGCTATAGTGAGATTGAAGCTTTATAAGAAGGTTATAGTTTATTAAATAGTTTTTGTGTAGTTATATATTCTATGGTTTATTAGTAAAGCTTTATAAAGATTCTAGTGTAATATTGTTTTTAAAGGTAAAAAGGGGTTTCATTAAAAACAGCCAATTTAAGTACTTTTGATTATCTACCTGATACTCTTTATTGCAGGAATGAACTCCTTGGGGGTTTTCGTCTAGAAGAAGTTTTAGAGTATATATTTTTATGTTGAAAATGTTATGCTTTTTGGCTTCCAAGTCAACTTGGGGAAAATCAGATTTTGCACTTCAACCTTTGATCTTTGCACTTTCGGCCCAGGGAACTTACCTGTTTTGGCTTATCATACAAGATAGGCCAAAGCAAGATTGGGACTTCCCTCAATTGCACTCAAAGCCACCCAGGATGTCTTTATCCATGCCGCATAAAAGAGATCCGAAACCCTATGATCACGAATCAGTCGTTTCTTGTTGCCAAGTGCTAAGGGAGAATATATCTTCTTGTAGGTATATGACACTCTTTGTTCTCCAACAAAGTCCTTATTATGTTCGCTTTTCTTTTCTCCTTCCTGTAACTATTGCCAATTGTCCAATTCAAACACTAGCTCATTTGAGGAGCAGACAAGATAAAGCTTTTGTTTATGTAAACTCTCAATTTATACATTGGTGTAGGTTTCAAATCTGTTATTCAGCATAGAGCCTTTAGTAATGGGGTAGATGGATTCAAAAAGACATTGATATTTGGGTAGATTCTGCGCTTAGTTTTGACTCACGAGGATATTAAATCTAGAATGTAATGCTTTAATTCCCTTATCTTCCAGGAGCTCTTTAAGTTAGAGTTAGCTACTTAAAAAGGCATATGCTTTAAGTACATCTAAAAATAGCATTATGTGTAAGTGGCAGGCTGAATCCTAGAGATTTAATGGCGAGCAGGGAGAAATCATCAGTTCTGCTGTCGATAGAATGAATCCTGCGACTATCTACCTCTTCGAGATGTTAGACGATAAAGCGAATGATAACTTACTCTTGAGCGTTTGTTAGGCAAGGGGGTGGCGGAAAAGGTCTTGAGAGGATCATGGCGCTAAAGCGAGTTAATACCGATTTTTAAAGAGGATACCTTTCTGCGGTTGTTAGGCTTTTGATGCTTAACCTTCCTATTGTCATGGCGAGGATTCCTGATGGTGGCGGTGCCATTCAGAAGTGTTCCTTCGGTGGAGACAGGTGCAAGCTTAGGCATGAGATAGCTTGGAATGCTTTTAAGATGGTCGGCGCCAAGCTTGGGAAGAATAGCTCTGTCATGGCGGAGAAAGTCTAAATCTCGAGGACGATCTTCAAAGTGAGACTTGAGTTTTTCAGAATTCAAGAGTTCCTTGCGCAGTTCCTTTTGTCGAGCGTTGCGGATGCGAACTTTGTTAATCCGGCCCAGAGCATCTTCCGCACGATAGCGGAAGCCGTTGACTTGGTTCATATCGAACTGGTAAGGTTGGATGTTGTGTCCTTCTACCTTACGCCGACCTTCGATCAGTTCGAATCGCGCGAGCTCCTCGGAAGAGTCGCTAGCAACAAGAGAAAGGCTCATGCCCTTCTTGGCCCCACGGGCTGTTCTACCAATACGGTGAGTGTAGGCCTTTGCAGAGACTGGGAAATCAAAATTGATTACGGCGGCAACATTTTTAAAATCGACACCTCGAGATACACCATATTCCTTATCAGCATCGGCAAGTTTCCTTTTTTTAGATTTGCTCGGCTGCTTTGTTTCCTCTTCCTTATCCGAAGCCTCATCTTCAGAATCCTTCTCGCCCTGAAGTGTGTACTCATCTGAAGCTATGATGTAGTCATATACACCACGGTTGAACTCCTGAATGGCATGGTATCTCGAGTTGAGTGGAAGCTCAGAATTCAGGACACAGGATCTGATGCCGAACTGATCGAGGAACAGCTTGACACGATAGCAAGAATCAATTCCATCCACAAACACAAGGCACTTTCCTTTGATAAGCTGAAGTTTCAAAATCACATACAAAAGAAGGAACTTGTCCTTTTTAGTACACTTAACACAGTACTCGGTTAATTTTCCTTCTTCTTTGGCCTCCTCAAGCTTTAAAATCACTGGATTGCGAAGAACCAATTGCTTCAGTTTATCGACATCCTTGAAAACTATTAGAGAGCAATTACACAACAATATTTACCCCGTTAATAGTAGCAGACATGATAAACGACTGAACCATTTTGGGAAGAAAAGCTATAATGGCCTCAACATCCTTTTCGTAGCCAAAGGAAAGAGCTAAATCAGCCTCATCCACGACAAGTTGGCGAAGACTAGATTTAACTAAAAGAACCTGAAAAATGCTGAGCACCTGTTTATATGAAATATAAAATACCTTCTCTCTCAAGAAATGAAGCATTTTACTAGGAGTACCAATTACAATATGAGGATTCTCTTTAATTTGAGAACTATTATACCAAATTAGAAAAAATAAGACAAGATAAATAGTTACCGAATAAGACTTTCGGGAACATCACTAGCTAAATTCAAATAACGAACATTGGAACAATAAGGAAGGATCTCTTTTAGCTGTCCAAAAACTTGCTCAGAGAGCTCCCTTGTTGGAACAAGGATCATTGCTTTCACTGAATCCTGCTCTTTGGTCACATTCTAAATAGGAATAAGCACGCGATTAAAACCTCGGGTGTGGAATATAGATCGAAATGACTGCAATACCTCGATGCTATGAAGACATAGATGTACTATTGGTAAAAGATAAGCTAGAGTCTTTCCAGAGCCAGTCTTTGCTCTAGTCAAAAGATCCTTCCCCTTGAGAGCGAGTGGGATAGCGGAAGATTGGACAAGAGTTGGTGAACTGTGGCCCAATTTCGCGAGAGCTCGAAGCAGTCTATCATCTCAGTCCCATTTCTTCAAATGGTGTAGGCTTATCTATTGTCGTTGGCTCGGTCATTATATAAGTTCTCTATTAATCTAACACTTTCTTGGGAGGGAGTCTATACGAAGTTAGGGATCTTGTCCTGGGATTGTCTTTCAGCTTGAGTTTGAGCTTCGCTTAAGTTACAGCGCCCTGTTTTTTTGGAACTGGCGGTTGGGGATAAAAAATAAATTTCAGTTTCCTGGGTTGGATCCCGAAATCTGGCTAGCTAGGCATGTCAGCCAAGACCGGATCGGATTCGGCTTCCATCCTGACTCTCGTCTCTCAGATAGACAATTCGACTCTGCCAAGCTTATTGGTTTTTTTGGCTAAAGTGTAAGCTCTGAGATTGATATTTAAGATTCGATTGGGTTTTGGTTGCTGGACATGAAGCGCAACAATTCTCAGATTGTAATGAAAAACTTTGAGAGATAAAGAAAAAGCTTTGGGGGGCAGATATATCTTTGGTAATTCAAAAACAGGATTTTGATCTCATTAGGACACAAGACGGAAATTAAGGAACTTTTAGGCTAAAATCAGGATATTTTTTAAACAATCTGGAAATGGAGGGCTTAAATAGAAAAATTAGCTTCGAGGCTAAAAATAGTATTGGTTTCATGTTGAAAGCTGATACAGTAGCTTTCAAAGCTGAGCAGGGTAAGCAAAAAATTCAGCCTAAAATCAAGACATATTGAGTTTAAATTGATTAATAATAGATATGGTACCATTATATTCCCGTTCTTTGACTGAATTGATCTTGCTCTAGACTGAATTTTGCTTGTACTCATGGCTTTGAAACCTGCTGTATCACTATGTAACATTACCCTGGTTCAAGAAAACAGCACCCTAATTGAGCTAATCATTTTCAAGTATAAAATACCCCAAGTAAAAATCCAAAACACTTAATCCAGAAATAGTAAAAACTCAACCAAAAATCAATTTTTTTAAAAAAAACATAAGGAAATTTACCCTACTGTAAATACCCAATAAATGGGGGAGTATTTTAGCTAGACATGGTCCCAAGTTTGCCACTTGTAACCCAGTAAGCAATGTAACAATGGAGTAGACCGTCATCACCCATCAAAACACCTTTGCGTGAACGTTAAAACCACCAAAATTATCAGCAAAGTACGTGCAAATGTAGTAAACCAAGGCTTAGATTGCTATAGACTGAGTTGATTGGGGAAAAACCAGGGAGGGCCAAGAATACTGGTTAGAGGAGTTTAACTGTGATGGCTCCATGTAATAGTAATCTTTGGATGGGTTGTGAAATGGCCTGTGTGGTTGAAATTGTTATTGGTGGCCCACAATCCCAAGGCAGGCTGTGAGTACAGCAGAGAAGATAAGGTGGTTCATCTCCTTAGTCCTGGAGAAGGGCAGACAAAGCTTAGTGTTTGGACTTTCTGTGGTTTAAAGTCTGGTTTGATTTATGTGATATTATTGAGGAGTAATTTCACTAAATGATAGCACAATCTATCATCAAGTGAATGGTCTTTATCACATATAACTGCTCGAGTCGCTGGGATAATTATTTTTTTATGTTTTGGCTTGGAAGAACTTACCTATTTTTAAGTCCAACAATAGCTGACAATGAAACAAATGTACCTATAATTTAGTTTGTTTTCATGGCCAATGCTACCGCTCAAAGGGGTTCTTGGACACTTTGAAGTGTCTCACGACATCCCTACCTGTGGCAGTGTTAATAAAAGTAGAAATATATCTAAATGAGCTTAATTTAGTCCTGTTTGCCTAAAAGGTAAAACAGTCAAAAATTATATAAAAGTTTACTAATAATGATTGGAGCTTAGAATGCTTTCATCAACTATTATTGGCCAATCCCATCTATTTCTCCACCAAACAGATAAGATTAGCATCAACTAAGCAAGGTGTCATGGCCCATACCAGAGTCCGGCTGGACTCCCACAGGGGAAGTAGGCCAGGCCTGGAAGGCCAAATACACAATAGGCGCAATTCTGACCAGATAGTTGACTGCAGTAGCTAGGGAACACCAACTCCCAGTATGAGGCACGTCCTGATTGGCCATCCCCAATACTGTGATATAGACAAACCCCAACTTACTGAAGCCCTGGGTTGGAGGCACAGTTGTTAGGGGAGGAGTAGGAGGAATCTCCAGCATGGAGGGCAAAATGATCACTCTTGGTGGCCAGGAGGGAGCAGATACGCAAGGTTGTAAAGTATAGTGGAGTTACAAATAAATGCAAACAGAATAGTTATATTGGGACAGAAGTAGACAATTACTGCAATAAGATAATTAATCCTGAGTATAAAGTTGTTGATTTTTAAGATATCAACAGTGAGGAGGGCTTCTCCTCCTCACTACTTATACTTACTGGTAATTTAGTGGCCTTTTGTGCCACCAGAGAACTGATGGCATCAATTTCAGTTGAACTTACAATTTTCACTGGAATTTGCGTACTTGGGCCAGGAGATGGGCGCTCATTGATTGGTATAACATGAGCCTTTCTTGGACTGCAGCATGCCAATATGCCAAAGTTATTTATAGATCCCACAAGTAATCAAGAGCCCAATTGCGCAATTGAACAATCACGCTCCCAATGTACCATTTCCCAATAGCTGAGAGGCCCAAATTCAATAATAGAATCAAAGCCAGGGATTTGGGGCTTGTGTGCCTATCAAATACTAGGCCATTTGTTAGTTGGAAGGGGGGTTTTCTTGCTCTGAGAGATACTTGGTAAAGGTTCCCAAGCTGTGGGGTTTTTTGCCTCTAGGAAGGCCAGCTGATTGTCCAGGGCATTCTGGGCCCTGACATCATCTCCTACCGTAGTCAAGCTTACAGAGCACAACTTTTTATCCCAAGACTTGTATTCCTTCAGCAGGGTAGCAGCATTCTCCAGGTTGGATTCTGGCTCCCAGTTATTCTCTTCATTGGGGTACCATTTCCATTTGACCAGGAAGTGAGGTTTTTGGTATCAGAGTTTGTGTCCCAGGATTGCTTCAACCTCATGTTCCATGAAGCTTCCTACTTTGATGGGGGAGCTTTTCTCACTATCTGGTGCAGGAGAGAAGGTCCTTTCTTTTTTTTATAACAGGGAGCGGTGGAATATGTTGTGAATATTCCATCCAGGAGGCAGTTCTAGCTGATAGGCTACAGTACCAATGCGTTGTAAGACCTTGTAAGGACCTGTTTGTTGGGGGCTCAAGCTAGCACAAAGGGCAGTGGTCTTGATGTTCTTTGCGCTGAGGTACACAAGGTCTCCTACTTTGATTGGGGGGCCAGGGCTGTGTTTCTTGTTGGCAAAGTCCTTGTATACTTGTACTTCACTTCTCAGGTTCTGGGCACATTCTTCTTGGCACGCTGGATGTTGCTGACCCAGTCTCGTCCTTCTGGGTTGTCAGCTTCCTCTGTGAGAGGGGCATCCCATTTTGGGGTTGAATCTGTAGTTGGCTTTGAAGAAGGAGATATTGGTGGAGCTGTGGTCTTGGTTGTTGTACATAAACTGAGCCATTAGTAGGTGTTTACCCAGTTGTTCTGTTCCAAGTTAACGTAGCATTGTAAGTACTGTTTGAGGACCTAGTTTACTCTCTTGGTCTGTCTGTTGCTTTGAGGGTGATATGCAGCATACAGTGATCTTTTTATTCCCAAGTCCTTTAGGATTTTGGCTCAAAGCTTGGAGGTGAATTGTGGTCTTCTGTCTGAGGCCACTTCTTGTGGGAGTCTGTGGTTCATGAATACTTGGTTCTGGAATAGGGTGACAGTTTTCTTTGCTGTTACTTTGGTTGTTGTTGGAATGAAGCAAGCCATTTTGATGAAACAATTGTCAATTAAAAGGATGGTGTTAAATACTTTTGAATTAGGTAGCTCCACAATGTAGTCCATGGACACATACTTCCAAGGGCCTTCTGTAATCTGAAGAGGTTGTAGCAATCCTTCTGGCTTTCCTTGCTTAGGCTTGGTACATCCACATGTCTCACAACCACTGAGGTATCCTTCAATTTATGTCTTTGTACACTCAGGGTGTCCTGACATGGGGGAGTTATGGTATTCCTTCAGTATCTCTAAGAGCAGTGGACCATCTGGTATGTAGGTGCGTCTGTGTAGCTGTAGGGTGTTTCCATGTAAGGAGTAACCTGTTTGATAGTATTGACTGTTGATATCTTTCTTTAAGCTTTCCATGATGGAGATGCAGTGCTGGTCTACGGTCTGAGCTAATTAGATTTCTTTCCTTCTACTGGCTAGTCCCAGGAATAGAAGCATTGGCTCAATCATGTTTGGGGACAGCAAAGATTTTGTGTTAAATTCTTCAATCTCTTTGGCGCTAGGAAATAGGTCTGCTCTTTGGATTAGGGGATCAGGTACAATGTTGATCTTGCCAGGTTTGTAAATGATTGATAAGTTGTAATATGCTTGGAATAGGGCCCATCTAGCTTGGCGCTGATTCAGTTGTCACAGTTTGAAGAAGTATGTCAGGTTATTGTGATTGGTCATTATTCTCACTGGGTGTTTGGCGTCACACAAGTATCTTCTCCAATGTTTCAAGGATTGGATGATAGCAAGCATCTCTTTATTGTAGATGAGGTAGTTCAACTCAGGCAGAGTGAACTTCCTCAAGTAGTAAACTACAGGGTGCAGCTTACTATAATGCCCCTCCTGAAGCAACACCCCCAATGCAAATTCAGAGACGTCTGTCTCCACAATGAAGGGCTTATTTTAAACTGGCATTGCCAAGACGGGGGCAGTGACAAAAGCGCTCTTCAGCAACTCAAAAGAAGATTTGGCTGCGTCATCCCACACAAAGGGGTGTTTCTCAGAGGTAAGTTGGGTCAAGGGCAAGCAGATTGAAGAAAATTTTTGGACAAATTCCTGGCAGAAGTTTTCCAGGACCAGGAAAATTCTGACCTCCTGGCAGTTCTTAGATTCAGGCCATGGCGTCACAGCCTCTACTTTTTCAGGTGTCATTGAAAATCCTCCTTTCAGTACATTGTACCCCAAGAACTCTACTTCCTCTTGGAAGAACTCACATTTCTGGAGTTTAACAAAGAGTCTTTGTTTCTTGAAGCGTTGTAGGACAGCTTGAAGGTGTTCAAAGTGTTCTTCAGGGGTGCAACTGTAGATGAGGATGTCATCTAATTAGGATACACAAAACTGATCCTTGAGTCCTCCTAAGACCACGTCCACCATAGTTTGAAAGGTGCTAGGAGTGTTGCACAACCCAAACAGCATAACCAAGTATTTGTAGAGACCTTGTTTAGTTTTGAAGAGGGTCTTTCATTTGTCACCAGGCCTGATCTAGATCTGGTTAAAGGCATCTCTCAAATCAACCTTTGAGAAGATGTTGGCTCCTTAAAGCTGGTCTGAGAGGTCTTTGGCATTGGGTACAGGGTATATGTTTTTCACAGTGATGCTGTTTAGGTCCTGGTAATTGACACAAGGATGTAGGTTGCCGCCCTTATTTTTAACAAACAGTAAAGGGGATGAACAAGGATATTTGGAGATGTGTATATATCCCTTCTTCAACATCTTGTCCAAGTACTCTCTTAAGGCAACTTGTTACTTCATGTTACAACTGTAGACAGGCCCATGCTTAGGTTAGGTTTTGGGGAAGAGGTTAATAGCGTGATCAAACTGGCTGTTTTTAGGCAAGGCAGTGGCTTCTTCTTCTGAGAAGATGGACTTCCAAGGATTCAAGCATTTTTGGATCTCAGCTTTGCAGGATTCCATGGTGATGTTGTTTAGATCAGGGGTCTGCTGAGGGTTCAAACAGGGAACCTCTAAGGTTTGGCTCTCATGAGTGACAGTCACCTGATGATTATTATAGTCCAAGTTCAATTGGTGGTCAACCCACCATTCAAAACCTATCACTACAGGTTTGGGAAGATTCTCTATAATGTGGAATCTGGTGGGCAGGAGTTTCCCATTTAGCTTCAGAGTGATAGACTCTTTGCATTTGTGGGACAGGTCTGTTGTCTTGTTACCCAAGGTTACCAGTCAGGAGTTTCCCTGGATTGGTACACCCAGTTTCTCAGCTAGAATACGTTTCATGTAGTTGAGGATTGCCTTACTGTCTAAGAGGGCTACAGTGTTCACCTCATGGCCATGATAACACAAAGTAGCATCAATGATAGGATAAGACTGGGAAGCATTGTTTATTACTGAAATAGCAGCTCCTTGGGTTTTGTTGGAGCGGCTAATGCAATCCTTGTGTAGGGTTCCTGTCCACCAGTCCCCAAAGTGTGTTCTGGGTCATAGCCAGGGACTGGCTGGAAGGGGCTTTCATTATCTAATAAGGGAAGATGTATCTCAGAAATATGTATAGGGGTTGAAATGGGCTTTTATTCACTCTCAGAAGGAATTTCTCCTTAGAAACCTTCTGGTATATGGCCCAGGGGGTCAGGGAAACAAGATGGGTTTGCCAATACTTTGATTCATCTAACAATATCTTGTACTTCTTGTACTTGGTCTTGGACTCCTGCACCTTAGTCTTGGGCTTCTGCGCTTTGGTCTTGGGCTCCTGCACCTTTATTTTGGGCTCCTGTGGTCTGTTCTAGCTCAGGCTTTTCATCCTTAGCCCTGGCTGCTGTATCTTGGGCTTCTGTAACTTTAGCTTGGTCTTCAGCTCCTTCTTTAGTCTTAGTGGCCTTTCTAATCCATTTGACCCAGTCCCTGTCAAGCCTCAGATAGCTCTCTCTTTTATAGCTCCTTGTTTCAGTCAAAATCTCTCTCAGAACTCTTCTTTTCCAAAGCTTAAGCTATTCAGTTTTTCTCTCTACAATATATTAAACTTAATAACTTACTTCAGCCAAAGAAAGCCCTGAATTTTCTGCTTCTGCACCCCATTTTTTAGTTTTAACTCTTAAGTTAAAGCCCTCAAACACTGATCAAATAAACTTTGGCTTACAGCCAATCACATTCCTCAATTCAACTTTTTTTCCAAACAGTTTTCCCAAATGACTTGATCTTGACTATGCTTCAAATTTGAAGCTGTCTTGCTCCAGGTAAGCAACTGCTCCATGTTTTGAACGGTTTTGCCATGATTTCCATCATGTTTCTTGGGTAAATCTTGAGCGTGTTTGCCTATGTTTCACACAGGGGATTTTCAAACCCTTGATTCTTCAACGTTTCTCTGAGTTTCCCTGTCCTATTTACAGCCTCTTTCTGGCTCCTTTCTTCTTAATTTTAACTTAATAAATTCACAGTTTATTTACTGTAAATAATTTCTTTCTCTCTCTTTCCTCTCATATGATATTTCATTCTTTTATATCATATCTTTGGAAGTTTAAAATTCTTATTTAACTGCTTCTTATATTAATAATTCCCCTCCTAAGACACCAAAATCAGCATTCCAGCCTCCATTTCTAATATGGCTAGTCCTTCTGCAACATATTCTAGTCCTGCACTATCATCTTCTGGTCCTTCAACCAGTTCTTCAACCACATCTTCCAGCTCTTCAGCTGAACCAGCCAACATTCCATCTTAGTCAACAAACAGCTCATTCCATTCTTCAAACAGCTTATTTCCATCATCAGTCCTCCAGCTACTCCTCACTAGGCTCCACCTTGGTTCCACCTGCACAATAAGCCATTTTTGGTTCCAAACTTCAAAATGAACCAACAATCCCTCAAATAGTCTTCACTGTGATTAAACAGTCCTTCTTACTAGTCTTCTCTGCTGATCCCATGAACCACCTTGGTTCTTTATATCAGTCACCATTACCAGAACCTGTAGACCCAGGCATGAGTCTACATTGAACTGGCGTTTGACTGGGCCCTTGCAAGTGGTAATCCACTTAGGCCATTCAAACATAGATCATCAAAGTCTATGCCATTGTTTTTACTCACCCAGGTGATTAAGTCTGGGATTTCAGTTGTAAAGTAAAGCTTTACTTCTCAGAGGCTGGATCACACCAAGTTCTGCATCTGCTTCCCCAAGCAAACCGCCTTGGTGACACCTGTGAGAAAATCTATGCCCTCCAATGCTCAACTTGGTGTGACCATATAATAGTCACTGTCAAGTATTTAGCTGAATAAATACTCCAAAATATAAAGTTGTTCTGTTTTTGCTGTTTATTTCATGTAGATAGATTTTACTGGAATTCTTCAGATGAATATTACTGGAAACTTGGTATCTTTATTTAATAAAAGAATAGATTATGGGTGGTTAGCCAGGTGAGACTAGCTAGTAAAATTGAGTCAAGATTGGCCGAAGCAATCTTGGGGAAGAGGGCATCTCAGAAACAATTTCTTTAACTGGGAAGTTTGATTAATAAATCCATGGGAATATAATTAATGAGGATTTAATTATATTGTTTAATTGTCTTGACTGTGTCAAGAAGTTTGTTTAAGGTTAACCATAGATAAACCCCCAAATTTGGGTTAAAAGCACTGTTTTGGTAAATTTATTAGGTTAGAAGCGCCACCGCGCCACCTAATTGATTTGTAAAGCACCGCCCAGTAAATATTTCAGGTGCTGGGGCGCCGTGGCGCTGCCTGGGAAAGTTCCTGGGCGCTGCAATGGCACCTGGTTTGAGTTTCAAAGTGTTTTAATGGGTTTTCAACACAGAAACCCGTTAAATGCAAAGATAACTAAATAAAGGCAATGGTGTCTAGGGGTTTAGGTTTGATCAGCTGGTTCCCAGTTGGAACGTTGATAGCTGAGTTTTGGAATGTGTGTATTTCACAGGGTTTTGGAGCTGGAAGTTGAGGAAGCTTCATGCCAGATTGATACATTGAGATGAATGGCATCAGGTGACTCTTTCTCCTTGTAGATTAATTCTCATAGGCTGAGGATTACAGGGGATCTTTTGGGGAAAGATCTAGATTTTGATGACTCAAATGTCATAGACCACATGATAATCATAGGTTAATTCAGGTATTGGAGAGGTTTTCAGCCAAATATGCCCCAAATGATATATAAGTAAAAACAGCTAAATTTTAATAAATATATATTATCAATTTTGACGCTTCCCCTCAATTACTTTTTAATTGTTACATCTTCTTTGTTAATGTTTGAAAGAGCAAAATTTGGAGTACTTTAAGTGGAACCCTCTGCTGCCAGGAAATAAGTTCCTACAAGTTTGCTGGAGGAAGCTTGGGCAAGTCTAAAGGTCACCAAGACTGTGCCTGATGAGGCTTTGGTGGAAGTAAAAGCTGCATTTGAAGAATTGTATTCCAATTACTTTGCAAAAGAAAGGACTCCCACTCAAGGAAATCAAATCTATGTGTGGGATTTTTGGAACCTGTTAGTAGGATTTGACAAAATTTTACAACAGGTGAAAGCCAGGGTAAATCATGAGATTGAGGCTTTAAGAGTATGAGAGGCAAAGAGTGTCAAGATCATGGCTTGTTGGCAGGGTGAAAATAAAGTGTTGTCCCATAAAATTGCCTCCCTGGAGGCAAAGCTCCCCAAAGCTTTGTCACAGGAAGGTAATGGTAATAATATTCAAGGGCAGGATAATGATAAGTTGAAATGGTTGGACCTGTATCCATCACAGAGCCCAACACAGGGGCTGAAAAAGCCCATGGTAAAAGGAGTCCAGTCTATGCTTGCCAAAATGTCACCGTTCTCTGGAAATCTAAAGGAAGGAAACACTTTCCTGGATGGCTTTTATCTGAGCCTCTGGTCTGGAGAATGCTGAGAAATGTCATTGGTTGGAAGTCCTTGAAGGTCCTGCATGCTTCAAGTGGTTTGAAAGACAATAAGGCAACAATTAGGCCACATTGTTGGAGGAATTTTGAGCCAGATATACAGTAACCCTCAGACCTGGTGATGCTCTGCAGAAAGCCTGAGACGTTACCCAGGCTGGCCATGAAACTGTGTCAATGTATCTTTCCATAATGGAAGAGTTCCTAGCCTTTTTGGACATGGAACACAATCAGGATTTGGTGGAGGATGCTTTCTTCACTGGAATGTGGCCTGGGTTGAGAACTAAGGCTTCTATGCTACATTGTGAGAAGTTGTCATGGTCAAAACTTGTTCAAAATGTCATTCAAATGGAATGGGATCTTTGTGGTCCTCCACATAGTGCTCCTTGCCCAAGAGTAGGAGCTCATGTGGATTCAGGGGAGGGGTCTTCTGAGAGAACCAGACGTCATAGAAGTCCCTCAGATAAAGATCACATGTCTAGATTTAAGCAGGCGTGTAAGTTTCCTATGGCAAAAGAGTGATGGATCTGCAGGAAAGATGACCATTTTGCTGGGAAATGTCCTGATTGTGCAGAATTTGACAAGGAATACCCAGATCTTATGTTTAAGAATTTGGGAAAAGAAAGGCGGGCTTAGGTGTCTCCCAACCTGAGCTCAGTAATTCAGGGAATAATAATGGGAGAATGAGACTTTGATCTGGAAAGACCTTGAAGGAGTACGGGAAAAGCGCCAGTAAAACAGTGGAGCCACCTGTACAGGAAATTGATGTCTCTTTTCTAACTCTTCCTGAGGGAAGTCCAGATGCCTCTCCAGATGAGTGGATATTGGATGTGCGCTTGGGCATGAAGGAAGACGGGGAAATCACTTGGCAGCCTGTGCGGGTCCAGTTGAGCGTGGATCAGCTCAAAGAAGTGGAATAAGAAGGTGGCCCAAAGCATGCCAGAATTATTGATTGCAAAACATTTTGTGTGGGTGTTGCAAGGGGTTATCTTCCTGGATATTTCACTTGATGGTATCTCTGCAAGGCAGAATACAATCCAGGATGTGCTAGAGTAGCGGTATCAAAGAAATTTGTTAGTAAACATGGTATGGACCCATCAAGGTTGATCACATTGACTTTATCTTCTGTATATAGGGTTACCACTATTGAACAAGATGTGTTTTATGAGGTGGTAATAAAATGGAAAAAAAGCATGGTAAAGACTTACGCCTAAGTTTTTCCAGGAGCAGGATTTGATATTCTGCTGGGCATGACTTGGATTATTGAGGCCAAGGTGAGCCTGGACGCTGTCAAGAATTTCTTGGTCCATGAGGGAGTTGAATACACTTACTAACAGCTGACAATTCCGCCAGCACTAGAAGATGTTCAGTCAGTGGTCATCTACACTGAGGAACATTGCTCCATTTCACCAAAGGAAATTGCTTGGTTGAAACTGGTAGCTTTCAATTGTGGAACACAGGGAGGACAAGTTATCCCAGAATTACCCTGTCATATATCCTCAATGTGGCAATATTTGAGAATGGGTCAAATGGCAAACTCCTCAAGTTCTGGAAGTTGTTTAACACTTACGCAGTTCCTGTGGACATACAGCAAGGCCAGTGTATTGTAGTTTGGATGCCTGTGGTTGGGGAAGTCACAAAAAATAAGCCTACCATCTCTTATGCTTGTGTACCCTTCAACAATTAATCCATATACTATGTCTAAATGAAGCACCAGGTACCCCATTGTATACTCTGGTGTGGAAATGGAGTAGTTGCTTCTTATTGGACAAGTATGATGTGGGAAGAACTGGTCCACCCTGTGTCATAAAAACGCTGACTGGGAAGCCATACAGATGTTATTTACCCTGTTGTAGTCCTGCTGCAGTTGCTGCAATTAGAGAAGAGGTGGAGAAAATGCAAAGGGCCAACCTTATTGAGGAAATTATCAGTCCTTAATCTGCTCCAATGGTTTGCGTCCTAAAGCCAGATGGGAACATACATGTTTGTATTGATTTCAAAATAGTGAATAAGGATATTGTAAATGATGCCCACCCAATGCACAGGATTAAAGACCAGATGGAAGCCATGGCTGGATCTTCCTGGTTCACCACTTTAGACCTGACCAAGGGACATCATCAATTGTTAATTGATGAGAAGTCTAAGGAGGTCACAGCGTTCTCTACACCTGACAGACAGTACAATGGAAAGTCTTGCCATTGGGAATGAAGACAGCAGGTGCTGTGTTTCAGCGTGTAATGGACAGATTATGACAGGATTACAGCCTAGATTTGTCTTGGTTTATATAGACAATATTATTATATATACCCATTTCTGGGAACAACATCTAGAAGATCTTGATGAAGTATTTTGCCAGATTGAAGAAGCTAAGTTGAAGATTAGTGTATCTAAGGCTAAGATTGCCTGTCAAGAGGTCAAGGTGTTAGGGCATATTTTGAATTCTCAAGGGATTAAGCCAAGTCCTGAGAGATTTACTCCTTTGTTAGTTATGAGGTCACTACAGTCAGTTTGAGAGGTTTGGGGCTTTATGGGGTTGGTGATTTTCTACCAGAGATTCATACCTAATTGCTCCGCACTTGGAGAGCAATTGTTTGCATTAACAAGGAATAATTCCAAATTTGTTTGGAGACAAGAGGAGGAGTCAAGTTTCTTAGACCTAAAGAAGAAGCTCTTCAAAGCCTCCATACTGAGATTACCCAACTGGTAAAAGTTGTTCTACATTGAAACAAATGCAAGTTCAACTGATCTTGGTGCCGTTCTTACTCAAGAAGGAGAATCAAAGTTTTCCCAACATCCCATTATGTATGGTTATAAGACATCGGGGATAACTCAAAGAAAATACTCAGCTATTGAATGTGAAGGATTGGCAATAGTATGGGTGCTGGAACATTTTAGGATGTATATCCTAGGAATGCCATTTACTATTGTCACTGACCACGCAGTGTTGAGAGCAATTTGTACAAAGGAAGACTTACAAGGCCAAACGCAATTGTATGCAGAGAAGCTCTCTGGATATGATTATGATATCATCTATTGTCCAGGGCTGGAAAATCAGATTCCTGACTTATTGTCCCAAGAGCTGTTGGCCTGTGGAAAAATTGAAATGCAAGAAGCACAGAAAGCTTTATCAAGGAATAGGATTTACGTAGTAAAAACCAAGCATCTACAAGTTGTTAGAGATCTCCATGTACAATGGAGAGGTCACCTCCAATATGAGAAGCTATGGCAAGCAGTGAAAGCTTGATACTGGTGGTCAGAGATGAGAGCTATGGTCCTTCAGATTTTGCGAGAATGTGAAATTTGCTCTAAATTCTCAGCGGTAAAATCCAAGGTGCAGCTCAAGTCAGTGGTGTCACATTATTCTTTTGAGTTGGTCTCAATGGATATTGGTCACATTACGTTAGCAAGTGGTCAAAAAGAATACTTTGTGGTGGCCATTGATTATTTTACCAAATGGGTAGAAGTTCAAGCATTGACCAAAGAAACAAGTGTGGCAATTGCTAAGTTTCTCTGAGAAGAAATAATAGAACAGCATGGTTGTCCTAAGAAGGTTCTCACCAATAATGGACCACCCTACAGAGGGCCAGTGTTGACTAAGGAATGCTTGAAATGGGGCATTTTTAAGTTAACCTCAGCCCCATATCATCCCAAGTCAAATGGTTTAGCAAAAATAACCATTGGAACACTGAAGCACATCATGAAGAAATTAGCTGATGGTGCCACAACCCATTGGAAGGATCACTTGGCAATGAGTGTCATGGCATACCGTACAATGCCCCATGATACTACTAGGTTTTCTCCATTTCAGGTGTTGTATGGCTGGGAAACTACAACAAGAACTGATGTTGGTCAATGGGAGTTTGTGGAAAAGAATTCCTATGAAGATACTGTAGAAGAACATGCTGTTGAGATTCAGAAGTTATTTGCCAAGACAAGAAGTAAGGGAGTACGGGTTTGAGAAAAACATGCTGCCAAGTAGAACTCAAAACCTGGAGTACTTCACTGTGATAATTTACAGGTTGGAGATTTGGTATGGTTTGATCAAAGCCGCCAGAGAAACACCCCAGAAGAGGTCTTCAGCAATGGGTGGGTCCTATGAAGATTATCTCAGTTTGTCCAGGGCCAAACTACCTAATTCAAGGAGTCAGAGCCACACTAGGAGAAGAATGGTCCCAAATTCACCCTCATTTCCTTAAGCTGTTCCATGGGGAATTAGAGCTAATAAAGTTCCAGGAGGATGAGGCTAATTCTCATGAAGAGAAGGAAGGGGCCATGTAACTGTACAACAGTCACTGTCAAGTATTTAGCCAAATAAATACTCTAAAATGTAAAGTTGTTCTGTTTTTGCTGTTTATTTCATGTAGATAAGTTTGACTGGAATTCTTCAGATGAAGATTCCTGGAAACTTGGTATCTGTATTTAATAAATGAATAGATTATGGCTGGTTAGCCAGGTGAGGCTAGCTAGTAAAATTGAGTCAAGATTGGCCAAAGCAATCCTGGGGACTAGGCATCTCAGAAATAATTTATTTATCCGGGAAGGTTGATTAATAAATCCATGAGAATATAATTAATGAGGATTTAATTATATTGTTTAATTGTCTTGACTATGTCAAGAAGTTTGGTTAGGGTTAACCATAGGTAAACCCCCCAAATTTGGGTTAAAATAGCTGTTTTGGTAAATTTATTAGGTTAAAAGCACCACCACACCGCCTAATTGATTTGTAAAGTGCTGCCCAGTAAATATTTCAGGCGCTGCCTGGGAAAGTTCCTGGGTACCACAATGGCACCTGGTTTGAGTTTCAAAGTGTTTTAATGGGTTTTCAACACAAAAAACCATTTAATGCAAAGATAACTAAATAAAGATAATTATGTCTAGGGGTTTAGGTTTGATCAGCTGATTCCCAGTTGGAACGTTGATAGCTGAGTTTTGGAATGTGTGTATTTCACAGGGTTTTGGAGCTGGAAGTTGAGGAAGCTTCATGCCAGATTGATACATTGAGATGAATGGCATCAGGTGACTCTTTCTCCTTGTAGATTAATTCTCATAGGCTGAGGATTACAGGGGATCTTTTAGGGAAAGATCTAGGTTTTGATGACTCAAATGTCATAGACCACATGATGAATCATAGGTTAATTCAGGAATTTGAGGGGTTTTCAGCCAAATATGCCCCAAATGATATATAAGAAAAAACAGCTAAATTTTAATAAATATATATTGTTAATTTTGACGCTTTCCCCTCAATTACTTTTTAATTGTTACATCTTCTTTGTTAATGTTTGAAAGAGAAAAATTTGGAGTACTTTAAGTGGAACCTGCTGCTGCCAGGAAAGAAGTTCCTACAAGTTTGCTGGAGGAAGCTTGGGCAAGTCTGGAGGTCACCAAGACTGTGCCTGAGGAGGCTTTGGTGGAAGTAAAAGCTGTATTTGAAGAATTGTATTCCAATTACTTTGCAAAAGAAGATACTCCCGCTCAAGGAAATCAAACCTATGTGTGGGATTCTTGGAACCTGTTAGTAGGATTTGACAAAAATTTACAACAGGTGAAAGCCAGGGCAAATTATGAGATCAAGGCTTTAAGAGGAAGAGGGGAAAATAGTTTCAAGATAATGGCTTGTTGGCAGGATGACAATAAAGTGTTGTCCCATAAAATTGCCTCCCTGGAGGCAAAGCTCCTCAAAGCTTCGTTACAGGAAGTTAATGGCAATAAGAGTCAATGGCAGGATAATGGTAAGTTGAACTGGTTGGACCTGGATCTGTCACACTTGGGATCTCCCCAAAGCTCTCATGGGGACATAAACGAGGACACCCTATCATTCTGTTAGGTAGGATGCTTGCTCACAGACCTCCTGTAAGCGTATCAGAGTACATAGAGCCTTCAGAGCTCTTCCCCTCCCTGGCAGCCGCGCTACCTGCCAGGGGTCCAAAACTTACAGCCCTGGTAGGAAAGTCCCATACCATGCTGGTATACACTTCTATCCTGACATCCTGTGTTATCTGCCAGGGTCTAAACATCCTACAGCCTGAGCAGCACACACTACCCATCAGGCTGGACCACTCCCCACCCCAAGCAGCTAAAGTTCCCTGCTGAGCTATCTCATTCCTCACCCTAAGCAGCCACAGTTCCCTGCTGGGTGAGGACCTCTAGCTCACAGCAGCCAATATCTACTGCTGGGTGGAGACAACATCTGCCCCTAGTAGTCTTTATACCTACTAGCTAGACCTTACCTTCCCTAGTAGCCACCATTCCCTACTGGGCCTCCACCTTCAACAAACAAACTTTTACTTGGCCAACATTATATCCCACCTGCAAACCACCAAACATGTGGACTGTTGCACCTTAGATAAGTGGCCACTCTGGTGGTAATAGAAGCATAGCTCACTTCAGATGTGGCTTTGGTACTCTTTGGGGGTCATGTTCAAACGTGGCCTACTTGCACCAGGAGTTTGGTTGTTCCGGGGTTGGTCAGCGTGGTATCCTTGTGGTTGGATGAAGTCCATGCCTCTGACAATAGCCAGGAGCTTATCTTTGGGGAGGTTGCATCAGTGGTATCTCATTAGGCTGGCGTGGTTTGGGTTCAGACTGTTTCTAAAATGCAGGCCTGATATGTTGTCGGGGATCTTGGCGGCCTAAGCCAGGCTAGGAATTGTTGTATGTAGGTCTCCAGGTTGTCCCTTCCTTGGGTCAGGCAGATAATCCCCATGTAGGCTTGGATCTTGGCCCCAGCGGGGGTGGTTGCAGAATTCATTCATTTCCAGGAATTGATTGTAGGAGAGTATGATTCTGGGTCTTCCTCTAGGCTGGCTAAGAAGGTTTCCCTGGTGTCATCCTTCAGTTGGGCGGCCACCATCATAACCTTCTGAGTGTTGTCTCTGAAGCTCTTGGGGTGGGCACATAACAGGGTGTTTATCATGATCATTCCTTTTCTGAAGCCAGCCAGGTCCATTTTTGGCAGGTCAGGAAAGGTTGTAGGGGCAGCAGTATTTTAGTTTAAGGTAGAGATGGTCACAGTCTGGACCTGGGATGGCTTGACAATAATTTCTTCTTGGCTTTTGTTTGTTTCTTGTTTCTTGTTCATATACTGTCTTAGGTTTAAGCTGAGGTCAAAAATAAAAGCATACAAGATGCCCCTATAATCAAAGAGATTAGGGGCCCAGGGTTACTAGTTTTGATATGGTTGACATACTGTTATGGCCCATACCAGAGTCCGGCTGGACTCCTGTAGGAGAGGCAGGCTGGGCCTGGAAGGCCAAGTACACAATATGCGCAATTCTGACCAGATAGTTGACTGCAGTAGCTAGGGAACACCAACTCCCAGTATGGGGCACAACCTGGTTGGCCAGCCCCAATACTGTGATATAGACAAACCCCAATTTACTGAAGTCCTGGGCAGGAGGCACAGTTGTTAGGGGAGAAGTAGGAGGAATCTCCAGCATGGAGGGCAAAATGATCACTCTTGGTGGCCAGGAGGGAGCAGATACGCAAGGTTGTAAAGTATAGTGGAGTTACAAATAAATGCAAACAGAATAGTTATATTGGGACAGAAGTAGACAATTCCTGCAATAAGGTAATGAATCCTGAGTATATAGTTGTTTATTTTTAAGATATCAACAGTGAGGAGGACTTCTCCTTCTCACTACTTATACTTACTGGTAATTTAGTGGCCTTTTGTGCCACTAGAGAACTGATGGCATCAATTTCAGTTGAACTTACAATTTTCACTGGAATTTGCGTACTTGGGCCAGGAGATGGGCACTCATTGGTTGGTATAACATGACCCTTTCTTGGACTGCAGCATGCCAATGTACCAAAGTTATTTATAGATCCCACAAGCAATTGAGAGCCGGATTGTGCAATCAAACAATTGCACTCCCAATGTACCATTTCCCAATAGTTGAGAGGCCCAAATTCAATAATAGAATTGAAGCCAGGGATTCAAGTCCCGTGTGCCTCTCAAATCCTGGGCCATTTATTAGTTAGAAGGGGTGTTTTTTTGCTCTGTAAGATACTTGGTAAAGGTTCCCAAGCTGTGGGGGTTTTTGCCTCTAGGAAGACCAGCTGATTGTCCAGGGCATTCTGGGCCATGACACAAGGTGAGCTTTTCCAGATACTATACTAATCTTTTCACTTTAAATAATATTGATTTACTTCAAATTAAAGGTAAGCTTTAAGATATACATAATCCTAACTGTTTTAAGCATATTAGATCAAAGGTATTAAAGGTAAGCATGTTTTTAAAAGATTGGAACTAACATTAATTTAAAATGATAACAAGATTTTTTAAAAAACTAATAATTTGGAGATTCAAATCAAAGCTGAATTCAAGTAAGCATTTAACTCAATTTACTAATCACATTTTTTAAAGGAGCTCCACTCCAAAGAAGATCAAGTTTAGGTAAGCTTCTTTAAATAAATTAACTAGCCTATATTAAAAACCAGAGTTTTGCCCTGAAGCAGATCTTGATTTAGTTAGTGAATTTGCTAATTACTAACATTTTTTAAAAAATTCCCTGTTTTCACTGCAGCAAATCTTGGGCTAGGTAAGCTTTTTACTAACTTACTAACATTTTTTCTCAAAAAAAGCACAAAATTTATCCCTGCAGCAGATCATGGATTAGGTAAGTCATCTTTTCCATACTACTAACCTTAATTTCAAGCTCCAGGTTTCTTCCTACAGCAGATCCTGGGGTGGGTAAGTTTTGTTAGAGTAAGCAGATATTTTACTAAAAAACTGTTTGTCTAAATGAGTTTTTTATTTAACTAGCTTTTTTTCCCAAATTAAACTTTTTACTATTAAGGTACTCTCTTTGACTTCATTTCTTTAAACTTTTATTAGCTATATCTTTGAATATTAAGTTTTATCTTATCTTTATATGATTAATAAATATTAAAATGTATATTTCAAAGTTATTTAGCTTTAAGTTCTCTACCAATAAATTATAATTTGCTTAAAAAACTTCTAATTAATCTTTATATTTTAGGGGTTATAGTCAAGTTTTGTCTTATTATAAAAAACAAGAGTGTACTGACTCTACTTAAAATCTTTTTCACCCAAATAGAACATTTATAATGATTTTTATTTCACCCCATCTGAAAAACTATAGCACCACATAAACTAATTTAATATATCATATTTTTAAGGGCCCACTTATTGGCACCTGGTACAGGGGTCAAACCCCCACACCAGGCCACCAAGAAAAAGCATGGGCAGCCGCAAAAGCCTGCTGGGGGATTCAACCCCCCAACCACCCACTAGGGCAGGCTTGGGGCAATTTGAACTGCCCTGGCCTATTTGAGCAGTTTGAATTAACCCAGGAATGGGTTCCAGCCTGGGGCCAGCTTTAACACTGGCCCAGGGGAGCTTGGGGCTGCCAACGGCATTGGGTCACCCAGCCCCAATGCTATAATTGGGCTGGGTGCATCCAATGTCACCCTCAATCAGATCTGCTGGGTCCTGCAAAATATATGTTATCAAGCAGATCTGCTGCAGAATGCCTTCAGAAAATCTGTATCAGGAATTTTTCCTGTGCCTTTTGCTTCCAATCCCACCAATTGCACAGAGGTGTTATTGAATAATATTGAAGCCACTGGGGCTTCTGTTAACACAGCCAATAAATTGGTTGTTAACAGCACCTCAGTTGAGCCGCAAGATTCAGAAAATCCTGAAGACATACTCAAAACTGAGGAAGAAATTGCCTCTTCACCCAAACAAACAAAATCTCAGATCAAAGATGTCAGCCAATTATCCATCAGATTCCAACAGAATTACCCTGCCCAGACCAAGTCCCCGGAATTCCAAACCTCACTTCCCAAGCTACATTTTACTACTTCTCAGAAGCCAGTACCCAAGATTTGGGACACTAAAATCTCATAAGAAGTAGTAAGTGGTATATTCTAAGGTAGACCAGATGAATGGTATAAAACCCACTTCTCCATCTCATATCAAGTGCAGACAGCGTCAAATAAAGTGAATGAATCTATCAGTTTTGTTTGCTTTATTGGGTTTTCAATTTATATATCACTTGAGCATAAGTCAGACTAGAAGACTAGAGTACCACCCTAGACCTACACCCATGGACTACCAGCCAGGTCCAGACCCTGGGATGGCTGACATTTCCTATGACTCCCCTGCTCCTCCCCTTCCACAGCCCTACAATCACAGTAGAACTGGGATGGTCATCCTGACCATCCTCAGCCTTCCCAAAGTTGTTGTTCCCAAACTTGGTGCCTATTGCCCCTTAGACACAGGATTCCTTTACCTAACCTGTTCTGCATCATTCCTCTATTGGGCCCTTGTGACACCTTATCCGGATGGATGGCTTGGGCTCCCCTTTGATACCTTGGTATATGACCGCTGCCGGCCATGACAATATATAATAGCTACTATAAATCTTTCAACTTTCTTCTTCTCATAAAATTATAGGGTTTCTCTTTTAAAATACCACCATGATTAATTAATTTTCTGAGATAAAAAAAGTATATTATAAATTCATAAATAATCAATTTTTAGACCATATTACAATAGTTTCATTTTATGACGTTTTCCACTAAAAGCAAAAACAATATAACTCACCAGAGGGTAATGAACCCACAAAAAATGCAATCAAACCAAATGCTATGAAGCTGAAATAACACCACATTAGATTGCTAAAAAGATCTACAAAATCTAATTCTATCTTATCAAAAATAGGAAATAATGATATCAAAAATCAGAGTACAGTAGTTTCAAACCTGTTGAGATAGACATATATTGGTCAGTTTATAACACATGAACTAAGTCTAAAAACAAAATCAAGGTGGATCTAAATCTATTGTAATTTAATATAAATTCCTTAATTTTTTATTTTGTTTTTGGACTGAGTCCATGTGTTCTAAACTGACTAATATACGTTTATCTCAACAGTTTTGAAAACTACTGTACCACGTAAATTTAACATATATGTAAAAAATTGATATCAGTATGTTAAGAAATAAAATATGCAGTCACCAACAAATAAAGACAGTATCTTACTGTAAATTCAAAACCTAAATGTAAAAACACAGGATTGTCAAATCCTTGATCCAAATTTCAAATCACTTTTGCAGGCAACTCAGCTGAGTAAAAAACAAAATATTTAATAAAATCAACCATTTAATTTGGCTTTTTTTGGTTTATTTAAATTGGCTAATTTCAAATCCCTTGAGCAGATAAATCAACTAACTAAAGACAAAACACAGCAAGCAAATGTGGGATAAATGAATCATAAATGTGGGATTATAATGTACAATTTGAGATTTCCTGTGTCTAACAAATCATAGATAATATGTAAAAATTAATGAATATGAAAATGCAGGATTATCAAATCCAAGAACCAAATTTCAAATCATAATTGAGGTGAATTTGAAATAAATATAATTTATGGGTGTCTCAAAAAAGATGCCAAAGGATCTAGAGTGTATTTGTGCCAATTATTTTAGGGATCATACAGTAGTTTTAAAAGCTATGGCAACAACCAAAAGTACCTCGGATTTAAACAAAATTGATTTCAGATTTGAACAAAAATTCAAGTTGCGCAAGATTCAGGATTCAAACAATTGAAATATTTTAGTTAAAAAATGAACTGTCTAAAAAAATTTCATTAGCTCATTATACAAAATTATAGCAAATATCAAGCAGTGTTGTTTAAACCACAAATAAAATGAACTGATGCAGCAAGTGAGATGAATGGATGCTGTTCTGGAGTATATTATAATCCAATCAGTATTCATATGAGGCACCAACAGAAGGACTAAAATGAAACAAAATTTGAGCAATCTATAAGTGAGATTCAACAAGCACAAAACAAAATGAAGTCATACAAGATGTGTAGTATGAGCAGCCTAAAATAGAAGTATAACAGTTTTACAGCTTTCAACAGCTATCTAATTTAGGAGCAGAGGTATTTTATTCATTTTCATGGATCCTGATTTGTGTAAAATGGTTTTGAGAATCTTCCAAATATGGAATGGTGATTAAAATAATAATAAACCATAAAGTTTTAAACTTTTACTTCAAGTGATTTTATCCTAGGTTTTGTTACAATGGTTTTCAACAACAATAACATTTTCAATGGCACCAGCAACCAAGCCAGCAGCAGCCAAGCCAGCTTCAATGGAGGCAAGGCTCAGTGTGTGGAGGCACCTGTTTACACACAAGCCTTTGAAGCAGGTAACAAGGAAGCTGACCTGTACCTGACCCCCGTCCCCTATGGCTTTGACTTGCTCAATAGTCACTTTGCGTCTAGTTCTGCCCCTGCTAATGTACCCACCCCTGCACAAGCTGCCCACCAATCAACCAATCAGAATGGTAACCCTGATTTAGAGCAACTTCCTGCCACAAGCCAACCTGACCCCTACAGCCAACCAGGCTTCAGCTCCTGTGGCCTAGCACCCCAAACACAGAATAATTACTGCCCAAATTCTCTAAGAAATTGTGGCACTGAACCTGCGTGGCCTGACCTGGGACCAGATTGCTGCCCAGTTGCAATTTACCTGAGCCACAATAATGTGGGAATTCAATAACTTAATGAATAAGGGGAATCTGATTGGGACAGCCAAGAAGCCAAAGAAGCAGGTCAACTCTCATATCACCAAGGTGTAGCCAATAATGCTCAGTCTCCTGAACCAGGACCCCAAGCTTCCCCTGACAAAGGTCTGGAAGCAACTTGTGCACCATGGCATTTGGATGTCTGAGCGCATGGTGCAGCTCTGGGTGTATAGAAAGGTGGCTTTATTCTGGGTACTTACCAATGTTGCTGGCAACCAATGGGATGATAGTGAGAATTCCCCATATGATTAGGCTATTGAATCTACCCTAGTCAAATGCCCAACAAGTTTGTCAAATGATGTCATGTTTGTCTCATACTATAAGATATCAATAGCTTTCAACAATTTTGGCAAGCAAGGAAGAGCCACAACCAAAAAAGGGAGGAAGAAGGTCAAGAGGGGGACATTCATTGGTGCGTTCCTGGCTGTTTTGGCCAAGGGTGTGATCTGTTATCAGAAACCCCCTGATTTCACTAATGGCTATAAGTACAGTAACATCCTTGGTGGATTTCTCAACTCCTGGGATGGCTCAAATTCCAAACACTGGGTTTTCTTGAGCCACCAGATGGAGGGTAGCTCCACCGCCCTCAAGGCCATCCAGGGACACAGGCACCAGGTTTCAGTCTACCCTGCCAGTCATGAAGATATCCATCTAGTTGATGTAGTGTTCTTCAATATTGGAGACACAGTCTGGCAGCGCTGCCTCCAGGTGTTCAAGGACCTCTATCTTGGTGTCCTCAACCACAAGTCTCTCTTTGGTTGCCAAATAATGGCTGACTTGTTTGCCCAAATTGTCTTCCATGTGAATATGGACAAACAATCACAGAAGAACAAGCGCCTCCCACCCCATGCCACAGCCACCTACCAGCCAATCAAGCCAATGACAGATAAGGAATACAACTAGCATTATATGGTAGCCATCACACGCAATCCTCCTGCCTCCACCCCTGCCACCAACACCCCCCACCTGCAAACCCAACCCATCCAATCCCAGACCCCCCAGGCCAGCACTGCCTCTACGTCTTCCTTTCCGCGCCATTCTGCCTACTAGGCATCACTCTTCCCCGCCCCCAATAAACTCCCTGTTGCCAAAAATTTTGGCAACAGCACCCATTTCAACACTAATAATGTCAACAGTGGCTATGTTGACACTATAGTAAAGTGACAACCCGGTTTTACATAATGTTGTCTCCTGGATGTTGACACTTTTTAATTAACAGCACACTTTGCCCTGAACATTTTTAATACATATTTTTAAAAAATACATTATTACTATAAATTCAGAACCTGAACATAAAAATGCGGGATTGTCAAACCCTTGGCCCAAATTTCAAATCACTTTTGTGGGATGGCCTTTCTTAATTAAATTGTTTCTTTGAGTATTTATTTGAATATTTGAAAATGAAGGAACTCATAGACACTTTGCAAAGCTCAAGTTGAACTGCATATTTCCAATGGACAAAATGAATTAACTGGAATCAGATTTGAAGTGTTTAAATCCATCAGCCATTTTCATTAAGTTTACTATGTTTTTTGAAATTATGGGATTGTCAAATCCAAGAACCAATTTCAAATCACTTTTGAATGGCACTAGTAAACTCAGATATTAATTGCAGGAACTGGAATCCAAATTTAATGTACAGTAAGCACACTAGGAAACACCAACCCAAATCAAGAAGCTCCACCATGACTAAAATCAAATGAAAAATTCAATCTCAATAACCATGTTTAGACATAAAGATTGATTAAACTTTAAAATCATCCAAAACTGGAAAGGATACAATATTATACACTTCAAATTATGGATATAGAAACTCTGCTACTATTCAAAGCTAAATCAAGAGAAAATAACTACTCACAACTAAGCCAATAAATCTAAATAAATACATATTTAATATAATATCTATTTTTATTTTATTTTTATGGAATGTCAGTCATATTCCCAACCAGTTCCTGCACCAGCCCGTGGGGCAGCCTGTCCATGAGGGTGTCCCAGAGGGTCCAAGAACAGACACAGAACACAAATTGAAGGGAGTCATGCCAATAAACAGGCCTCCCAAGGCGTCTGCGCCAGTCAATTACCTCCTGCTTCCCAAGGCAGATCACACAGCCTTAATCCCAGATAGAAACCGCTCTCAAGGCCTGCAACCAAAGTCTCTTACACAAAGGTCATTGGGAATAATGAGGTTACATACACCTCCACTGTATACCCAGTTGTCACCTGGCCCCGCACTCTTGATCCAAGAGTTACTACTTCCTGCCCTTGCGTCTTTGACACCACCTAAAAACCATTGGCCTCCACTGTTGAGCCATCTGCGCCTATTGTGTATTCAACCATTGACGGCGCCACTGCAAGCAAGCATGATCCCACCTTCTACACAAAGGTACCCATCCCCTGTGTTGAGCCTGCTAGCCAGGATGCCGTGGTACCTGCCAAGGGCCAGCGTTGGTTGACAGATAATGAGTGTGAGGCTCTCTTCAACTGCTTGAATGGGGGAATGGTGGTTCAGGATATTGCGTCCCAATTAGGTGTTACAGCCAGATACATTGCCAACATCAACACCAAGTATGGCAACACCAGGAAAATTGCCAAATCCACCAAGGCTAAGCGGCAGCCAAAACACTTGCAGCCTGTGCATATTGACGCAATAAAACAGTGGATAGCCAAGGATTGCCACCTGGACTCACTTTATATCCAATCAATGCCTGCCATGGAGTTTGGGTTTCTGTTTCCAAAGCCCTTGTTTACAAAACAATGGTTGATTTGGGCTTCTCCTGGAAAGTACTGGGAGTTTTTCTGTACAACAGAAACAGTGAGAAGACCATCAAGGATTGATGCATTTATGCTGAGACATATCTGGCACAAAAGGAGACTGGGAATATCTGGTTCTTCCACATCAACAAATTGTTGTTTTCCTCCTCACTCAGGTCTAGGCATGGGTGGTTCAAGAAGGGGTCCAAGGACAGCATAGCCCATTGTGAAGCTGTCCATTCCCAGACCTATTCAATGGTTGCGCTTCTTGGTCCTTGCGGGTTGAACCAATACCAAATAATCAAGGGTTCCCATAATAGCGGGACTTTTCTCAATTTTCTCTGAGTTATCAAGGAGTATCTCTGGATCAACTACCATAGTACAACCAATATTGTTGTGCTGGATAATGTTGGGCTCCACAAAGTGGATCTGGTTGTGTCCAAGTTACTGCCAATCAATAAAAATAGCCATTTGGCCAACCACCGCCTGGCTGACCGCCCAATGAGACTCCTCTTCCTCCCCCTGTATTCTCCATTTCTGAACCCAATTGAGGAGGTGTTTGGTTGGATCAAGAATAAGGTGAAACAAGGCCTTCCTCAGGACACTGAAGATCTATTCAATATTCTTGAGGTCAGTCAATTTGCAATGCCACCCAATGTGGTGGCAGCTTTTTAAAAGCACTCATAATCCTTCCTCCCCAAAGCCCTGGCCTCCAAGCCAATCAGATAAATGCACGCTCCGGTTGTTATTTGTTTTTATTTTTATTTATTTTGTTTTTAGTAGGACTCAAAAATTATTATTTATATATAATGTTGTGACGTTTGATTGTATTGTAGACATATAAGAGTATGTAGAAAAGGTAAGTAAAATTAATTATACTGGGTATAAGGAATATATTTTTATTATAATGCACTGAATATTATATTGACTGTTGCGCTAACAAATAAATAAATTTAAAAAGATAGAATTAGATTAATTTTAGTTAAATAATTTGAATCCTTGTTGGTACTTTGGCTTTGTTAAGCCACAAATTGGACCTTGCAGGTCATCATCTGATCCTTATTAAATCAGTGCCACTATAGCCACACAACACAGAAGCCAATGATTTTTATGTATTGCTTACTAATTAGTACTTAGGACGCGGTTCAAGCATATCAAATATATTTATCAAATCATATTACAAGGAAAAGGTAATTTGAGTTCTAAACAATCACTTGTTTAGAATATAAGTGGAGCGGGCCGCATGATGCAGATAAATTCAATTCTTATTGTTTGTATATGTAATAAATGAACCTGTCATGCCCTGCCCCAAAGGACAGGCTTTTTAGGTTTTTATCATATTTATTATTTTGATTTATCTTAATCTTTCATTGTTCAATATTTGAAATTTTTAATTCAAAAGTTAATATTTAAGTATTATAAGTTAATTACCTTGTTTTTTTTAATTTTTTTTGCGTTTGAATTTGTCATTGTCATTTGCTCTGTTTTTTGCTCAGTCTTCTATATATATCTACTTTTAAAGTTAGGATATTTTCAGTCATTTACCTTTTGAAATTCCCGCTTACGTTGTTGCTGCTCCTCCAGTTTCCACATTGCTGATCTGCAACTTCTGTTGGGTTCTTCTGTCTCCTTCTCTCCAGGTTTCTTCCTGTCTTTTCTCCAGGCTTCCCCTTTTCTTACTGTTGGTTCCTGATGCCTATCATTTCCAACTTAATGAGGTTTAAACTATAAATAAAGAGCTTGAGAAAAGTAAGCTATAAGCCAAAATTCTAAGTGATTTCTTCCCCTTCAATTTTACAATTTTTAAACTTCAAATTTGTAATTTTAAGAATTTTGTTTTTTAATTCATTTTTTTAGTTTAGCTTTTACCTTAAATCTAAATAGAACTTTTAAAACAACAAGCTGTAGGCTTGTTGTATCCATTTTTTCCCTTAAAGAATCTTTCAATAGTTATATGTATCAATTTGCCGATGGAGAATATCCTAGTATTGATATTCCTTTAGTTACAAATTGTTCACTATTGAACACTTTATTCTATCTTCTTTGCTTAGGGTTTTTACACTCTATTACACCATTTGTGACGCAATATAGGGGTTTAGCAGGTTTCTGTAAGATCATTACAGAAAGTACCTACATTATTATATATTTTAAATTTGAATCCCAATGCTTTGCACGCTTTAGTTTATAACCTTGCACCATTATGGGCAAGACCTTACATTATTTTGGCTTCTCATGGGATTGACCCAGGCAATACTTTTTCCATCTCTTCTATCATCTTTTTAGCTTTTTTTCTCTCTATTATTATTGTAACTTTGTTATCTCTTGTAGTTTTTTTACTTGGTTGGTTATATGATAAGGTTTTTCATAATAAGGATGATCATACCCCCACTACCTACACCAACCAAAAAGTAGTTCTCAATACCTTAGCCCATAGTTCACCACCCCCTAGTATTTTTAACACCTTAGCTTATGCACAGGCCCACTTTACTGCTTACGGGTCTGAGTTCTCCACCAACTCCCAAAAGGTCTTCTATCTTGCGGAGAAGCTCACTGGTCACTACAGAGATTGGTTTAGCTCTCATTTGATACACAACCCAGGCATCCTCCAGAACTATGATCTCTTTGTCAGTTGACTCCTATCTTTCTCTGGAGAAGACACCGTGTTGTCCACTCCCTCCGCTTCTTGGTTTGCAGGTCTCACACAAGGATCTCTTCCACTTGGCAAATACAACTGGAAGTTTTTCTCCCTCCAGTCAAGACTACAAGCCTCTGATGCTGAGGATTGCAGCTTCTACAAGATAGCCCTCAACAGATTGCTCCAGGAAATTTTTGGTCTACCACAATCTCTCTGATGAACTAGACCCTCTTATCAGAGAGGTGGTTAAGTGGAATTGGAAATACCTTTCTTCAAAAACACACTCTCCTTCTAACCTATCCCCTACAGCCCGGTTGTTTATTCCAGACAAGGCCCCGCTCTCTTCAACTCCTCCACCTGGCACCAAGCCAAAGTCTGGGGGAGGTTTTTGCCTTACTGCCAAGGAAGTCCTTAGAAGAAGAAACAGCAACCTCTGCTCTTACTGTGGGTCAAAGGATCATCTTCTACCAGCCTGTCCTCTCTCCAAACGTCCCCCCCTTTGTCAACAAGACCTCCACTCTCACTTTGCTGTCTCTTAACAATACTTCAAAGTCACCTACTGTCATAGTGATCATTCATGGACCTTTGGGAAAGATCAAGGTGCTTGCTCTTCTTGACACTGGCGCTGACGCCAACTTCATTGAGGAGAAACTTGCTAAACTACTTGGACTCCCTGCCTTTGGATCTCTTGACGTTAAGGTGGGAAACAGCACTCTCATTGGCGCCACACCTATCCTCTAACCCATCACCATTGAGTTGGAGGGCTCTTCATTCTGCATCACGTGTAACTCTTCCCCTAACTTATCCTTCCCGTTCATCCTTGGATTCCCATGGTTGAGAGAGTCTTTGCTTAACTTTGATAACCCAAACAATAAGATATCATTTACATTCAATGACATTGTCAAATCATTGTCCCTTATACCTGGTACTCTTGGCTCAAATTCCTCCAAACCAAACCTGACTGCTATCTCTAGTACCATCCCAGATACTCTTTCCGCCAAGGACAAAGATGGATTACCTTATTGTTACTCTGACTTCAAGGATTGTTTTAGTGAGGAGGAATGTAACCTGCTACCTCCTCATAGGCCCTACAATATTCAGATAAATCTTAAGCCAGGAACCACTACTCCCTGGGGAAGGCTTATTCTTCTCTCTGACTCAGACAACACTCTATTAAAGAACTACATCAATGAGGAACTATCCAAGGGTTTCATCTCTCAATCTACGTCTCCATGTTCTTCCCCCATCTTCTTTGTCAGTAAATCTGATGGCTCTAAGCGCCCTTGTGTAGACTATAGAGCCCTCAATGAGATCACAATCAAGGATAGATGCCCTATTCCTTCTACTGAGGCTTTGATCAATTGCCTTACTGGTAGTTCTTTATACACCAAGATTGATCTCTGAAGCGCTTTCAACCAGATCAGAATCTCTCCTGGCCACAAATGGAAGACCGTGTTCTGTACCCCATTCAGGTTATACGAGTACAATGTAATGCCTTTTGGATTATGTAACGCCCCATCAACCTTCCAGGCCTTAATGAACGAGGCACTTCTGCCCTTCCTTAACAAGTTTGTTATTGTCTATCTTGATGATATCCTCATATACTCCTCTTCCATCAACAACCATGTTGCCCATGTCTGCCAAGTACTCCAGAGACTTTGAGACTACAACCTGTTTGCAAAATCTTCTAAATGCTCATTCTTCTGCACTGAGGTTGATTTCCTTGGCTACGTTGTCACTCAAAACGGTTTTGCTGTCTCCCCTAGCAAGGTGGATGCTATCCAAAGCTGGTCTGTTCCCAAGACTTGCTCACAACTTTGTGGCTTCCTTGGATTGGCAAACTATTGCTGTAAGGTTGTGGAAAATTTTTCTTATCTAGTTTTGCCACTCACTACCCTCACTTCTCCTTCTGTTCCTTTTGTCTGGACACCTGAGGCCCAGCTTGCGTTTGAGGCTACAAAGGCTGTCTTTGTCTCCACACCTGTCCTCCTGATGCCTGATCCTTCTAAACCATTCTTGGTTGAGACTGATGCCAGCAACTATGCTGTTGGCGGTGTTCTCCTTCAGCTTGAGGGGATGGGATGCAACACCCTGTTACATACTTCTCTCAAAAACACCTTATAGCTGAACAAAACTACCCCATACACGACAAGGAACTTCTTGCCATCATCAAAACACTCAAGCATTGGCATTGCTAACTTGAGGGAATTGACAAGCCTTTCCTCATTTACACAGACCATAAGAACTTGCTTTACTTCACCAAGTCACACCACATTTCCCAAAGACACTCTAGATGGGTATTGGAGCTATCAAATTTCTTCTTCAAGCTTGTGTACAAGAAAGGTGTACTTAATACCCTACCAGACGCGCTTAGTCATCACCCTTCATTATCCAATGTTGACAAAGACTACAAACTCCTTAACATCAAGATGGTCCTCCCACCTGAGAGCTTTTTAAAACTTAATGTTATCAGTACTACAACCCCCAATATACTGAAGCAAATCCACAAATCCCAGCTTTCCAATAAAGCCTCCTCTCAGATCATTGATGCTCTTACAAACAATAAGACAGTCACAAATCCTTCCTTCTCCCTGCTAGATGGTGTGTTATACTTCAACAACTTAATGGTAGTTCCTTCTCTGGACATTCAATAGCTTCTAACCATCACATTACATGACTCCCTTGCTGCAGGCCACTCTGGATACAAGAAAACACTTTCTAAACTCCGCAATCACTTCTGGTGGCCAAAAATGTCCACCTTTGTCAAGTCATACGTCAGTAGTTGCTTAGTTTGCCAAAGAAGCAAACATTCAAAACCAGAAACCTGTGGGGCTTCTATGTCCCCTCCCAGTCCCTGAAGGTCCCTGGCAGTCTGTTTCTTTGGATTATATTGTCCAGCTTCCTCATTCCAAAGGGATTGACGTCAAACTGGTCATTGTAGATAGATTTTCAAAGCAGGCTATTTTTGCTCCCTGAAATTCTAACATTATTGCTAAGCAGACTGCTTCCCTCTTTGTTAAGAACGTCTTCATCCACCATGGTACTCCAAGAGATATTGTCTCTGACTGTGGACCACAATTCTTTTTCCTGTTCTGGAAGGAGTTTATGACTCAGCTAGGTGTTCACCTTTCTCTTAGCACCTCTTATCATCCCCAGTCTGATGGGCAAACCAAACGTACAAATCAGACACTAGAATGTTTCCTTTGCTGTTTTTCCAACAAACAACAAGACAATTGGGCTTCTCAACTACCTTTGGCCCAGTATTCCTATAATGCTACTCCCCATTCCTCTATCAAGATGACTCTGTTCATGGAAAATTTAGGCTACACTCCTGCCTTTTTCCCTTCTGTCACTTCCTCTGTCTGTTCCCCGTTAGCCAAGGAGTTTCTTGTCTAGCTAAAACTCATCCAGAATTCCTTAAAAGAGAATCTCTCTAAGGCTATTGAGGTTTACAAGGTCCAGGCCAACTGTCATTGTCAAGAGGGAAAAGGCATCCAGGTCAACAATCTTGTATATCTAAATACAAAGAATCTTCCTATCAGATGGCCTTCCCATAAACTTGGCTCTCAGTTCATAGGGCCTTTTCTTGTAACAGAAAGAGTTGGGAAGGTTGCATATTGTATCTAGCTTCCTCTGGGGTATTGCATTCATGACGTCTTCCATGTGTTGCTCCTCAAACTCCAGAATTCTTCTCCTCCTTCTCATCAGAACAACCAAGCACCTCCTCCTCCTCACATGGTCCAAGGGACCCCTGAATATAAGGTCAACTCCATTATCAATCATTGTTACCACTATGGTAAACTTCAATACTTGGTTCTTTGGAAGGGATATTCTGTTGAGGAGAGCTCTTGGGAGCCATTGTCTAATCTTGAAAACTGTCCTGAGGACATCAAGTCCTATATCCAAGCACATCCTGAGCTTGGATCTGGAGAAGGTAATGTCATACCCTGCCCCAAAGGGCAGGCTTTTTAGGTTTTATCATATTTATTATTTTCATTTGTCTTAATCTTTCATTGTTCAATATTTAAAATTTTTAATTCAAAAGTTAATATTTAAGTATTATAAGTTAATTACCTTGTTTTTTTGATGTTTTTGCATTTGAATTTGTTGTTGTTGTTTGCTCCTTTGTTTGCTCAGTCTTCTATATATATATCTAATTTGAAAGTTAGGATATTTTCACTCATTTACCTTTTGAAACTCCTGCTTATGTTGTTGCTGCTTCTCCAGTTTCCATGTTGCTGATCTGCAACTTCTGTTAGGTTTTGCTGTCTCCTTTTCTCCAGGTTTCTTCCTGTCTTTTCTCCAGGCTTCCCCTTTTCTTACTGTTGGTTCCTGATGCCTATCATTTCCAACTTAATGAGGTTTAAACTATAAATAAAGAGCTTGAGAAAAGTAAGCTATAAGCCAAAATTCTAAGTGATTTCTTCCCCTTCAATTTTACAATTTTTAAACTTCAAATTTGTAATTTTAAGAATTTTGTTTTTTTAATTCATTTTTTTAGTTTAGCTTTTACCTTAAATCTAAATAGAACTTTTAAAACAACAAGCTGTAGGCTTGTTGTATCCATTTTTTCCTTAAAGAATCTTTCAATAGTTATATGTATCAATATGCCGATGGAGAATATCCTAGTATTGATATTCCTTTAGTTACAAATTGTTCACTATTGAACACTTTATTCTATCTTCTTTGCTTAGGGTTTTTACACTCTATTACACCATTTGTGACGCAATATAGGGGTTTAGCGGGTTTCTGTAAGATCATTACAGACAGTACCTACATTCTTATATCTTTTAAATTTTTATCCCAGTGCTTTGCACACTTTAGTTTATAACCTTGCATCATTATGGGCAAGACCTTACAGAACCCGTACTTGACAAGCTAGTAAATAAAAACATTAAAACCTTATTTTAATTTTTTGATGTGGTCACAACTTTAACTTATGTCTTGTAATATATTTAGATATATTAATATTGTCAAGGGTCTGGATGTACAAGCATTCTGGCTACCGCCAACCTACTTAACATCCAGCCATTGCCTGATTTAGTCCCCTTCCAATATACTGTTTGACATACTGAGAATGGTAACCAAGCAATATCACCTGACTGTCCAAGTATCCAGTGGCTTGAACCCATCTAGCACATGACCAACCCCTAGGTTCAATCCAACTAAATCCCTGCCACAGCCAAGTCTATATAAGTCTAAAGTATTATCCAATAAAATATACTTCTCTTCTCTTAATTCCATATTTGAAGCTTCCCCAAAAGGCGCTCCTTATCACGGGTAGCAGCTACGGTTTTTTGACCATGTCTATGAGAGAGAAAATGACTGACCAAAACCCGCCCACCTTTGCTCACGTACTCAACCAGGCCACATCCCAAGATACCTGGAAAACGTACTTCCGCGCCCCAACATTGATGAAGATATACCTAGTGTATGCACTGTATTCAAAGGTCAGGTCATGCCCAAAGCATGCGCCAAGATTATTCATTACAGTTGCTCTCTTCAACCACAAACAAACGCACAATCACCTATCACAGGTGAAGTTACCAACACCAAGTACTTTGGTATCAACAAGTTCTTTGGTAAAAACAAAGAAAACGTCATCAACTGTCTAGACCACTCAGCTGCTAAACTCCACACCAGCTGCATCCCCCATGAGAAATGGGTCCAGGAAGCCAGCAAGCGCCTATTCAAGGCTGCAGCTAACTGGTTTGCCATTTGGGTTGGCTCAAGAACTGACAACCAGCTTGACAACTGGGAAGAGTTTAAAGCAGACATCACCCATAATTTCTGCGTCACTGAATCTCTCCAAGACATTGAAATACAGCTCAGTGATCTTCCTCAAAAGACCACTATCACAGCCTATGTCAATGAATTTGAGGAAATACATTGCAAGATCCAGAACCCAGCATAAGCTGACAACGTACATACCAGAGCCTCATTCATCAAAAGAATGAAACCCTCTGTTGCTCCCTGATCTGTCCAGAGGCTAATACCTCCATGCCCGGGCTCATTGCAGAAGCCAAGCACGTAGAAAAACGCGCAAACATGGAATATGCTGCACACAATGGCAATCACTCCTCAAATGGCAATGGCAGAGAAAACTCCAATGGAAACAAACGCCAAAATACCAAACATAACAACAGCAACTCTAATAGTAACAATGACAATCACAGCCAAAGTGCAAACTGCTCCCTTCCCAAGAAAGAGGACACCGCCAAAGTTAACAACACTGAAGTAGCAACCCACTATAAATCTGACCCCACATTCTCTGACCTTGAAGGTCTTGAAACAGAGGAACAGGGAAAAGAGGAGGGGGAACAGGCTTAAGTGCCCCTGTCTCCCCCCAACTTGACAAGAATTTGTACCAAGGCACAAACTTTGCTACTTGCATTCCCGTGTCCCGCAGTCCTCCATTTTTATGAACTTAAAAATTAAAGATTGCTAACAACTTCTTGTCTACCCATGCACTTACAAATCACATACACATAAAATTTTATTTGACTCTGTTACACAACACACTATGGTTAGCAAACCCTTTATAACAAAGTACAAAATACCAGTTTTCAAATCCAACTTCAAATACGCCAGAATGGCAGACAAATCAAAGGTTCTACTCAAAGGCAAAACAACTCCCTTCAGAATTGACCTCCAAGGCATAGAAACGTCCATCAAAGGACTTGTCATGAACAACATAAACTACGACATTGTAGCAGGCATGAACTGGTTCACCTGAGTGGACCCAGTATATGTTGGAAAACAAAAACCATGACCATCAAATGCAATAGAGTCAATTTTAACATCCTAAAAGAACCCAATGACCTCATCCTAAGAGACACAGTATTTGTCCAGGTCATAAACCAAGATGACTCAGAACATCTAACTAAAGATAGTACCCTCTACATAATGAGGTACACTGAATTCAATAACACACAAACACAGAAAATCCAATGCCCAGAGCTTGCAGCACTCCTAAATGAATACACTCATGTATTCAAAGAAGAACTCACCAAGCTACCCCCAAACAGGAGGTCAAACATGGCATCAACTTATGCAAAGCCATGCCCAAACCTGCACCCCTCTACAGACTCTCTCTCATGGAGACCCAAACCCTCAAAACACACATTGAGGACAACCTAGCAAAAGGATTCATTTGCCCGTCTGAATCCCCATGGGGGGCAACAGTGTTCTTTGTGAAGAAAAAGGAAGGCACTCTGTGTCTAGTAACTGACTGTAGAGCTCTCAATGCAAGCACAGTAAAGAATAAATACCTCTTCCACTTATAGAGGATCTGTTTGTAAGACTCTCAGGTGCCAAATTTTTCTCCAAATTGACCTCACCTCAGGGTACAACCAAGTTGAAGTAAAGGAAAAGGACATATCAAAAACCGCGTTCTGTACGCAATTTAGATCCTTCAAATGTAGAAAATGAACTTTGGGATGATCAACACTCCCGCAACATTTGTCACCATGATGAACCAAGCACTAAAAGGTCTCTTAAATACATTATTTTACTTTGACAATATCATCATATTCTCAAAAACCAAAGAGGAACACCTCACGCATGTCTGCAATACACTCAATTGACTCGCAAAGCACAAACTTTACGCAAAACCAAGTAAGTGCCAATTTATGGAAATGAACTCCTGTTTTTGGGCCACATTGTCTCTGACGGTGGCATCAAAGCAGATCCAGACAAAATTAAAGCCATAAATAACCTGCAACACCCCACCTCCGCTAAACAAGTTATATGCTTTCTTGGTATGGTAGCTTACCTAAGGAAATACATCAAAGACTGCGGAAAACTAACCACACCAATCAATGACTTAATCAAGGGTAATGCCAAAAATAAATTCATCTGGACTCCAGAATGTGACAAGAATTTCCATTTATTAAAACAAGCTCTGTTTGAAGCACCAATCTTGCAATACCCTAACAATAACGGATGCTACAAGCTTGAGTCAGATGCCAACAACACTGCCATTGGCGCAGTCCTGTGCATCTGCCAGCCAGGGCAGCAAGACTTCCTGCCAGTATGTTACAAAAGCAGAAAACTGACCAATAATGAGCAGAGATACCCAATACACAATAAGAAATTGCTAGCAATATATCATGCATGCAAGAAATGGAGATGTTATCTGGAAGAACATTTAAACATCCAAGTACTAACTGACCATAAATCCTTAATCTATTTCAAAACTCAGAACACACTTGCACGGCGGCAAGCCAAATGGATGTCCTTGCTGGAACAGCTTAACCTGGACATCCAGTACAAAAAGGGGGCAGAGCTGGTCACAGCTGATGCTCTCTCTAGACTATGTCAGCCTAGAGAGGATCACCCTGACCACCTGAACCCTGTCTGGCCAAACCTGTACAACACTGAGTATAAAACCAAAGGGAAAGACCCCTCAACACATCAACTGACCCACAATACATTAGTAAGAAACTAAAAGTACTTCCATGTATCAAATGGCACAGTATACTGAATTATTAATGACAAACATATCCCGTACATCCCACTTGCACAAAGAGTTGACACCATACTAAGACATCACTGCCTGCTAGGCCATTCAAAGGCTAACAACTTATACCTCACACTAAAAGAGATAGTATGGTGATCCAACCTCAAACAGGATATAGTTGTTGTTCTGAAAAGTGCACAGTGTGCAAGAAATACACAAGTACAAAGGCTCCTCAGCCAACAGTTAACCCAGTACCAGACCCTGAACCATTCAAGGTTTGGGGACTGGACGTAGTTGGCCTGTTGTAACTGAACCAATGAGGATTCAGTATTTGGAATTGGGGAAGACAACAGTCCAATAGAAAGGACAGAATAATAAGAACAAGGTATTGTTTATTGTAGAATATAGTGGTTAATATACTATATGGGGAAACCACAAGGCCACAAGGGGGTGGCACGGTGGAGAGTTTCATGTAAGGTTTGGAGCTGAGGAATAGCTTGTGCGGGGATCAGCAAGTTGAATTGGTAGCGCTCCTAATTATGATGAAGTACCTGTCATTTGATATTGCCATCAGATTAACCCATAACGTTAGACACGCCAAGGGGCAACTTGTCAAGCGCCCCCTGTGTATTGTAAGATATGTTAGCAGGGGAGGCTGGAGACTCAGTTGCAACCCCCCTTGCCCCCTGCTTGTTGTCAGACACCAAGACCAGAGTCTGCAGAAAGTCTGGGAAGGTCTGCACAAATAAATTTTGTGTGGGGATGGTGCGGCAGGGGCGCAAGCAATCATGGTGAAGCTTCTTGGTGTTTCCTTGGGCATCTTCAAGCTGATAAGTGTGATTGTCATAGGCTGCGGCTATCTTGAAGGGCCCTAGGTGGTTGGGTTCCAACTTGGTAGAATTGGGATTGAGGGTGTAGATGGGGTCATCTACGGCGTATCTAGCTTCAAGGTGTTTAGTCCCTCCTGCAACCCGCTTGTGTTTGACTTCCTGGGCTTTGGCACGCCATTGGTCTAGGGATAAAGTTGTTACTAGGGGAGGCTTGTCAGGAACCTTGGACTGTAGTTTTCCCTGTTCAACTCCTGTCAGACTGTCAGACTGTCAGGTGTTCGAAAGGCCAGGGTGCTAGGGCTGAACCCAGTGCCCTGTTGATTCTTGCTTGCAGGATAAGTAGAGCAGTGGACAGGTGTTCAGTCCATATGGTGTTAAGGTGTTCTTGTGAGATCTTGGCAATCAATTGAACTAGTGAGCCATTTAACCGCTCCACGCGTCCATTGGCTTGAGGATGCTAGGGGGTTGTAACTATACGTTGGAGTGTGAGATTGGGCACAGTATGCCTTCATGACATGCCCAACAAGTTCAGGGCTGCCATCTGTGATGAGACGTTTGGGTCGCCCAAAGCGAGCCACAATTTCCTTGCCAATAAAGCGGGTGATGGTGGTGGCAGGGTGGTTGGTTATTGCCCATTCCACTGGCCAGCAAGTGAAGTAGTTGATGGCAGTGATAATGTAATTCTTTCCCAGTCTGTCCTCAGGGAGTGGTCCCACAATGTTGAGGGCCCACTGCTCAAAGGGTTCCGTGGCCTGGATGGGCAGGACAGACTTGGGGGGTGCAGGTTTGGACGTGTTCTTTTCACACAACATGCACGTTTCAAGGAGGTCCAAGATGTCTTGACGCATGTGCGGCCACCAAACCTTCTGTTTGATAATCTCAAAGAGGTTACGCCCTATGATGTGACCCAGGGTTTGGTGGTAGTGCAATATTGTGTCACCTTGTTGTGTGGTGGGAATGTAAGGCGTCTTCTCACCTGTCTCTGCCCGGCGGCAGATGTTGCCAGCATCAGTGGTGAACTGCCTTTTTTGTCATTCAATTTGGAGATGATGACTGAGTTTAGGTCCTTGTAGCAAGTTGCCTCAGGGCAGAGGTAGAGCATGGGTCAATCTGGGTCCAAGTCATTGTCCCCAGTGATGGACGCTACGTAGAGTTGTGAAAGGGCGTCAGCTGTGACAAGCTCCTTTCCAGGGTTGTATTTGATGCGCAACTGGTAAGGGGATAGACGCTCAACCCATCCTGCTTGGTAGTGTGTCAAATGGTACTGTGTGTTGAAGTACTGGAGCAACTTGTGGTCCGTCAGAACGCAGGGTGGGAAGGTAGCTTCTTCCAAGTAACAGCGCCACTTCTCAACGCAGTGTGCAATGGCTGCCAATTCTTTATCATGAATGTGGTAATGTTGTTCCAAGTTGGTAAGTTTCCTGGACTCATATGCCACAGGGAGGAAGACGCCTTTGTCAGTTTCTACCCTTACACGCCCCCTATGGCCCTGTTGGAGGCATTGGTCTCAAGTTTGTACTGTTGGTTTTGATTGGGGAACTGCAGTACTGGTGCTGTTGTGAGCCTTTGCTTCAGTGTCTCAAAGGCTTGATCTCTGACAGGGGTCCAATGGAAGCGCTGTTTGATATTTAGGAGCTCAGTGAGAGGTGCAATTAATTCCCCACAATTGGGAATGAACTTGTGTATGTAGCACCCATGCCTAGGAATGTCCGCACCTGGTCCACATCAGTGGGGGGTGACATGCTGGTGATTGCCTTGATTTTGGCAGGGTTGGGCTTTATTCCTTGGGCAGAGATGATGTGCCCAAGGAATAACAGCTCTGACTTGAGAAACTTGCATTTAGAGGGTTTAGCTTTTAGCTGGTTTTTCCGAAGGGTGTCAAGGATAGCACGGAGGTGTTGGAGGTGTGTGATTTGATCTTGACTGAAGACAATAATGTTGTCAAGGTACACAACCACACACTTTCCAATCAGTTCCTCAAAGGCTTTGTTCATCAACATGGCAAAGGTGGAGGGAGCTTTGGTCATTCCAAAGTTCATGGCATGACACTCAAACAACCTGTAGCGCGTGCGGAAGGCAGTTTTTGCCTTGTCCCCTGGTGCAATGCAGACCTGGTTGTACCCTGCAGTGAGATCAATCTTACTAAAGACCTTTGCACCTGCAAGTGTATCAAACTGGTTGTCAATCAGCAGCAGGGGGTACTTGTTCTTAACTGTCACTTCATTTAGGGCGCGGTAGTCTGTGACCAGGCAAAGGGATCTGTCCTTCTAAGCTACAAAGAAGACCGCCGCCCCATATGGAGAGAGCAAGGGGCAAACAAAGCTCTTATTGAGCGCGTCCACAAGGTGTTGGCAGAGGGTCTCATCTTCCTTTGGTGTAAGACACTATAATGGTTGTGCTTTAGGTAACAGCCCTTGAAGTTGTACAGTGTGCTGAATCTCCCTGGGAGGAGGTAGTTGTTCAAGTGTCTCACTGAATACATCCTTGTACTCCTCAAAGAGTGCAGCAAGCGCTGGTGATGGTGAGGAGGTCAAGGTAGGGACCGCAGATGGTTCAGTTTGGATAACTTTGACTGAGAATTGGTTATTGTCTAGTTCCCCCCTTGAAATTGTACGAGCCTGTCTCTGTTATTCTAACAAACACAGTATTGTGGAGTAACTTGCTTATTTCTACAGGGTAGATCTGGAATCCCACCCCATTTCTATAGAGGGTGATGACAGAAGTATCCCAATTGATGTAGGGGCGGTTGTGCCAAAGCCAGTTGAGTCCAGCAATTACTTTGTGGCTGAGCCCTGCCATGATGGGCCCAGAGAGCTTAACCTGGAAGTTCCCCATTCTCACAGAGAAGGGTACCGTCTTGTGGGTGATTGCAACTCTGCAGGAGTCAGCTACTTGTACTGCTTTGAACCTGCTGGGCACTTGGTCTAATTGCTGAGAATTGGCAAACGCCTGGTCCACCATAGTGTGGTTGGCCCTGGTATCTACCAGTAATTTGTGGGTGTTCTCACAGAAACAGAAGGGATAGGACAAGCGTAAACTTTATTTGAGGAGTGGCTCGCTTGCAATACGGGGTTGTCACTGTGGTCCTAAAAAACATCCAGGGTTTCAACTTTGTGGATGTTGTAGTCACAGGGATTTTTTGAGAGCAGGGATGGAGAGGATGGGTCAGGTGGGGTTGTAAGGCCTCTCATTGCTACAACCCCCAGGCTTTTCCCTGATCCTTGATCTGCGCTAGCTGAAGCTCCCCCCTTGTGGGGACTTTTAGTCCCATTATCCTGTTGACAGGGCTGGCGGTGGCCTACTTGATTGGGGTCACTGCCAGGTGTGGTACGTGGTTGGGATGGAGCGTCACTGGTACAGTGGAAGCCCATTGAAGCCTGGTTGTTAGCCTCCACAATGGCCTTGTAGCAGTCATCAATGGAGGTGCAGTGACCTATGGGGACCCACTTACAGATATGGGGTTTTAACCCATTGATGATGAGGGTGAGTAGCATTGCATTTCTGTCAGTCACAGCTTTGGGGGCGGCAGCAAGTGCTTGTTGTCAGGTGGCAAGGTACTCAGGAACAGACCCAGTCTGTTTGATTGCTAAAAGAGGAGTTCCCACTACAATGGGGGAGAAGGTTTTGCTATAGTGGGACTTTGCGGCATCTCAGAATGCCGCCCAGGTAACGTTGAGTTCCTGAATGGCCCAGTTGGTGAACCACACAGCGGCAGGCCCCATGAGGTGGCCAGACGCAGTGGCAACCCACATGGGCTCAGGAACCTGGCAGATACAGAGGCGGGTTTTGGTAGATTGGAGCTAACTGACAATGTTGGCCCCCTCTACACCACCAGCAAAGGATTCTAGCTGAAGGTTGAGCATGAGTTGGGACAGGTCTGACTGGGGCAGGGTGACGCTGGCGTCACACTGCCCAAGGCAGAGCTAATTGTACACGCTTGTGAGGACTAGCTGGTCTTGATAGATAATATACCTGCTGGGGATTTCCCCTTTGAGGATTATCAGGAAGTTCTCTTGTTGGGGAGTAGCCATACAGCCCGTACTCTGTTCTTTCTTGGGGGGAATCTTGTTTTAGGTAGGTCATCAACCTACTGCTGCTACCACTGTTGTAACTGAACCAATGGGGATTCAGTATTTGGGATTGGGGAAGACAATAGTCCAATAGAAAAGGACATAATAATAAGAACAAGGTATTGTTTATTGTAGAGTATTGTGATTAATATACCATATGGGGAAAGCCACAAGGCCACACAGGGGTGGCATGGTGGAAAGTTTCATGTAAGGTTTGGAGCTGAGGAATAACTTGTACGGGGATCAGCAAGTTGAATTGGTAGCGCTCCTAATTAGGAGGAAGTACCTGCCATTTGATATTGCCATCAGATTAACCCATAACGTTAGACATGTCAAGGGGCAACTTGTCAAGCGCCCCCTGTGTATTGTAAGATACATTAGCAGGCAAGGCTGGAGACTTGGTTGCAACAGGCCCCTTCCCAGAAACAAAAACAAATCAATGTTTATTAATTGTAGCTATCAACTTTGCCACACGCTGGTCCATCTGCTGGGCAACAAAAGACCACAAAGCAGAAACCATCAACCAATTCATTAACAAAGCAATCATAGCCAACTACGGCACTCCAGACTACATCATAACTGATGGAGAAACAGAGTTATCAGGCCACGTAGTAAATTACAACTTGAAATCCAAAACATTAAGCATTCTACAACCTCTCCCTACAGGCCACAGGCCAAAAGTAGAGTGAAACACCTAAACGGCAGCCTTATCAGGACCCCAGAAAAAATAATGGATGGCAAAGCCAAAGACGCATGGCCACTATACGTGAAACATGCATTATTAGTATCCTGAGTCCGCACCAACCAAGGGACAGATTAATCACCGTTTGAGTTAACCTACGGGTACAAACTGGAAATAATCACCTTCAACAAACAGCCCTGCATAAGGATCCCCCCCCGGGGAAACCTCCCACAGTAGAGCAAGCACCAAACCTACAACACATCTGCCTCAAAGCTAAAATAGCTGAAATGAAGAGGCTCAAGACACAAAAGGTAACCTCCACAGAGGAACCACTTCCCATCAGCTCCCCTGTCTGGATTCTAGCTGGCAACAAAAAGAAACTAGACTCAGTACACAGGGGACCAGGAAGAGTCATCAAATACAGACCAGAGCACAACACTTACCTATTGAAATTCCAAAGTGCCAAAACCCAATTATCAAGAAATAACACAGAACCTGTCTCCGCCTCAGTAAAGGAGAGCACTCAACCAGACTGGTTCCAACTAGCAAACAGCTCCAGGAGCATCAGGCGGCAGCTGTTAAGACAAAGCACCCTCCTGATGCACCAGAGTAACCCCTTAAGGGGGGTTGTCAAGGGTCTGGATGTACAAGCATTCTGGCTACTGCCAACCTACTTAACATCCAGCCATTGCCTGATTTAGTCCCCTTCCAATATACTGTTTGACATACCAAGAATGGTAACCAAGCAATATCACCTGACTGTCCAAGTATCCAGTGGCTCTTACCCATCTAGCACATGATCAACCCCTAGGTTTGATCCAACTAAATCCCCACCACAGCCAAGTCTATATAAGTCTAAAGTATTATCCAATAAAATATACTTCTCTTAGTCTTAATTCCATATTTGAAGCTTCCCTAAAAGGCGCTCCTTATCAATATTATAATTTACCTACTAAAATTTAAAACAATCTTAAAATATTAAAGGTAAAATTTTAATTTTAAATCTTACAAGTTATCTATTAAAGTTTAACTATTTTTATTTAATTGTGCTATATTCAATATTGAAATATTATATATTAAAATTTTTAATATTGAAATATGTATTATTAAAATTTTAATATTAACTTTTAGATACTAAAATTTTAATATTTAAATATTTAAAATTAAAATTTTACTATATAATTTTAATATCACATATTTTAATATTAAATTTTAGTATTAAAATATAAAAATTTAAAAAAATAAAATTTAATTTTCAAGGGAAAAATATTTATTGAGGGGATGCTAATTGCAAAGGGAATGTGATTATTCTGGGGAATTATACCCCAAAATTAAATTTTTGGCTAGAGCGTTTAATTGGATCCACGTACTCTTCTGTACGTGGTGGACAATCCTGGATGTGATTGCTAGAGGGGCGGCACCCTGTACCCCAGTGGTTGTCAAACGTTTAATAAAAGGAAGGCAGGTGAGTGAATTGATTAATAGGTTTTTTTCAGGGGGCATGTAGTACCCTTACAACATTGCCAATGCAAAGGAGTCATACAGGACGTGCTCAACTGTCCTATACCCCTGCAGTGTCTTCTGGTGTTTGAGTGCTAACCGGCATATGTCCATTTAAATAGGTAAATCCTCCAACTTTTTGATATTGGTTTTTAATACACTAGTTTTAAAAGCTATGGCAACAAGCAAAATTACTTCAGATTTAAACAAAATTCAACTCTCAGGTTAAAATATACACTCTGTTAACAGGGTTTATTGACTTACATGTAATACCCAAGTATTGAGGGTAAAACTTTAGTAACATAAGATGGCAGGTTAGGCGGCTCAAAGCTGTTAAAGACGTAGACAATTGGATAGAAGTTGACTGCCTGACAGAAGGCTTTGGCAAGGATGTTACATTGTCTAAGGCTGACGGCAAGATACAGTAGCGTAGCTGTGGAGATCACATAAGTAGCCAAGGTGGGAGTTGGGCAAGATGACACCAAAGGTGTCCACAGGTTCAAAACCATTGATTTGAGATGAGTTGGCTCATTGTACAATATCCCTTTTGGTCCCTGTGGTTCAGGACCAAACTGAGCATTGGTTGGCTGATGGCCCTTATCCCAAGGTAAGCTGTCAAGACAGCTGTGAAGATGATGTTGTTCATCTTTGACTTGGGGAGGGGTAATGGGTTTAGTAAGGTTACTTGCTTAGCCTGGGTAAAGGATTGATTAATGTGATAATATTGAGGAGGATATTCACTCAATGATAGCACAAACTATCATTGAAGGGTTTGTCTTTATTTATGCTAGTGGACCTGCAAGGCATGATTATTGGAAGGCATAGCATTGGGGAACCAAGAGTCTGAGTTGCATATGTTATTCCCTTTTCTGGATTGGCTTGGGTGGCTGGCAATTGAGAAGATTTGGCTGGATCCAAGTTTGCATTGGCATAGTGCAAGTTTGGTATTCTTCATGCATCCAAATTCATTTACTAAATTTGGTGCATGATTTCCATTATTGGATAGCCTGTAAGTCCATTCCCCATTTGGTAGGCTCCCAAATTGGGCAGCAGTTCCTCCCAAGTTTGGCTTTGGGGAAATTACCTTTCCTGATTTCCTAATCTGGCTATTTCCCAAAGGAGGGGATGGGGACTGGCCTGCTGGCATGGGAGGGCAAAGGCTGGTAGGTGGCAGGCTGGCCCATGGGTGCCTGGTTTGAGGATGGCTTGCAGGTGGGGCTGGCAAGAGTGGTGGGCGCCTGTGTAGTGGCAGTGGGCATCTGCTTAATGGCGGCAAGCGCCTGCGTGTTGGCAGCGGGCAACAGCTTGATGGTGGCAGGCTTTTGCGTGGAGACAGCAGGGGCCTGCGTGGTGGCAGTGTACATCTTCTTGGTGGCAGCAAGTGCCTGCGCAGTGGCAGCAGACATCTGCTCAGTGACAGCGGGTGCCTGTACGTTGAAGGCAGGCAATGTCTTGGTTATGACAGGCTTCTGAATGGTGGCGGAAGGGACCTGCACGGCAGACGTCTGCTTGGTGGCAGCGGGTGCCTGCATGTTGACGGCTGGCAATGGCTTGGTTGTTACAGGCTTCTGCTTGGTGGCAGCGGGTGCCTGCAAGTTGACGGCAGGCAACAGCTTGGTTGTGACATGATTCTGCGTGTGGACAGCAGGGGCCCATGCGGTGGAGGTGGACATCTTCCTGGTGGCAGCGGGTGCCTGCATGCTGACAACAGGTGACCACTTGGTTGTGGTGGGCTTCTGCATGGTGGCAGTGTGTATCTGCTTTATGGCGGCAGATGTCTGCATGTTGGTGGCGGACGTCTGCTTGGTGATGGCAGATGTTTGCATGTTGACAACAGACTTCTGCTTGGTGGCAGTGGGCACCTTTACGTTGGCAGCAGGTGACAGTTTATTGATTACACAACTGTAAGTGTCAGGAATATTTTTGGCATTAATGGGCAAAATGGGTCTACACAGCAAAGAAGTGCTCACGCTCAAAGCAAAACTGTTCAAAATACAATCCAAAATACATTGATTCACAAAAAAAATGGTGAGTTGACTTTTGGTGTACATATGTTTACTATGTGAATTGATGACAAAATACACCCAAGCAAGGTGTGTCAAAACGCAAACCAAAACCAAAACACAATAGGAACTCACTATGTAAACAAAATCACTCAATCAGTGTGTGCAATGGATTGTAATCAAGATTGATACCAAGGTATCTAAAGTAAGACACAAGATCTGAACATAAATTTTAAAAATATTGTGTTGGGTGCTTAATTTGGCGTAAAATATGGGAAAATGGGTGGAAATTATTTTGGGTATTCTAAAATGGATGTGGTAAAACCAAAAACAACTAACTAAGAAATAAAAAATTTATAATTGGGATATTGGGTGGGAAAAAATATTAATTGAACATCATAAACAGATAAAAGCAAAAATTAAAAATAGGGAGTAACTTAATTAAGTTTTATTTAATATTTTATTAAATTCTCAAAATGGAAGGAACATAGCAACAGACTACCATTGCACCTGTTGTGCACCGCAGTTGTGGTTGCCCCCGCAGGTCAAAGAATAGACTTAGTGCAACGCAAGTGCCTACTCAGGAGGGAGGCAGGAGAGGAAAGTTCCATAGTGACTCTGCGCTGACACAGCCAGTTCAAGGAGCACAAGCTGCTAGGGTGCAGAGCATAAACCCTTGGGTCCCAAAGCTGACCCAGAAGCCCACTAAGGTTACCACAACCAAAACAGTCAGGAAAAAAGAGATTGAACTTACTTTGTATGTGTTTGATGTTGTGTACCGGCAAAAGTTGGTACCGTCAGCCAAGCTGGAGAAGGTGAAGCCTGTACTTGATACTAGATACAAGCCCTACGTCAATGATGGCAATCAAGAGGAGGACAAGGAGCCCAAGTTCAACCAAACCAATGAGGGACAGTTAGTGCTAAAGAAAGTTGCTGCGTTTTACACCAAGGTGCCCATGCCCTGTGTTGTGCCCAACGCCAACAAGCCAATCCCCACCGCTAAAAAGCCCACTCACAAGCGCATTCCTGATATTAAGCGCATCATCCTTCTCTGGCTCATGAAGGAATCTGGTGATTACAAGGTGGCTGAGGCTCTTGTTGGGGTGGATCCCAAGTACGCCTCAAAGACCTTCAACAAGTTCATTGATACTGGCCAAGTCCTTGCCGCAGAGAAATCCTTGCGTGTTTCCACCATGCTCACCAAGGAGCACAAATGGGCAATCCGCCAGTGAATCACCCGGGACTGCCATCTTGAACTGGAAAATATACAGGCCATGGTCAAGTCCACTTTTGTGATTGAGGCCTCAATTTCCTTTTACTACCATCTGGTGAAGGGGATGCGCTTTTCCTTGAAAAAGCTTGGGGTATCTCCCTACAACAGAAACAGCCCAGCCAATATTGAGACCCGGAAAAATTACGCTGAGGTGTACACTGCCCTCAAAGCCAAGGGGACAGCCAAACTTTACTATATTGACAAATCAGCATTTGCCTTGTCAATGCATAATGAGTATGGCTATATCCCCAAAGGCTCCAATGACGGGATGGCTTGGCGTGCTGTAGTCTGCGCCACAGCATATTCAATGGTGGCTCTCCTTGGTCCAAAGGGGTTTGAGCTTTATCAAATGATATTGGGTTCTCATAACAGCCGTACCTTCTTGTCATTCCTCTGATTGGTCCAGGAGCACCTGAGGCGCACAAGCCCGGGCTTCACAAATGTGATTGTGTTGGACAATGTTGGTCTCCACATGGTGGCTGACATTCTTGAGGAATTCCCAATGATTGACACAAGCATTGCAGTGGGCCCCCAGCAATTGGCCACGGCAAATTAGTGCCTTCTCTTCCTCCCTGCCTATTTGCTCTTCCTAAATCCCATTGAGGAAGTCTTTGGGTGGCTCAAGCAAGTTGTCAAGCAAGGACCCCAACAGGGACCAAGGACCTGTTTGATTTGCTGCAGGCTGGGATCCATACCCTCCCAGCTGAGACCCTGGCCAAATTCTATGGCTGCGCTGATTTGTTCATCCCTGCGTGCCTAGCCAAACAGCCAATCAATTAAAGGCTTAGTGTGTCCAATTTTTTTATATTCTCTTATTTACTATTCAAGATTTATTAATTATCATTTTATATTTAGATGTTTCTAAGCCTGCAATCACATTCAGAAGATCTATCAATAGATGTAAGTAATTTATTCATTTTATTATATATTATTTTATTATGCATCTGAGGTAATCCCAAACGCTCAATACTGGATTATGCAAATAGATTTAAATCACTTTGATCAAATAAATATAAAATAGTTTTAAAAAAATTAAACGTAAATTGTAAAGTTGAAATTTATTTTATTACCGTATTATTTTATACTTTTATGAAACCCATTTCTGCAAAATGTTTTGCAAAACTTGTTTTCTAAAATATTATTTGAAAAATTATTTATAATATAAAAATATAGTAGAGTGTAAATATATTTATTGATATAGAGATAAAATTAAGTGCCCCTATAATGGGTTTGGCGGTATGTACCCACCCCGCAATGGAGGTGGCGCACAACCTCTACTGCCACACCGTGGACGGTAGATACACCCTTATTAAAGTATTTGAGCCTTCTGGTAAAAGGAAGGATGGTGAGGTGGGAATGGAGGAGCAGATTTTCTGGCGGGGCTGCAAACCCAAAGATGCCAGCCAGGACCAGGGCGTCCTGGATGACGTGCTCCACCGAGTCATACCCAGGGGGGACCTTCTTCCTGTCCAGTGAGATCCTGGCCTCATCAACCCCAAGAAGGATCCCGTCTAGGTCCTCTACACTGGCGCTCATCCCAAAGAGGAAAAGATACCTAAGATAAACAACAAAGTGAAGCCTTTGTCCAGCAAAGGCTTCTGTAAACTTTTACAATTTGTTAATACAGCGCTAATCTTCTTCTCGTGCTTGGTTTTGGCAAAGGTCAGCTCCATAGCTGCAGGGACCCCTGTCTTGTTGGCACTCCAGGCCAGCCCAAAGTCTGCCAGGAGGATTTTTTGTCTCTTTTACGGCTGTTGAGTCTGCAACAGCCAATTTTGACACCGCACGCCTAAAGTTCTCCAACAGGTAAGAGATGGTATGCTCCACCAGGAAGCAGAAGCAAGCAGCTGCATGAGCCCGGCCCATCTCTGGTATATTCTTGAATGGGCGCATTGCCAGGACATCCCAAACAAGCTCAATGTATTTTACACAGTAAACTCCACTGAGGTTAACCGGGTCCAGGCAGACCAGTTGGGCATCCTTGTAGGCAGTAACTGCCCACTCAGATGCCCCTCACCATGCAAAAGACCAGCCAATGCCTCCCTGGACATTGGGAATATACCATGGATCCTGTCTTTAAGCTCCTGAAAAACAGGGGGGACACAAAAAGCTATTTGGCCACATGAGTGGCGTAGTTGGAGTAGAAGGTGAGGGGACAAAAGGAACCAGGACCCGGCGGAGTTCACCATCAACATCTTCTAAAAAAAGGTAAGTATTTAAGAATTTTTATTAGTTATAATTTTTTAGGTTGCCTTCATGGGTTTCTTTCTTGCCGGTGGCTTCAGCCGGCTTTGCCATTCTTGGAGCAAGCAATTGCACCGGCAATTTGGTATCCTCTGCCCTAGCATGCACGGCAGGTTTTAGGTGGGCATACATTATTGGGTCATCAACCCAGACGGACGGCGCAGAAAAAAGTATGCCTTGAACTGGAGGCCCTAAACCACAGTTTTTTTGAATATTTAGTAAGCGCTCAATTGTCTTCTCTGGGGTGTCTGGCATTTTTGACATTAGTGCCTTTGCAGAAACCTTGTCTATTTTGTCCCCTTCAAGGATGGCAGACTTCACTTTGGCTTTGACCTTGCAGTCAATGTCCTTTATTTTGGCTATTGCCAAGTTGAGGTCCTTCATAAGCTTTTCCAATTCTCTCATTGATTTTTTACTAACCTTTCCATATGTTTTTATAGCTTTTGCCCCAATAAATTCTGTATTATTTTGATACTGCTGCCTCTTTGTTTATTCCTTTTTGTTTTCCCATTTATTATATTATCCCATCTTTTTACCCATTTTGTATATGTTTTACACTCATCTCAATATGTGCCATTTGCTTTGTGTTGGCATTGTTTCCTTGATTACCATATTATTTTTGGCGCTTGACATGGCCCCTTGTGAAAATAGTAACAACAATTTGGTGATCAGCTAAATTTGAATTAGAAAATTATAGTGTTAACTGTTTTTAGATAAAGTTTTTACTGATCCAAATTCAAAACCTTAATGATAAACTTTAAGTAAATCAGGAGCCAAGTGATAAAGTGATTGTTGTGACATAAAGGGTCATTTAATAATTCTTTGATGCATGTGCGCTAATTAATATGATTGGCTGGATGTTTTGCCATTGTACGCATTGCCGCTGTGGCAAGTTGTTGATGGACTAGTGCCCAATCAGCTGCTGGGTTAGCACTAGTCTATCAACAACTTGCCACAGCGGCAATGGCATACAATGGCAAAACATCCAGCCAATCATATTAATTAGCGCACATGCATCAAAGAATTATTGAATGACCCTTTATGTCACAAAAATCACTTTATCACTTGGCTCCTGATTGGCTTAAATTTTATCATTAAGGTTTTGAATTTGGATCAGTAACAACTTTATCTAAATATAATTAACCTATAATTTTCTAATTTAAATTCAGTTGATCACCAAATTGTTGTTAATTTTTTCACAAGGGGATGTGTTTAAGTGCTAAAAATAACTGTGTTCTGGATCTAGATACATGACATAGTAAATATATGATCTTAAAAATAAGCTGAACATAAAGAATATAGCTAACTATAAACAAAGATAACACAAACAATTGAAATTCAAAATAAAGATAATATAAATACAACTTTTTTGAACCCAGGGGGTTTATTGAGGCATGGAAGAGTGATGCCTAGTAGGCAGAATGGTGCAGGAAGGAAGACGTAGAGGTGGTACTGGCCTGGGGGGTCTGGGATTAGATGGGTTGGGTTTGCAGGTGGGGGGTGTTGGTGGCAGGGGTGGAGGCAGGAGGATTTTGCATGATGGCTGCCATATAACACTTGTCGTATTGTTCATCAGTCATTGACTGGATGGGCTGGTAAGTGGCAGTGGCCCAAGGTGGAAGGCGCTTATCCTTACGTGATTGGTTGCCCATGTTCACATGAAAAACCATTTGTGCAAACAAGTCAGCCACCATTTGGTGACCAAAGAGAAAATTGTTCAAGGACCCCAAGATAGAGGTTGTTGAAAGCCTGAGGGCGGCGCTCCCGGAGTGTATATCTAATATTAAAGAACACAACATCTGCCAGATAGACGTTGATATGACCAGCTGGGTACACTGAGTCCAGGTACCCGCATTGCTGGATGGCCTCAAGGGCGGTGGAGCTACCCTCCATCTGGTGGCTCAAGAAAACCCAGTATTTGGAATTTGAGCCATCCCAGGAGTCAAGCAATCCACCAAAGATGTGGCCGTATGAGTACTCATTGATGGAACAGGGTTTGTCTGATAGTAGACAAAACCCTTGTCTGAAACAGCCAGAAATGCACCAATGAACGTCCCCTTCTTGACCTTCTTCCTTCTATTCTTGGCAGCAGCTTTTCCTTGCTCACCAAAATTGTCAAATGCAATTGATAACTTGTAGTATGAGACAAACATGATGTCATCTCTTAGACTTTTCAAGCATCTGACCAGGGTTGATTCATTGCAGTGTCATATGGGGAATCCTCAGCGCCATCCCATTGGTTGCTGGCTAAATTTGTAAGAACCCTAATTGAAGCCACCTTTCTGTGCATCCAGAGCTGCACCATGCGCTCAGACACCCAAATGACATGGTGCACAAGTTGCTTCTGGACCTGGGTCAAGGGAAGCTTGGGGTCCCTCTGGAGGAGGTCAAGCATTATTGGGTATGCCTCATTGATCTGGGATTCTGTGGCCTTCTTTGGCTTCTTGGCCGTCCCAATCAGATTCCACCTGTTCATCAGGTTTTTGAATTCCCACATGACAGTAGCCCGGGTGAATTGTAATTGGCTGGCTATCTGATCCCAGGACAGATCCTGCAGGTTGAGTGCCACAATTTCCTGAAGAATTTGGGCAGTGATTATTCTGCGTTTGGGGTTCTGGGCAGCAGGAGCTGAAGCCTGATTGGCTAAGGGGGGGCAGGTTGGGCGGTGGCAAGAAGTTGTATCAAATCAAGGTTGCCATCCTGATTGGTTGGTTGATAGGCAGTTTGTGCAGGGGTGGGTGTGGGAGCAAGGGCAGAGCTAGACACTAAGTGACTCTCAAACAAGTCAAAGCCATATGGGTCAGGGGATAGTAAGAGGCCAGCTTCCTTGTTACCCGCCTCAAAGGCTTGGGTGTAAACAGGTGCCTCCATGTTCTGAGCCTTGCCTCCATTGAAGCTGGTCTGGCTGCTGCTGGCTTGGCTCCTGGTGCGGTTGAATATGTTGCTTGTAAAAACCATTGTAAAAAACCTAGGATAAAATCACTAGAAGTAAAAGTTTAAAACTTTATGGTTTATTTTTATTTTAATCATCATTCCATATTTGGAAGGTTCTCAAAACCATTTTACACAAATCAGGATCCATGAAAATGAATAAAATACCTCTGCTCCTAAATTTGATAGCTGTTGATTGGCTGTTAAACTGTTGTATTTCTATTTTAGGCTGCTCATACCACACATCTTGTGTGAGTTCATTTTGTTTTGTGCTTGTGTAATCTTGCTTTTAGATTGCTCAAGGTTTGTTTTTTGTTAGTTCTTCTATTGGTGCCTAATATGAATCCTGATTGGATTATAATATACTCTGGAACAGCATCCATCCATTTCACTTGTTGTGTCAGTTCATTTTGTTTGTGGTTTGAACTACACTGCTTGATGTTTGCTTTAATTTTGTATAATGGGTTAGTGAAATTTTGTTTTTGGTTTGACAGTTCATTTATTAACCAAAAATATTTAAATTAATTGAATCCTGAATCTTGCGCAACTTGGATTTTGTTTAAATCTGAATATGTTTTGTTTAAATCTAGGGTATTTTTGCTTGTTGCCATAGCTTCTAAAACTACTGCATGCAATGAAGGAGGACTTCCAGGTATACCACAATGTGAATTCTTTGCAAGGTATATTTTTCCAAGAACATGCACAATTTTTTAAAGACTTGAACTAACCTAATGATATAGAATGTTTGATTGAATCTGAAGAGGGTTCTGGGGGCGCCCAACTTGTATCAGCCCTCCATGCCTTGGTAAACAATATTAATAAAGGTTTAAATGTGTTCATGAGGACTGCATCCCTGACTTTGTTTGACAATGCCTTGAATACTTCATTAAAAATTTCAGTTTTTAAATATTCAGTTCCTATTTGAAAGTCAGTTTTTATTAAGTTTTTTATATTTGTTGATATTTGCAAATGGGAATTGCTGAATGCTTTCATAGATATATTCATTGAAGTTTAACTTGACATCCCTGTGAATTTCATTCATTTCTTTGAAGTTGATATTTGATCCTATTTCATATGCTTTCCTTAACCACAGCAAGCACCCCGTGGGTGGTAAATATTCCCTATCTTTAGCTTCAATACTTGAAAAATTATTCATATTCTGTTGAATTATTTTATTTATTTGGTTTTTATTTATTTGTTTTACAGGGGCTACAAGTGACTGGTAACCCTTGTAGAACCAACTTGGCGTAAAAGCCGCCACTTCTGCAACCTTGTCCCCATTCCTGGTGATGACTAAAATAAATATAAATAAAACATAAAAATACTTACTAATTATTTCCCCTGTGGCCCCCTCAGCCACAGGCGCCACCTCAGCAAATTTCATAGGGTTGGCTGCTCTTCATTAATTTTTCTAGGCTTAATTTTTCTTATACTTCTTGCAACTTGTGTTTCTTCTTGGTTTTCATTTGATAAAATTTCTGTATTTCTTGAAGCACTCCTGCTTCTTGACTGAGCTTTGTTTTTGTCTGTTTCCATTTGGTTGGTTTCTTCTTCATTTGTGTTGATTTCCTTTGAAATTTCATTTCCTTCAATTAGTTTGATTTTTTGATTATTCTTTCTATTGGTTTTTGCAAATTCCCACAAGTTGTAACTTTCAATTTTGAAATCTAACCGCTTGAGTATTTCCTTTTGAAGATTTAAAATTATTTCCTTGTGTTCTTCATTAACTATTGTTCCCAGGCTATTTTTTGCAATTTCCTTTTGCTGGACCAAGGCTCTTCTCTCATTTCCCAGTTGATTTACCTCAATTTCCCTGATGTTGTATTCAAGATTGACAACCTTTTGGAGGGCTGACTCTAATTTGTTGATTAGGCTGTAGATATTTGACATTTTATACAAATCACATCAAAAAACTGGTTTTATAGTACTACCTTCAACACATGAATATTTTTCATCATCAATAATAAATTAAAGACCATAAATGTAAATATTGCTTTAATATATTGCAATTAGACGTCAACTCTTGATATTTAGGAATTATCTGCATAACTCAATGCATTTTTCTTAATAAAATTTATTGTAAACTTGGCCTTTTCCATTATAATTTAATGAAATGGACTGTGTTTATATTAGAGAGCCATTAACGCTTAGTACAAATATTGATTTATAGTGTATTTTACAGCCTGTATATTTACCTATTAATAATGGTTCTGTAAACCTTTTAGTTGGATTTTGCGAGGTAATAATAATGTAATGTATTAATAAATTACTGTTTATTAACACATTACATTATTATTACCTCACAAAATCCAACTAAAAAGTTTATAAAATTATTACCAGTATGTAAATATACAGGCTTTAAAATGCACTATGTATCAATATTTATACTAAGTGTTAATGGCCCTCTAATATAAACACAATCTGTTTTAATAAATTACATTGAAAAAGGCCAAGTTTACAATAAATTTTATTAAGCAAAATGCATTGAGTTATGCACATAATTTCTAAATATCAAGAGTTGACGTCTAATTGCTATATTCTAATGCAATATTTACGTTTATTGTCTTTAAGTTATTAATGATGATGAAAAATATGTATGCTAATAATTTTAAGCTATTTGTAAAATGTACAACATTGTATTAATTATGGGAAATGTTGATAATGTAAAAAGAAAATATTATGAATTATGAATTGAAAGAGAGATATCAATTCTAATAAGTTGTCACAAAGAAAATATTTATTTACTAATCAAAGGACAGGAAGGGGAGGGAATGGGTGGAATGAACATTGCCTTCATCTGCGCCTGTAAAAGGGGCGGCATCAGGGATAGTGGGGGAATTGATAGTGGCTTGGGAGTCAGGGTTGGAAGGCAGGTGGCTTGATGGGGGGTTGGAGAGGCAGGGTTTGTTGACTGGGAAGGGACAGCAAGAGTGGTTTGCTTCAATTGCTCAAATTCTTCTTCTGTCACGTATGCGGGCTTGACAAAACAGATGGATGGGCAAGGGGGAAGGCAAGAGTCCTTTCTGGACTTATCACTATCACTTGCATATAAGATGATGAGATCAAATAAGTCCTGGACAGACACAGAAGGGAAAAGCTCATAACCCTTATCAATTTGGGTGCATAGTTTGTTGTAGGCAACAGGCTTTAAGCGCCTGAGGGCAAAACCAAAATTGTAGAGACATACATCTGCAAGATGCATGTTGGTGTGGTTGGTGGGGTAGGACCAACAGTTATGCCCTGCAGCCCTGATTTCTTGAGTTGCCCATTCCTGCTGCTCCATCTCAGCACTTAGTACAACTGTGTGCACAGTGTTTTGTGTGGCCCACTCCTCCAGCATGGCCTTGAGCTCCGTCTGGTAGGCATACCCATCTGCCGTGTTTGATACTGTAGATTCAGAACCTAAAGGTAAAAATGCGGGATTGTCAAATTGTTTTTGTGTGAACTCACCAACTTACTGGAATACTTTTCATCCTTTTATATAAAAAAGTAAGTTTTTCTGGGATGAAAATTACTTCATTAAGTTGGTGAGTTCACGCAAAAACAATTTGACAATCCTGCATTTTTACCTTTAGGTTCTGAATTTACAGTATTGCCAAGTAATAATTGACGCCGAATGGGGAAACTGCCAATAAAACCCCAACAAAACAATACAAGATTGGTCTGCGCTTGTACACGTCAGACTGGATATGCTTCTCTCCATAGTCTTGGATACTTGCAGAAATCTTGGCATACAGCAAGAAGATGACGTCATTGTGCATCCTCATTGCCCTCACTTTTATAAACTTAATAATAGTTGAAATGTAGGGGTCAGTATCCACCAAAATGGGGCCATTGAGAACTTTATTGGATAGGATTCTGGCGGCAACTACAGCTCTGTGCATCTACAATTTTTACCAAATTTTGTTGGTGAAGATGTTGTGGAGTCCCAGCTGGAGATATACCTGGACCAGGGGCATCTGCGGATCATGTTCCATAATGGCCATCATAAGGGGATAGACTGTGTCACTTTTGGTCAAAGTACGGGCACCAGTTGAGGTCTTCTTGGTAGGGGGCCACAGTTGGCATGAGCTTGCAGGGCTGCAGCCACAGTGGACTTTTCAAAACCCATTGCAGCCGCAATTTCCCTGAGGGACATAAGCATCCCTCACGTTTTAACCATTTCAAGAACAATCTCCGAAGTGATTAATTTTCTTCTGCGCCTTGCAGGCTGATTGGCTTGAGGCAGGATGTGTCTGCCTTGAGAACTAGACAGTGGCATCTGATTGGCTGTTTCTGTATTCTGGCTTCTATTGGTGGCCCCATGGCTCACTTGGTCAATTACAGATGCTAGTGTTGCTATATTATTTGGGTTAGCAGCTGCCTGTGTGTGATGGGCAAACAGGGCCATGCTTGCAGACATGGGGGAAAGAACACACTCCTGGGTAGTGCTTGCAGAGGGGCCTGCAGGTTGGGAGTGGCCATAGAGGGAGGCTTCACTATTAGAAGACCCAGTGTAGCCCTGCATGATTTTGTCAAGGCAAGAGAACAGCTTATTGACTTGGTTGGTGTTGGAAGAAGACATAATAAAAATTTTATTATAATTTTAAACCCAAGAAGAGAAATGTATATTTTAGTCAATTTTATTGTTATATATGTTAATTTTATGAATATTATGATCTAAATTTTAGCCGTCCTAAAATGGAATAGGGTGATTTTTAAGAATGCCTATAATTCCTAAAAGAAGCAGCACAAATCCACTCTAGATCATTTGGCATCCTTTTTGAGACACCCATAAATTATACTTATTTCAAATTCCTTGCAATTATGATTTGAAACTTGGTTCTTGGATTTGACAATCCTGCAATTTCAGATTTGTTAATTTTTACATGATGTCTATGATTTGTTTGACTTACAGCAAATCTCAAATTGTACATAAGAATCCTGCATTTCTGATTCATGTATCCTGCATTTGTTTGCTGAGTTTTGTCTTTGGTTAGTTGAGTTATCTGCTCAAGGGATTTGAAATTTTCCAATTTAAATAAATCAAAAAAAGTCAAATTAAATAGTTGATTTTATTAATTATTTTAATTCTCACTCAGCTGAGTTGCCTGCAAAAGTGATTCAAAATTTGGACCAAGGATTTGACAATCCCGCATTTTTATGTTCAGGTTCTGAATTTACAGTATACTAAAATGACCCCAGAGAGTCCAAAAATGCAATAAAAAATATCATAAGTAATAATAATAAGGAGATATAAACAAGTATTTTTCAATTTACTATGTAAATTACACTCTTTATTATAAAATTATTTTTTATTCCCATAAAAATTAAAATTCCAATGAACCAAAAATAAAGATATTTAAATATCATAATAACTAAAAAATATAAGAAAAATCTAATTTTAATTTATTATACTTTATATAAGCACAACTGAGAATATCTCACACCTTAAAGATAAATTAACAAAATAAGATATTTCTTACAAAACCACATTGAAACTGTATCTAAAACTTACCATTTATACCCAAAAAGATTAGTACTATCCAAAAAATGAATAAATATATAGAATCCAAAAGTAAAAATGATTCAGGCAAAGCAAAGCAAAGTTTACTGGGCTAATTAAAGCCGCCAACAAGAGCAGTTGCAACATCTTCTAGATACTTCTTGATCTCTGCCACCCTATATTTTTTCTTGGCCATCTTCTGGACGTCCTCCTGGTAGTCCTGGTCCTTACCCTTTCCCTTCTTGGGAGCCACCTGGTTGACCAGGTCACAAAACTTGAAAACAGTCCAGGCCTGCTCCTCCTGCAGCTTGGAAAAGAATTTTTTGTACTTGGGGTTGGACCCAAACTTCACCTTCAGGTTCTTGTGCCACACTTTCAGGCTGACGTGGTCTTTAATCCCCCTTGAGACAGGTGCTCTGGCAGTTCCATGGTGTTATGGCCACGCTCTTTTCTCTCTGGGCAGTCAGAATTTCTTGCCTACTCATTGTTGCTTGAAGTAATCAAAGTAGCCCTTGAAAATGGTGGAGTGCTCTTGATATAAGCATCCTCTGGGAGGGCCTCAAAGCCAATCCTAGTATGGTCTGGCTGCACAAAAGCCAAGGCAGCAAACTGGGTCATGGCAAAGCGGCGCTTTCCTTTATCATTATTGAGATACTTCTCAAAAAGCTCCTTCTTTCTCTTGAGGTGCTTGATGAGGGCCTGCCTAAAATAGAAGAAGCAGCCCTGTACTTCTCCATTGAAGGTGGCCTCAAAGGCTCTGAACTGAGCTTGCTCAAAGCCCATTATAATCACCTTTGGCCCAAGTGAGTGCGCATGAGCTAGCTGCTCAGCAGCTAGAGTGAACTCATCCTTCTCAGCAGAGGAGGGATTGGCACTTGTGGCGTGGAAGGGAGGGGGATCTGGTTGGTGGGAAGAGAGCTCAAAGCATCCTGGAAAAGTTTGAATGCTCTGGCATAGACCTCTGTTCTGGAACCAGGCAAGATAAAGAAAACAAGGGTAACAACCTGGGCGTCAAATTGCCTGTGCAGGACCCAAAGCTGCTTGAAAAGGGTTTGGAAGGTTGCAAATATGCCGTCACACAGCCAGGTGGTAGCAGTGTTGAGCTGCTCCAGGTTTTGGGTTGTGGCGTAGGCAATGATCCTATCTTCCACTTCTTGCCCATTTTCAGGGAGCAGGAACATCTCTCCATCCTTAGTTTTCTTGAGGGCATCAGAGAGGACCAGGTTTTCAATTGTGGTGGCACTCTTGGCAAGGAGGGTTGAGGCTTGGCGCCTATCACTAACAAACTTAACTAACTGGCTGTGGGTTGGCACCCTATTCAGATTGGTGAGAGAGAGGTACTTGCAAGTAAGTACAGCCAGCTGAGTAGGGGAAAAGTCCTTTGAGGTGGGCATGACCTAGACAAGATACCATTTCAGGAGACAGGCAATGGTTGTATTAGGCATGGTGCAGGTATGCTCACCCTTAATTGTTTGGACTAAGTCCCAGCGCTCAGTATTGAGCCGCACTGGGCAGGAGGGGTCCTCACAGGTATATTGACTGCTCTTGAAGCCCTGGTTGGTGTTATTGCATGAGAAGATGTAACAACTTTCTAAAATGACTGGCCCCTCTTTGACGCTCATTATGGGAAGTATTTTGGCAAGGTGGAAGAAACCTTGAACTTCCCATCAACATTGCAGATATTTTGGGCCACAAGAGGGTCCCAGGGGCCAGCAGGAGCATGGCAAAAGCCAAGGAAGTAATCAGGGCGGGGCTTTGAATCATCCCCTGATGAACTTGAAGGGGGAGTTTGGTGGGGGAAGCAGAAGTGAGCCTATCTTGGTGCTCTTCATGTGCAGGAGACTTATCCTTGGGTGGGGTCTTTTTTGTCTGGTGCTGCTTCTTGGTTAGCTCCTCATCTGAAGCCAAGTTGTAGAAACTGTGATCCGTAAGGGAACCATCAGTTTCCTCTCCCCCAGTGGAGTGAGCGGGGCTCTTCTCAGGAGAGGGCTCAGGGAAGGGCTTTGAGGAGAGCTTGGGAGTGGCCTTCTTTGATGAGACAGGCTTTGTCTTGGTGGCTTTGGTGGGCTTAAAGAGATGCATGGTTCCTTTGGGCTGCTTTGAGGTGTTCTTGTCCTAAAATAATAAGCAACAAGTTCTGAGGTAGAGCTTTGTATTTATAAAACAAAATAAAGCAATTATAAAACATAATATATAAAAATTAAACCTTATATGGATTTTATTGGCATTTAAAAGTTAAAAAATACTTGATAGTTTTTATTTTATTTTATTTTTAAATAACAAGTTAAAAGTTAAGAGGTCTATGTAAAAGCATTATGTTTAGATATAGATTTTATTTTAAAAATTAGGAATTATGAAAGAAAAAAAACTAAAAATACAACATATCAAAAAATCAGATGATTTTATTATGTAAAACATAAAGTTTTCTATGTGAGAAATGAAAAGCGTCAACAATATGAGTGACAATGAGTAAAAAAGCTGAATTCTCACTGTCAATTATAAAAATTCAGAAATTATTATTGACAACATTAACACTGTTGATATTTTTTTGAAAATTTACTATGAAAAACATAGTACACTTAATTAAATTTAAGCAGGCTAGCAAATTTTAACCGTTTTCTGTGTATTTTTGCTCACATAATAAAATAAAATAAACATATGAAAATAAGTTAATAAATTATCAAAGTTCTTTATTTCTTTATTAAAAATAATATTTGTGTAGTGGTAATATGATATTTTACCATTGTGTATATTGAAAGTTATTAATAAGTTCTCTTCAGATATGAAAAAGGTGAAGTGTTGACAACGTCACTTATAACATTTTTTATAGGAGGTGACATATTAATTTAAACTTAATTGCACCACTCTAATTTGCTCAACTCCACCCTAGTAGATGATCACAAGCAAATAGACACCATTTCTGAGTGTCAACATTATTTTTTAATAATAAATTCTATAGTAATTTACATATTAACTCATGCTTAAATTATTGGATTGCCGTTAGCCACCAATCCACTTATTATCAAAGCCAGAATAAGTGTCACATATATATTTATAAGATGAACATTTTGACAATCTACTGTATGTGCAATGTCTTTTTCTATATATTAATTTAATAAAAAATACTTTTAAATGCGCACTTAATTTCTTTATTTTAGATGTTTCAGTTTTATTATTAAAAATAAGTTTGGCTTAAAAAGTGTCAGCATCAACACTTTTAGGTTGTAAAACAAATAAAAAACTAATTTTTTTAGTAAATGTAAGGGAGAAATCTGGTTAAATTGATATTTTTATTAAGCTTAATATTAAATCATGTTGAAATGGCCACAATTTTGTTGTGTTTTCTGGGTATGCACCCCTGAACGCTTTAAAAAATGGGAATTAAGCTAGCACAACTAGCAAAAAACATAAGAGATTTTGAGTTTTGAGTTGGCAGTGACCATGTCAACAAAGTGTTGACATGGGCGCTGTTGCCAACATTTTCTATTTATATTATCTTTATTCTTAATTTCAATTGTTCATTTTCTCTTTGTTTATAGTTGGTTTTATTGTTCATGTGCAGTTTATTTCTACAAAATCATATATTTACTATTCTGTGTATCTAGATCCAGAACACAGCAATTTTTAGTACCCAAACACAGCCCCTTGTGAAAATATTAACAACAATTTGGTGATCAGCTAAATCTGAATTTGAAAATTATAGGTTAATTGTGTTTAGATAAAGTTGTAGCTGATCAAAATTCAAAACCTTAATGATAAGCTTTAAGCCAATCAGGGGCCAAGTGATAAAGTAATTGTTGTGGCATAAAGGTTCATTCAATAATTCTTTGATGCATGTGTGCTAATTAATATGATTGGCTGGGTGTTTTGCCATTGTGTGTCATTGCCGCTGTGGCAAGTTGTTGATGGACTAGTGCCCAATCAGCTGCTGGGTTAGCACTAGTTCACCAACAACTTGCCACAGCAGTAATGGCGCACAATGGCAAAACACCCAGCCAATCATATTAATTAGTGCACATGCACCAAAGAATTATTGAATGACCCTTTATGTCACAATAATCACTTTATCACTTGGCTCCTGATTGGCTTAAAGTTTATCATTAAGGTTTTGAATTTTGATCAGCTACAACTTTATCTAAACACAATTAACCTATAATTTTCTAGTTCAAATTTCAACAACCACCAAATTGTTGTTAATATTTTCACAAGGGGCTATGTCAAGCACCAAAAATAATATGGTAATCAAGGAAACAACGCCAACATAAAGCAAATAACACAATATTGAGATAAGCGTAAAACATATACGCAATGGGTAAAAAGATGAGACATTGTAAATGGGAAAACAAACAGGGATAAACAAAGAAGCAACTATATCAAAATAATACAGAGTTTATTGTGATGAAAGCTATAAAAACATGGAAAGATTAGTAAAAAATCAATGAGAGAACTCAAAAAGTAGATTAAAGACCTTGACTCTGCAATTGCAGAGATTAATGGAATTGACTGCAAGGTCAAAGCTCAAGTAAAGTCTGCTGTCCTTGAAGGGGGAAAATAGACAAAGTGTCCACAAATGCCCTAATGATCAAAATGCCTGATACATCAGAGAAAACCATTGAGCACCTGTTCAACATTCAAGAACAGTGGTTAGGGCTTGCAATTCAAGTCCTAAGCCCTTTCTGCGCCGTCCATCTGGACCAATGACCCTGAGATGTATGAACATCTTAAACCAACCAAGAAGGCCCACAAGGAGGGCACTGAGATGCCTGCACAGCTGGTTGCACCAAAGATGGCCAAGCCTGCCAAGGCTGCGGTCAAGGAGGAAATCCAAGAAGGTAATCTAAAAAATAAAATTAATAAAAATTTGTAAATAATCACCTGTTTTTTAAAAACATAGACAGAAGAATACGCCAGGTCCTGGTCCCCTTTGTCCCTGCCATCTTTTATGCCAATTATGCCACTCATGTGGCCAAGCAGCTGTTTCTGTCCCCCCTGTCTTGCAGGGGCTCAAAGACAGGACCCATGGTACCTTTCCAATGTCACAGGAGGCATTGGCTGAGCTAACGCATGCCAAGGGGGCATCTGAGTGAGCAGTTACTGCCTATAAGGATGTCCAACTGCTCTGCCTGGACCCGGTTAACCTCAGTGGAGTTTACCATGTAAACTCCATTGAGCTTGTTTGGGACGTCCTGGCAACGCTCCCATTCAAGAATATACCAGAGATGGGCCAGGCTCATGCGGCTGCTTGCTTCTGCTTCCTGGTGGAGCACACACACTCTTACCTGCTGGAGAACTTTGGGCGTGTGGTTGGAAAATTGATTGTTGCAGACTCAGCAGCCGCAAAGAAGACAAAATACTCCTGGCAGACTTTGGGCTGGCCTGGAGCGCTGACAAGATGGAGGGTCCTGGCAGTCATGAAGCTGACCTTCTTGAAGACAAAGAACAAGAAAAAATTAGCAGTGCTTAATAAATTGTGCAAGTTTACTGAAGCCTTTGCTGGGCAAATGCTTCACCTTGTGGTTTACCTGGAATATCTTTTCTTCTTTGGGATGGACGCCAACGTAGAGGCCCTAGACAGTGTCCTTCTTGGAATTGACAAGGCCCGGCTCTCATTGGATGGGAAGAAGGTCCCCTGGGGTACAGCTTGGTTGACCATGTAATCCAAACTTGCCCTGGTCTTGGTGGGAATCTATGGGTTTGTAGCCCCACCAGAGAAGCAGCTCCTGAATTATCACCTAACAATACTCCCTTTTACCAGCCGCTGTGAATATTTTAATCAGGGTGTATTCACTGTCTACAGTGTGGCAGTGGAGATTTTGTGCCACCTCCATTGCCAGGTAGTTACATACCAAAGAACCCATTACAGGCGCGCTTAAAAATCTCTTTTCCAATAAATAGATTTAAATTTTAGATCTTTTTTATTTATAATAACTTTTTATGATTTTTATTTTAGCAAACAAGTTTTGCAAAATAAATCCCAGACAAGGTCATCATATAAGCATAAATATATTTACTTCAATAAAATTTACTTCTACCGTATACAATTTACATTTAACTTTTTTAATTTCATTTTTATATTGATTTTATAAGAGTGGTATAAATATATCATATAATCAAGTATCAAGTGTTTGGGATAGCCTCAGATGCCATAATAAAAAATTTAATATAAAATAAATAAATTACTAACCTTCATTGATGGTCTCACTGAATTTGATTGTGGGCTTAGAATCTTCTAAATATAAAATGATAATTAATAAATCTTGAATAGTAAATTAGAGAAATATAAAAAAGTCAGACAAGCTAAGCCTTTAATTGATTGGCTGTTTGATAAGGCAAGCGGGGATGAACAAATCAGTGTGGCCATAGAATTTGGCCACAGTCTCAGCTGAGAGGGTGTGGATCCCAGCCTGCAGCAAATCAAACAGGTCCTTGGTCCCAGTTGGGGACCCTTGCTTGACAACTTTCTTGAGCCACCCAAAGACTTCCTCAATGGGATTTAAGAAGGGCAAATAGGCAGGGAGGAAGAGAAGGCACAAATTTGCTGTGGCCAATTGCTGGGGGCCACTGCAATGCTGGTGTCAATTGATGGAAATTCAGCAATAATATCTTCCACCTTGTGAAGACCAACATTGTCCAGTACGGCAATAGCGCCCATGTTGACACTAAAAATGTCAACATGGCCACTGTTGAATCAAAACTTGAAATATCCTATGTTTTTTGCTAGTTGCGCTAGCTTAATTCTTTTTTTAAAGCGTTCAGGGGTGTAAACCCAGAAAACACAACAAAATTGTGGCCATTTTGACACAATTTAATATTAAGCTTGATCAAAAACTCAATTTAACCAGATTTTTCCTTTATGTTACTAATAAAAATTAGCTTATTTTTTATTCATTTTCACAACGTAAAAGTGTCAATGTCAACATTTTTTAAGCATTATCAAGTTTATACTTCTGAGATGTATAATAAACAAAATAAAGCAGAAGATTAAGAAGAAAATGATACTTTATTGAATATAAATATAGGCTAATATATAGTATCATGACAAGCCACATGTTGTCCATGTACGTCATGGAGGTCATGGGGCTTATCTAAGTAATGTTCCTCTTGAGTCATGAGGCTTAATCAAGTTGTGTTCCATTTAGGACCTGGATTGAGTGATCCCTGTCATAGATGGTTAATTGATAATGGTGCCACCAGTTTATTGACTGGGTGGTAAACCACTCAGTGAGCCGCTCGGTGATTTACTTGGGGCATTAATTCCCCTAGAGGTAGTAATCAAAGATGTTGCAACATCTCCCCCTGGGGTGCTGGAAGGCGGAGCCTTGGGAATCTTCTTGAGGGTATCTGGTATACAGGCTTTGTACTGATCCAGTTTGGTGTTGAGTACAGGGAGTCTTGAATTTTGTTGGGCTGCTCTTGCCTTACACAAACAAAGTTGGTCATGATGCATTTGTTTTAGTTTGGTTTGAGCTCCAATCCCTTTGATGAGGTAGGTGTTATTGGGCTTCACTTCCATGACAATGCCAGGTCTGTGTAACCCTGGGTCTAATTTTTGTTTGTTGTGGTTGACAACCCAGATCTTGTCTCCAACTTGGAACCTTTCTTGTTGCAATGGGATTGCTTCCTGCTGAACCCTTTGTTGTTCCATCGCCTCTTGGTCCTTTCTGGCTTGTAGTACTTTTGGGTCATTGCTGTCTGGTATCTTCTTTGGAAGTGGCAGTTGTGGTCCCGTGGTTGTACTGACAAGTGAAGATTTCTGACCATAGACAAGTTCATAAGGGCTTTTGCCCATATTGCGGTTGACTTGTGTTCTGCAGACCATAAGGGCAGTTAGTAGCATGTTGACCCAGGCTTTTGTATTGTTGGCAGATAACTTACTGAGGGCTCCCACTAGAGAGCTGTTTAGTTGTTCTATGCGTCCATTTGCTTATGGGTGATATGGGCTGGCTGTGACGTGTTTTATTCCATTTTTGGCAAGAAAGATGTTGGTGTCAATAGCTTTGAGTTCAGTGCCTCCATCTGTGATTAAGAGGTTGGGCTTTCCAAACTTAGCTATGTTCTCCTTGCCAATGAATTGTCTCACGTCATTGTCTTTGTGCTCTTTTGTGGCTTGTGCATCAGGCCATCTGGTTACATAGTTGATGGCTGTGATGATGTACTTCTTTCCTTTGATTTCATCAGGAATATGTCCCACAATATCTAACAACCATACCTCAAAGGGTTGTGTGATGAATACAGGTACTATTAACTTTGGTGGAGCTTTGGTTCAGGCTTACTTTTCACAGACCTTGCATTGTTCCAGTACTTCTCTGATATCATCTAGCATGTTGGGCCACCAGTAGCAGTTCTTGAGATATTAATGCAAGTTCTTGCTACAGGTGTGTCCCAAGTCACTGTGATAACGGAGCATTGTGTCAATCTTTTGTGTTGAGGAACGTAGGGTACAGTGTCACCATTTGGAAGAATTTGGTGGAGGGTGCCATATACGCTATTGAACAGATGTTTGTTCTTGAGGACTTTCTCTTGGATGTCCATTTGTGTACCAGGTGGGAACCCTTCTTGGAGATTCCCCATGATTAACATGGGCCAGTTGGGGTTGCCATCAGTGCAAAGGATTTGTTTATTGTATAGCCTTGATAGGGCATCTGCAGTAAGCATCTCTCTGCCTGGCTTTTATTCAATTTGCATGTGGTATATCTGTATGAGACTCATCCATTTGGCTTGTCTTCTTGACAGGTGTTGTTGTGTTTTAAAGAATATCAACAACTTGTGGTCTGTGAGTACTTTGAACGTCTGGGCTCCTTCTAGATAGCATTGCCATTTCATGAGGCAGTGTATGATGGCAACCAATTCCTTATTGTGTATAGGGTATCTTTGTTTGCCATCTGATAGCTTCCTTGATTCATATGCCACAGGGAGGAAGTCCTTTTGGGACGTTTGGATACAGAGAACTCCTCCTATGGCATAATCAGATGTGTCAGTTTCTAGCTCATAGATACCCTTACGGTTTGGGTATTGCAGGATGGGGGTGGTAACCATGCGCTCTTTCAGTTGGCGGAAATTTTGATCTTGTAAAGGTGTCCTGACAAATTTGGTTGTTTTCACTGTGATGGCTGATAAGGGGGCTGTTAGGGCGCCCCAGTCAGGGATGAATCTGTGTACATAAGCTGCCATTCCAAGGAAAGTGCAGAGCTTGCTCTTGTTCCTTGGGGCTGGCCTCCCTGTTATAGTGCGTATTTTGTCTGGATTGGGCTTGATATTGTCCTTGCTAATGATATGACCAAGGAAGGGGAGTTAAGTTGAGAAGAACTTGCATTTGTAGGGTTTGACAACTAGTTGGTTTTCTTGCAGGGTACAGAGGACTGCGCAGACGTCTTCCCAGTGTTGTTGTAGGTTGGGGCTGTAAATGATGATGTTGTCCAGGTGAATGATTGCTCTTTTCCCAATGTGTTCCTTGAATACTTCATTCATAAAGGTTACAAAGGTACTGGGAGTGTTTTCATGCCAAAACTGAGGACAGAACATTCAAAGGATCTGTATTTAGTCCAAAATGCGGTCTTTGGAATGTCTTCAGGTTTCACGCAAATTTGGTGATATCCTGCTACCAAATTGATTTTTGTGAAGATTTGGGACATTCCCAGGGCATCAAAAAGGTCATCAGAAGGGGCAGGGGATACCTTTTCTTTATTGTGACCTTGTTGAGGGCCCTGTAGTCTGTGATTAGGCGGAGGCCTCCATCTTTCTTTTCCACAAAGAAGACAGCGGCACCAAAGGGTGACTTTGAAGGTCTGATGAGGCCTTTCTTGAGTGCTTTGTCAAGGTAAGCTTTCATAGTGTTATCTTCTTGTGGTGTGAGGCAGTAGATGGGTCGCGCCTTAGGCACGCTATCTTTTAGGTCAATCTCATGTTGTATACCCCAATCAGGGGGAAGCCTGGGTAGTGATTCTTGGAATACGGAGGGGAACTCATTGACTAGCTGGTCTCTGATTGGGTTCTGTTTGTGTTGAATTTCTGTGTTTTTGAAGTGGATGACTTCATACATACATGTGCTCCAATTGATTTTGCTGATGTCAGTTTCTTTCTCTATTTCCATGATCTTTACAAATATGTGGTCCCTCATGAGGGTGTCAAGATGTGTTGGGTACATGTGATGATAGACTTCTCCTTGCTGAATAGTGAGGGTGGCACTGTCCCAGTTGATGTGAGGATTTGTTTTTTGCATCCAATCTAATCCAAGTATGATATTGTATTTGGGTTTGAAATGATGGGGCTGCTAATTGTTGTTTGGACGTCTCCAATTTGGGCGTATAAAGGTTTTACCTCTTGGGTGACTGGTGTGCTTCTGTTTTCTGCCATGATGAATTTCTCAACGCTACTTCAAATGATAGGTAACTTCATGAGGTCTGCAAAACTCTTGTTAATGAGTGATTGATTGGCTTCAGTGTCAAATAGTGCTGTTCCCTGGTATCTGCAAAAACGGAAAGGATAGGTAAGGAGTTTATTTCCGGATTAGGCGGCAAACAGTAGAGGGTTGCTGGAGGGAACCTGGATCATGGTGATGGAGTCCACATTCTGTTCTCTGTATGTGTCTTGTAAAGAGGGGGGAGGGCAGCTTGCCTAAGCACTCCCCTGAGCTTTTCCCTCCTCATTGGTATCTTCAGTGCTAGCCTGGTTGGCTTGTGCAGTGCTATTCCTGTTTCAAGGATGGGTACTGTTGGCTCGGTTGTTTTGCTTGTTGGGACAAGGCTCTCTCTTAACTGCAGGGTTTTCCTTGCATTTGTTGGAGGCGTGTAGATTGTCAGATTTTTGTGCAGCTTGTTTCACTTCCAAAAACATGTCTTGGAGGTTTTTGCAACAACTCATTTCAAACTGGCATCTGATGTGCGTGAGGAGGTCATTGTAAGTCCAGTTGTGGAAAAAGATTCATCAAAGTTGATGGTGCTGGGCGCACGGTCATGTAGTCCTTTGTATGTGGCAATGTATTCCTCAATGGTTCCTGTCATTTTGAAGGTTTGGAGTTTGGTCATAATCATCACGTCTGAATCCTTCATGGAGAACTTTTGAGGAATGCGGCTTTGAATATTTCCCAGTTTTCCTTCTGGTCAGGATGTTGAGCTAGCCATTTGGTAACAAAACGTAAAGCAGTCCCTGTGACGCGGAGGGCAATTTTGCTAACCCAGAGTCTTTGGGGGTACTCTGCTTATTTGAACTTGCTCTCAGTGCTGTTGATCCAAAGAGAGGTGTTCTCACAGCGTAGTCCTGCTGAGGCGCCAATTTCAGAGGTACATAAGTGTTGAAACATGATATTGGGTATCTCAGGTTGCATAGGTGCTATTGTGGTTGGCATGGTAGGGAACAGTCTGTGGGTTTTGAGAGTGTTGTACTGGTCAATGGGTACAAGGAAATTATTGTAGATGACAAGTCCTGGGGGACGTCTTATCCTACTTTTTAATCTCTCCAACTGTTAGGGAGTGACATTGTTTGGGTTCTTTTCTTGGGAGGAATTTTTCCTTTGAATTGGGTAAGTATGGATAACCTACCTGTGCTACCACTGTCAAGTTTATACTTCTGAGAAGTATAATAAACAAAATAAAGGGGAAGATTAAGAAGAGAATGATACTTTGTTGAATATGAATATAAGCTAATATATAGTATCATGACAAGCCACATGTCATCCATGTACGTCATGGAGGTCATGGGGCTTATCTGAGTAATGTTCCTCTTGAGTCACAAGGCTTAATCAAGTTGTGTTCCATTTAGGACCTGGATTGAGTGATCCCCGTCATAGATGGTTAACTGATAATGGTGCCACTGGTTTATTGACTAGGCAGTGAACCACTTGGTGAGTTGCTCAGTGATTTACTTGGGGCATTAATTTCCCGAGAGGGAGTAATCAAAGATGTTGCAACAGCATAACTTATTTTTAATAACAAAACTGAAACATCTACAACAAAGAAATTAAGTATGCATTTAAAAATATTTTTTATTAAATTAATATATAGAAAAGACATTGCACATACATTAGATTGCTAAAATCTTCATCTTATAAATATATATGTGGCACTTATTACGGCTTTAATATCATAAATGGATTGGTGGCTAACAGGGATCCAATAATTTAAGTGTGAGTTACTATGTAATTTACTATAGAATTTATTATTAAAAATAAAGTTGACACTCAGAAATGTTGTATATTTGCTTGTGATTATCCACTGGGGTGGAGTTAAGCAAATTAGAGTGGTGCAATTAAGTTTAAATTAATATACCACTTCATATAAAGAATGTTGTAAGTGATGTTGTCAACACTTTACCCTTTTCATTATCTTGACCAACATTTTAACAGCTTCTTATATACACAATGATAAAATATCATATTAACACTACCCAAATATTATTTTTAATAAAGAAATAAAGAACTTTGATACATTTTTACTTATTTTCATATGTTTTTTATTTTATTATGTGAGCAAAAATACACAGAAAATGGTTAAAATTTGCTAGCCTGCTTAAATTTAATTAAGTGTACTATGTTTTTTATAGTAAATTTTCAAAAAAATATCAACAGTGTTAATGTTGTCAATAATAATTTCTAGAATTTTTATAATTGACAGTGAGAATTCAGCTTTTTTACTCATTGTCACTCATATTGTTGACGCTTTTCATTTCTCACATAGAAAACTTTATGTTTTACATAATAAAATCATCTGATTTTTTGATATGTTGTATTTTTAGTTTTTTTTCTTTCATAATTCCTAATTTTTAAAATAAAATCTATATCTAAACATAATGCTTTTACATAGACCTCTTAACTTTTAACTTGTTATTTAAAAATAAAATAAAATAAAAACTATCAAGTATTTTTTAACTTTTAAATGCCAATAAAATCCATATAAGGTTTAATCTTTATATATTATGTTTTATAGTTGTTTTATTTTGTTTTATAAATACAAAGCTCTACCTCAGAACTTGTTGCTTATTATTTTAGGACAAGAACACTACAAAGCAGCCCAAAGGAACCAAGAATCTCTCTAAGCCCACCAAAGCCACCAAGAAGAAGCCTGTCTCATCAAAGAAGGCCACTCCCAAGCCCTCCTCAAAGCCCTTCCCTGAGCCCTCTCCTGAGAAGAGCCCCGCTCATTCCACTGGGGGAGAGGAAACTGATGGTTCCTTTACAGATCACAGTTTCTACAACTTGGCTTCAGATGAGGAGTCAACCAAGAAGTGGCACCAGACAAAAAAGACCCGCCCAAGGATATGTCTCCTGCACATGAGGAGCACCACAACAAGCCCCCTTCTGATTTCCCACCACCACCAGACTCCCCCCTTCCAGTTCATTAGGGGATGATTCAAAGCCCTGCCCCAAATACTTCCCTGGCTTCTGCCATGCTTCTGCTGGCCCCTGGGACCCTCTGTTGGCCCATAACATCTGCAATGTTGATGGCAAATTTAAGGTTCCTTATTCCTTGCCTAAGTATTTTCCTATCATGAGTGTAAAGGGTGGGCCGGTCATGGTGGCCAATGGTTATATTTTCTCTTGTAACAACACCAACTGGGGCTTCAAGATCCTGCACTACACCTGCAAGGACCGCTCCTGCTCAGTGTGGCCCAATACTGAGCGCTGGGACTTAGTACAGACCATCAAGGGTGAATACATGTGTGTGATGCCCAATACAACCATTTCCTGTCTTCTCAAATGGTATCTGGTGCAGGTCATGCCCACCTCAAAGGACCTTTCCCCACCCAGCTAGCTGTGCTTGCGTGCAAGTACCTCTCCCCCACCAACCTCAAGAGGGTGCCAACCCATACCCAATTGGTCAAGTTTGTGAGTGATAGGCACCAAGCATCAAACTCCCTGGCCAAGAGTGCCACCACCATTGAAGACCTGGTCCTTTCTGATGCCCTCAAGAAGACAGAGGATAGAGAGATGTTCCTGCTCCATGACAATGGGCAGGGAGTGAAGGATAGGATTATAGCCTATGACACAACCCAAAACCTGGAGCAGCTCAACACTGCTACCACCTGGCTGTGTGATGGCATATTTGCAACCTTCCCAACCCTTTTCAAGCAGCTTTGGGTCCTGCACAGGCAATTTGACGCCCAGGTTGTTCCCCTTGTTTTCTTTATCTTGCCTGGTGCCAGAACAGAGGTCTATGCCAGAGCATTCAAAATTTTCCAGGATGCTTTGATCTCCCTTCCCACCAACCAGCTCCCCCTTCCACCCACGCCACCAGAGCAAACCCTTCCTCTGCTGAGAAGAATGTGTCTACCAAGCCGCAGAGCAGCTAGCTCATGTTTGCTCACTTGGGCTGAAAGTGATCATAATGGAATTTGAGCAAGCTCAGTTCAGAGCCTTTGAGGCCACCTTCAATGGAGAAGTTCAGGGCTTCTTCTTCCTTTTTAGACAGGCTCTCATCAAACACCTCAAGAGCAAGAAGGAGCTTTTTGACAAGTATCTTAATGATGGTAAAGGGAAGTGCTGCTTTGCCATCACCCAGTTTGCTGCCTTGGCTTTTGTGTGGCCAGAGCATACTGGGCTTGGCTTTGAGGCCCTCTTGGAGGATGCTTATATCAAAAAGCACTTCATAATTTTCAAGGGCTACCTTGATTACTTCAAGAAACAATGAGTGAGCAAGAAGTTGACTGCCCAGAGAGGAAAGAGCGGGGCCACTGCCCCTTGGAATTGCCAGGGCGCCTGCCTCAAGGGAGAGATGAAGACCACCTCTAGCCTGGAGGTCTGGCGCAAGCACCTGAAGGTGAAGTTTGGGTCCAACCCCAAATACAACATGTTTTTTGCCAAGCTACAGGAGAAGAAGTCCTGGACTGTTTCCAAGTTTTGTGACCTAATCAACCAGGTGGCCCCCAAGAAGAGAAAGGGTAAGGACCAGGACTACCAAGAGGACGTCCAGAAGGTGGTCAAGAAAAAATATAGGGTGGCAGAGATCAAGAAGTATCTAGAAGATGTTGCAACTGCTCTTTCTGGTGGCTTCAATTAGCCAAATAAACTTTGCTTTGCTTTGCCTGGATTGTTTTTACTTTTTTATTTTTATATCTTTTAATTTTATTTATATAGTAATAAGCTTTTTAGGTATAAATGGTAAGTTTCAGATACAGTTTCAATGTGGTTCTGTAAGAAATATCTTATATTTTGTCAATTTATTGTTAAGGCATGAGATATTCTCAGTTGTGCTTATATAAAGTATTATAAATTAAAATTAGAGTTTTCTAGTATTTTTTAGTTATTATGATATATTAAATATCTTTATTTTTGGTTCATTGGAACTTGAATTCTTATGGGAATAAAAAATAATTTTATAATAAAAATTATAATTTAAATAGTAAATTGAAAAATAGTTGTATATATCTCCTTTTTCTTATTACTTATTGTTGCAACTGAACCAATAGGATTCAGTATTTGGGATTGGGGAAGACAACAGTTCAATAGAAAGGACAATAATGAATAGAACAAGGTAATGTTTATTGTAGAATATTGTGATTAATATACCATATGGTGAAGGCCACAAGGGGGTGGCATAGTGGGAAGCTCCATGTAAGGTTTGAAGCCAAGGAATAACTTGTGCGGGGATCAGCAGGTCAAATTGGTAGTGCTCCTAATTAGGATGAAGTACCCACCATTTGATATTGCCACCAGAATGGTTTATGTTGTTAGATACGTCAAGGGGCAACTCATTGAGCACCCCCTGTTTATTGTAAGATATGTTATCAGGCAAGTCTGGAAACTTGATTGCAACACCCCCCCTTTCCCCCTGCTTGTTGTCAGACACCAAGACCGGAGTCTACGGAAGGTCTGGGAAGGTCTGTACAAACAGCCTTTGTGTGGGGATGGCGCGGCAGGGGCACAAGCAATTACGGCAAAGCTTCTTGTATTCCCTTGGGCATCTTTGAGTTGATAGGTATGATTGTCATAGACAGCGGCTATCTTGAAGGGCCCTAGGTGGTTGGGCTCCAACTTGGCAAAATTAGGGTTGAGGGTGTAGACAGGGTCACCTACAGCGTACCTGACTTTGAGGTGCTTCATCCCTCCTTCAATTTGCCTGTGTTTAATTCCCAGGCTTTGGCACACCATTGGTCTAGGGATGGGGTTGTCACTAGGGGAGGCTTGTCAGGAACCTTGGACTGTAGTTTTCCCTGTTCAACTCCTGTCAGACTGTCAGGTGTCCCAAAGGCCAGGGTGCTGGGGCTGAACCCCGTGCCCCTGTTGATTCTTGCTTGTAGGATAGGTAGAGTGGTAGGCAGGTGTTCATTCCATGCAGTATTGGGGTGCTCTTGTGAGAGCTTGGCACTCAGTTGAACTAGTGAGCCATTTAACTGTTCTAAGCGCCCATTGGCTTGCAGATGGTAGGGGGTTGTAACTATACGTTGGAGTGCATTCTTGGCGCAGTATGCCTTCATGACATGCCCAACAAGTTTGGGGCCGCCATCTGTGATGAGACGTTTGGGTCGCCCAAAGAGGGCCACAATTTCTTTGCCAAGAAGCAGGTGATGGTGGTGTGGTTAGTTGTTGCCCAGGCCACTGGCCAGCAAGTGAAGTAGTTGATGGCAGTGATAATGTACTTCTTTCCCAGTCTGTCCTCAGGGAGTGGTCCCACAATGTTGAGGGCCCACTGCTCAAAGGGTTCCGTGGCCTGGATGGGCAGGACAGACTTGGGGGGTGCAGGTTTGGACGTGTTCTTTTCACACAACATGCACGTTTCAAGAAGGTCCAAGATGTCTTGACGCATGTGCGGCCACCAAACCTTTGGTTTGATAATCTCAAAGAGGTTACGCCCTATGATGTGACCCAGGGTTTGGTGGTAGTGCAATATTGTGTCACCTTGTTGTGTGGTGGGAATGTAAGGCGTCTTCTCACCTGTCTCTGCCCGGCGGCAGAGGTTGCCAGCATCAGTGGTGAACTGCCTTTTTTTGTCATTCAATTTGGAGATGATGACTGAGTTAAGGCCCTTGTAGCAAGTTGCCTCAGGGCAGAGGTAGAGCATGGGCCAATCTGGGTCTAAACCATTGTCCCCCATGATGGAAGCTACGTAGAGTCATGAGAGGGCGTAAGCTGTGACAAGTTCCTTCCCAGGCTTGTACTTGATGCGCAACTGGTAAGGGGATAGACGCTCAACCCAACCTGCTTGGTGGTGTGTCAAGTGGTACTGGTGTTGAAGTACTGGAGTGACTTGTGGTCCGTCAGAACGCAGGGTGGGGAGGTAGCTCCTTCCAGGTAACAGCGCAACTTCTCAACACAGTGCACAATTACCACCAATTCTTTATCATAAATGGGATAGTGTTGTTCTGAGTTGGTAAGTTTCCTGGACTCATATGCCACAGGGAGGAAGACACCATTGTCAGTTTCTACCCTTAGCACACCCCCTATGGCACTATCAGAGGCATTGGTCTCAAGTTTATACTGATGGTTTCAATTGGGAAACTGCAGTACTGGTGCTGTTATGAGTCTTTGCTTCAACATCTTGAAGGCTTGATCTCTGACAGAGGTCTAATGAAAGTGCTGTTTGGTGTTGAGGAGCTCAGTGGGAGGTGCAATTAGTTCCCTGCAATTGGGAATGAACTTGTGCATATAGGCAACTATGCCTAAGAATGTCCGCACCTGGCCCACATCAGTGGGGGTGCATGCTGGTGATTGCCTTGATTTTGGCAGGGCCAGGCCTTATCCCTTGGGCAGAGATGGTGTGTCTAAGGAATATCAGCTCTGACTTGAGGAACTTGCATTTGAAGGGTTTAGCTTTTATCTGGTTTTTCCAGAGGGTGTCAAGGACACCACAGAGGTGTTGGAGGTGTGTGGTTTAATCTTGAGTAAAGACAATAATATTGTCAAGGTACACAACCACACATTTTCCAATCAGTTCCTCAAATGCTTTGTTCATCAACATAGCAAAGGTGGGAGGAGTGTTGGTCATTCCAAAGTTCATGACCCGACACTCAAACAACCTGTAGTGCGTGCAGAAGGCAGTTTTTGCCTCATCCCCTGGTGCAATGCGGACCTGGTTATACCCTGCAGTGAGATCAATCTTGCTAAAGACCTTCACACCTGCAAGTGTATCAAACAGGTTGTCAATCAGTGGCAGGGGGTACTTATTCTTAACAGTCACCTCATTTAGGGCGCGGTAGTCTGTGACCAGGCAAAGGGACTTGTCCTTCTTGGCTACAAAGAAGACAGCTGCCTTGTATGAAGAGAGCAAGGGGAAAAGGAAGCCCTTATCAAGCACGTCCACAAGGTGCTGGAAGAGGGTCTCATCTTCTTTTTTGTAAGATAATATAATGATTGTGCTTTAGGTAACAATTCTTGGAGTTGTACATCATGCTGAATCTCCCAGGGAGGAGGCAGTTGGTCCAGTGTTTCACTGAAGACGTCTTTTTACTCCCCAAGGAGGGTGACAAGTGCTGGGGGGTGAAGCAGCCAAGGGAGGGACTGCAGATGGTTCAGCGCAGATAACTTCAACTAAACATTGGTTGAAGTCTAGTTTCCCCCTCTTGAAGTTGTATGTGCCTGTCTCTGTTATCCTAATAGACACAGTATTGTGGAGTAACTTGCTCATTTCCACAGGGTAGATCTGAAAGCCTACCCCATTTCTATTAAGAGTGATACAGATGTATCCCAGTCAATGTAGGGACAGCTGTGCCAAAGCCAGTTGAGGCCAGCAATTACGTTGTGGATGAGCCCTGCCATGATTGGCCCAGAGAGCTTAACCTGGATGTTCCCCATCCTCACAGAGAAGGGTACTGTCTCATGGGTAATTACAACTCTACGGGAGTCAGCTACTTGTACTTCCTTGAACCTGCTAGGCACTTGGTCTAGTTGTTGGGAGTCAGCAAACACCTGGTCCACCATAGTGTGGTCAGCCCCGGTATCTACCAGTAATTTGTGGGTGTTCCCACAGAAATGGAAGGGATAGGCTAAGTGGGTTACTTTATTTGAAGAGTGGCTTGCTTGTAGTACAGGGTTGTCACTGTGGACTTGGAAGACGTCCAGGGTTTCAACTTTGTGGATGTTATAGTTACAGGGGTTCTTTGCAAGCAGGGATTGAGAGGAAGGGTCAGGTGGGGTCGTAGGGCCTCTCATTGCTACAACCCCCAGGCTTTTCCCTGATCCTTGATCTGCGCTAGCTGAAGCTCCCCCCTTGCAGAGACGTTTAGTCCCATTATCCTGTTGACAGAGCTGGCAGCGGCCCACTTGATTGTGGTCATTGCCAGGTGTTACACAAGGTTGGGGTGGAGCGTCCTTGGTACAGCAGAAGCCCATTAAAGTCTGGTTGTTAGCCTCCATATTGGCCTTGTAGAAGTCATCAATGAAGGTGCAGCAACCTACGGGGACCCACTTACAGATATGGGGTTTTAACCCATTGATGATGAGGGTGAGTAGCATTGCATTTCTGTCAGTGACAGCTTTGGGGGCGGCAGCAAGTGCTTGTTGTCAGGTGGCAAGGTACTCAGGAACGGACCCAGTCTGTTTGATTGCTAAAAGAGGAGTTCCCACTACAATGGGGGAGAAGGTTTTGCTGTAGCGGGACTTTGCAGCATCTTGGAATGCCGCCCAGGTAACGTCAAGTTCCTGACTGGCCCAGTTGGTGAACCACATGGTGCCAGGCCCCATGAGGCGGCCAGATGCAGTGGCAACCCACATGGGCTCAGGAACCTGGCAGATATGGAGGCGGGTTTTGGTAGACTGGAGCTAACTGACAATGTTGGCCCCTTTGACGCCACCTGCAAAGGATTCTAGCTGAAGGTTGAGCATGTGTTGTGACAGGTCTGACTGGGGAGGGATGACGCTGGCATCACGCTGCCCAAGGCGGAGCCAATTATATACACTTGTGAGGACTAGTTGGTCTTGATAGATGACATACCCATCAGGGATGTCCCCCTTGAGAATTGGCAGGAAAATTTCTTGTTGGGAAGTAGCCATACTGTCACGGTAGATTCCATAATGCTGGGTATTGTCCGTCCAAGTAAGAAAGCTTGGAAGGCCGGAAAACCTGTATCAAAATTGACCAAGTTAACAGATTTAAACCAAACAATTGATCAAAAATGGGTCACAGCTACTCCAGTCTGCCAGCTGAAACCAGCTCCCCCTTTTTAAACTGACGTTGATAAATTGACATAATATGAGGGTCACCTGATATGAGCTTGTTAATCAGTATGACTGTCAGAAACTAATCACGCTAGGGTTCTTTGCAACCTGGACCAGAAACTTACTTGACAATGTGGAAGGAATAGGAGGTCAAGACTCAGGGGGTATTGCTTAGTTGCTTTTTCTGATATATTGAATAGTTTTCCCTTTTTTAACTCTAAGAGTTGAGTCCTCCTAAATTTACTCAATAAAAATCAATTATCCCAAGTTTTAATTTTAAATTTTAAAATGCATCCTGTGATTGGGTTGTTGCAGTATATCCTGTAAAATCTGATTCTAAACCAAATCATTTCAGGAAGATGGGGCCCAGCATCTGGAACTTTGTTGTTGGCGCCGCCAAATGTCAATTTCATGCCAGCCAATTTTGTAGCTCCTCCCCCCATTCTTGAAACTGAAAATTGTGTCCCTTCCCAATGCCCAGAATTCTACGCTGAAGATGCATTGATGCTTTTCCAGGTCATTTATCTTGGTTTACTATGGTTAGGACTACTGGTTCTACTTAATCCTGGAGTTACAATTGGAAATTTCACAAAAAATTATCTGAAGCTGCGTTGGTGGTTAATATTCAATACTATGTGGATTTGGGTGGTAATTCCCCATCATTTAGAAACAGCTTCATATTATCCAGTGATTTCTGTCACATTACTAAACTCTTCTACATCTTAGTTTTTGGAAGCAGTTTGTCATGAATTTGTGTTTTCTTTCTCCTGCTCTGTTGAGATATCTGCGTTTACCATGTTTATTTGCATCAGTTCATTTCTGAGTTTTCAGTTTGGGCTTTTCTTTAATTTGTGGTTTCCATCTCCGGTTGCAATTGTAGAGGCTGGATCCTCTGTTTCATATTTCTGTCGTGTCATGTCATTTTGGCATCTGGATTATTTTCCTGCTCCACCCACTGATGAAATTTTGCATGAAGTTTTGTCAGCATTATCATTTTATTCCAGCTCTAGCCTTAGTCACAAATCCCAAGTTTACCATGTGATGACAAAGGTTTCTGAAGATGCCTGTGAATGGTTGTTGTCCGCAGTGGAGCGCAATCTACGTGTTTTAACTGAGAGTGCATCTATATATCCTTTTTTAAAAAATTGTGTGTATCTATTGAGGAGCTCAAAGTATATTATAAGCTGTACGCCTTCCATCAGGGTACAACTCCGCTTTTGGTATTCCTTCCTCAGTTTCTTACCTACTGCCGTACAATTGATGTTCCTGAGGTGAATAAACTCTCAGCATTGTGGTTAGCAGTTGACCAGATTGCCCAGGATTTGGTGGTTTAGGATTCCCTATTAACCACAAATGAGGCCCTGGTAAGCCAAATTCTTTCTCTGGTCTCAAATTTGTCTACTTCCAAACAAGGTACGTTGGTAATTGAGAATAAACCCGCTGTGCGCTCTTGGTTTTCTGGTCCTTGCTCTGTGGTAGTTCCTTCCAACCAAAACCAAGATTGTTCTCCCCCTAGCTTGTCTCAGCTACAGTTGGTGGTGGTGAACAAACCCGGTGATGTGAAGGAGGCCCCTGTAGTGTCCGGTCCTGATAGTTCCTTGGTGATGCTTCAGCACGTTGTACCTGCAAAATCTTCTGTTATTACGTCCAAAGAGTTGCCTCTTGTTCCCATTGATTGTGATAACCCCGTTCTTCCAGCTTCTGTCCAAGAAATGATTGAGCGTTACTTCCAGGAGCATCCTGCCTCCTTAGCTGCTGTCTGTACTGCTAATGAAAACAAGACCCTGCCAAGATTGCTACCTTTTCTGCAAATAAATCTACTTCTGGTTACTTCTTGTTCTATGGTAGCATTGATAATGGTCAGACTAACTATCAGCCAGCTATTTTGTTGGATACAGGTGCTTTCAAAAATTTCATGAGCGTGGAGACTGCCAGCTTGCTACAACTCAAGTACCACCCAGGAATGCTTATTAGGGGTGGAAATTGTCAAATGTTTCCCTCTTTCCAGCTGAAGAAGCCAGTTACTTTTGTAGTTGCAGGTCAGTCTTTTACTGCAAGGTTTTCTGTTTGCCCTACCCTTATGTATCCTATCATTTTGGGAGTGAGTTGGTGAAGAGATCATAATGTATCAACCTTACTGGAGAAAAATGAGCTTCAGGTGGAACACTCTTTGGGTATAACTATTTGTATTCCGCTGTTGGATATGTCTGAATCAGAGCAATCATCACAGACCATACAATTGTTCCCTGTCCCTGTCCTTGTAAGTTTGGATTTACCAGCATGCTTGCAACCCTTGTCTGCAGCATTTGACACCACCAGAGGCAAGGTCCTTCCCAAGCACACTCAGTTTGACTTTGACTTTAAGGTCACTGTTGATCTGATCAGAATTGCATCTCCTATTTACCTTTTAACCTTGAAGGAAGATGCATGTTTGGAAGAGTGGACTTGCAACATGTTGGCAAAAGGCTACATTTTTAAGAATGCTTTGTTGATCTGCTCTCTGTTATTGTTTGTTCAGAAGTATGATGGGTCCCTTCATCCTTGTGTTGACTACAGGAATTTGAATAACATTAAAATTCCAGATCCTTATCCTTTACCTCTTGAATCACAGATCTCTAGGTGTGTTAAAAGGCCAAGGTATTCTTGAAACTGGATCTGTTGAATTCTTTCAATCAAATCAGGATTGTAGAAGGAATGGAATGGTTAACAGCATTCAGAACTAAGAAGGGTATCTTCCAGTTCTGCGTAATGCCTTTTGGATTGAAGAATGCTCTGGCTTGCTTTCAGCGGTTAATTGATTCAGTCCTGGGGGATCTCCTAGGTGTTTGCGCCATTGCATATATGGATGACATCTTGGTGTTTTCTCCAGATGAGGAGTCTCATAAGGCCCACTTGGCGGCAGTTGTAGAGCTCATTCTCCAAGCAAACTTGATCATCAAAAGGAGTAAGTGTGAATTCTTTAAATGTAAGGTTACCTTTCTGGGTAAATTTATCTTTGAGGATGGCCATACCATTGCCCCTGACAAGGAAGCTGCGGTTTGAGAGTATGCTACGCCTGTGACAGTATCCCAACTTTGTAGTTTCTTGGGTACATGTACGTTCTTGAAGAAATTCACTCCCCACTTTTCTGAGGTGGCCGCCCCTTTATATTTGGCTAGTGGAAAGACAACTTTAGTCTGGACGCCTGAGTGTGCAAGTGCCTTCTCAGCAGTCAAGGCTCTTTTGTTGCCCTCCCCAGTGTTAAGACATATGGATCCTGAGCTTCCTTTTGTGGTTTTCACTGATGCATCTAAATACGCTGTGGCTGGTGTGCTGTTGCAGACAGCTAGTGACGGGATTGAGAGACCTGTAGGATATTTCTCCCAGAAGATGGAGGCTCAAGAATGCAACTACATGATTTACGACAAGGAATTGTTGGCTGTTGTGGAATTGTTAAAGCATTGGCATCACCATCTCATGTTGGCACATCATCCATTTGTAGTAAGAACTGACCACAAAAATCTTATATATTATCAACAACCCATGGTTTTGTCGGGTTGCCAATCCAGATGGCATGGTGATCTGACAAGATACAAGTTCTGCTACAAGTTTATTAAGGGATCTGACAATCACTTGGCCAATGCTCTAGCAGGAACCCTTTCTATCTCCCAGATGCTAGTATGGACTCCAAGTTTAACACACATACTATGATTCCAGACAAAGCTTAGATGCCTTTTGTATTTCCTCCGCCAGCTACGTTGGCCACCATGTCCTTAGCTGAGGGCGCAGACCTGGACTTGTATTCCAAGGTCAAGTTTCTGCAACCTTTGTCCAAAGGCTATGATAAGCTATTAGAGCTAGCATGCACAAACCCAGTGGGTCAGCCTCAGGGTTATCATAAGATTGGTTCAGTCCTATATCATCAAGGTTGTTTGTGGGTTCCTGAGGGCACTATTTGGGATGAAATCATGGAGGCTAATCATACCTGTCCAACAGCTGGTCACCCAGGGAAAAACAAAGCAGTGGAACTAATCTGCCGCCAGTTTTCCTGGAAAGATTTAACTGTGCAGGTAGCAGCCTTTGTTTAAGATTGCCTGGTATGTTTTTGATCCAAGGCCAGTTGGAACAAGACAACTGGTTTACTGGTTCTACTACAGCCTGCTGCGGGACCCTGGACGTCTGTGTTGGTGGATTTCATTGGTGAGCTTCCCAATTCCAATGGGTTTAATGCAATAATGGTGGTAGTTAATTGTTTAACAAAGATGACACACTTTGTACCTTGCTCAACCACAATTACTTTGGTGGAAACAGCTAGGTTGTTTGTGAATAGAATCTTTTGCTTACATAGCATCCCAATGGAGATTGTGAGTGATTGCAGGCCTCAATTTATTGCTCAGTTCTGGGAAGCCTTTACTGGAATTCTTGGAATCAAATTATGTTGTTCCACAGCCTTTCACCCCCAATCTGATGGACAAATAGAGAGGGGAAACCAAAGTTTGGAGGTCTACCTACATTGCTACACTAATGCGCAACAAGATGACAGGTGTGATAATCTACCCATGGCAGAGTTCACATATAATAACGCCCCGCACACGTCAACTCAAGTATTGCCATTTTATGCCAATGTGGGTTACAATCCTTCTTCCAACATGGGTCCTTGTTTGGTTAGAAATGTGGAAGCTGCAACTGATCAAGCCACTGCATTGAAGCAGGTCCATCAGGATTCCAAGTTACTCTTGCTGCTGCCGTGACAACTTACAAGGAACACGCAGATTGTAAGCGCCAGGAGGGTCTGACTTACAGTACAGGTGATCTAGTCATGATTGATGCTTGCAATATGAAACTTAAGGTTCCCTGTTGTAAATTAGGCCCAAATGAGTTGGTCCCTTCAAGGTAGAACGTCAGATTGGTCCCTCTGCCTATTGGCTAGATTTACTTCCTGCTTTCAAGATTTTCCATACCTTCCATGAATGTCTTCTTACTCCCTTCAAAGGAACAGAGACTCCCTCTTCCCAACCCATTCTTGTGGAAGGTAAACCTGAGTATGAGTTAAATTGTATTCTGGCTTCCCGCAAGAACTGCTGCCGTTTGGAACATTTGATGTTTGGTAAGGTTATCCTGATTCTGAAAACTCCTGGGTTCCCCACTACAATTGTTCAAATTCCTCAGATCTGATATGTGAGTTCTACAAGTGCAATCCCACTGCTATTGGTCATCCTGAACTTGCCTTAGCTGCAATGAAACTCCCACCTGCCCATAAGAATTTCTCCGTATCCTATCTCCCAGATGGTGATATTTTGCCCAGAGCTAAAGCAGAGGGTAATGTCACAGTAGATTCCATAATGCCAGGTATTGTCTGTTCAAGTAAGAAGGCTCGGAAGGCCGGAAAACCTGTATCAAAATTGACCAAGTTAACAGATTTAAACCAAACAATTGATCAAAAATGGGTCACAGCTACTCCAGTCTGCCAGCTGAAACCAGCTCCCCCCTTTTCAAACTGATGTTGATAAATTGACGTAATATGAGGGTCACCTGATATGAGCTTGTTAATCAGTATGATTGTCAGAAACTAGTCACGCTAGGGTTCTTTGCAACCTGGACCAGATACTTACTTGAAAATGTGGAAGGAATAGGAGGTCAAGACTCAGGTGGTATTGCTTAGTCAATTTTTCTGATATATATTGAATAGTTTTCCCTGTTTCAACTCTAAGAGTTGAGTCCTCCTAAATTTACTCAATAAAAATCAATTATCCCAAGTTCTAATTTTAAATTTTAAAATGCATCCTGTGATTGGGTTGTTGTGGTATATCCCGTACAATCTTATTCTGAACCAAATCATTTCAGGAAGATGGGGCCCAGCATCTGGAACTTTGTTGTTGGCGCCGCCAAATGTCAATTTCATGCCAGCCAATTTTGTAGCTCCTCCCCCCATTCTTGAAACTGAAAATTGTGTCTCTTCTTAATGCCCAGCATTCTACGCTGAAGATGCATTGATGCTTTCCCAGGTCATTTATCTTGGTTTACTCTGGTTAGGACTACTGGTTCTACTTAATCCTGGAGTTACAATTGGAAATTTCACAAAAAAATATCTGAAGCTGTGTTGGTGGTTAAAAATCAATTCTATGTGGATTTGGGTGGTAATTCCCCATCATTTAGAAACAGCTTCATATTATCCAGTGATTTCTGTCACACATACGGCCCGTACTTTGTTCTTTCTTAGGGGGGATTTTGTTTTAGGTAGGTCGTCAATCTATTGCTGCCACCATTGTTGCAACTGAACCAATGGGGATTCAGTATTTGAGATTGGGTAAGACAACAGTCCAATAGAAAGGACAAGAATGAATAGAATAAGGTATTATTTATTGTAGAATATTGTGATTAATATACCATATGATGAAAGCCACAAGGACACAAGGAGTTGGCATAGTGGGAAGTTCCATGTAAGGTTTGAAGCCAAGGAATAACTTGTGCGGGGATCAGCAGGTCAAATTGGTAGTGCTCCTAATTAGGATGAAGTACCTGCCATTTGATATTGCCATCAGATTAATTCATGTTGTTAGATACGTCAGGGGGCAACTCATTAAGCGCCCTGTGTATTGTAAGATCTCTTAGCAGGCAAGTCTAGAAACTTGGTTGCAACATTATGGTAATTTTTTATTGCATTTTTGGACTCTATGGGATCATTTTAGTATAATAATGTATTTTTAAAAAATATATTAAAAATTTTCAGGGCAAAGTATGCCGTTAATTAAAAAGTGTCAACATCCAGAAAATGACATTATGTAAAACCAGGTCATCACTTTACTATAGTGTCAACATTAAAAGTGTCAACATGGTCACTGTTGCCTCCAGTACTATTACATTGGTGAAGCCTGGGCTTGTGCGCCTCAGGTGCTCCTGGACCAATCAGAGAAAAGATAAGAAGGTCCTGCTATTATGAGAACCCATCATCATTTGATAGAGCTCAATCCCCTTTGGACTGAGGAGAGCCACCATTGAATAGCCTGTGGTGCAAACTGCAGCACACCAAGCTATCCTGTCATTGGAGCCTTTTGGGACATACCCATATGCATTGCACATAGACATGGAAAATGCCAATTTGACAATATAGTAGAATTTCACTGTCCCTTTGTTTTTGAGTGCAGTGTAGGCCTCAGTGTATTTTTTCCAGGTCTCAATGTTGGTTGGGAAATTCTGATTGTACAGAGATACCCCAAGCTTTTTCCAGGAAAAGTGCATTCCCTTCACCAGATGGTAGTAAAAAGAAATTGAAGCTGCAACCCCAAAAGTAGATTTGACCATGGCCTGTATATTTGCCAGTTCAAGATTTCAATCTTGGGTTATCCACTGGCAGATTGCCCATTTGTGCTCCTTGGTGAGCATGGTGGACACACGCAAGGATTTCTCTGCAGCAAGGACTTGGCCAGTCTCAATGAAAGTATTGAATGTCTTGGAAGTGTACTTGGGATCCACCCTGACAAGGGCTGTGGCTGTCTTGTAGTTCCCAGATTCCCTCATAAGCCTGAGAAGGATGATGTGTTTGATGTCAGGAATGCACTTCTGGGAAGCTTTGGGGGATTCAGATGAGCCAGGATTCTGATTGGCAACTGGTACACAAGACATAGGCACCTTGGTATAGAATGCAGCAACTTTCTTTAACACTAACTGCCCCTCTGTGGTTCTATAGAACTTGGGATGATTGTTGTCTTATTGGTTGCCATCACTGATATAAGGCTGATAATTGGTGTCAATCACAGGCTTCACCTTCTCCATCATGGTTGACAGGACCAACTCTTGATGATACACAGTGACAAACACAAGGGAGGTAAGTTCTATCTCTTTTTTCCTGACTGTTTTGGTTGTGGTAACCTTAGTGGGCTTTTGGGTCAGCTTGGGGATCCAAGGGTTGATGCTCCGCACTCTAGCAGCTTGTGCTCCTTAAACCAGCTGTGTCAATGCAGCATCACTATTGAACTCTCCTCTCTCATCTTCTTCCTGAGTAGGCACTTGAGTTGCACTAACTCTGTTCTTTGACCCGCAGGGCAACTGCAACTGCAGTGCACAACAGGTACATTATTACTCTGTTGTTGTGTACCTTCCATTTTAAAATTTAATAAAATACTAAATAAATTTTAATCAAGCTCTCTCCCTAATTTTAATTTTTGCTTTCATCTGAATAGGGATATTTAATTAGAGTTTTTCTCACCCAATATCCCAATTATAGATTTTTTATTTCTTAATTAGTTGTTTTTTGTTTTACAACACCCTTTTTAGAATACCTGAAATAATTTCCACCCCTTTTCCCATATTTTACGCCATATTAAAACCCAACACAATATTTTTAAAATTTATGTTTCATATTTTGTGTCTTATTTTAGATACCTTGGTATCATTCTCAATTGAAATCCATTGCACACAACATTTGAGTGATTTTGTTTATATAGTGAGTTGCTATTGTGTTTTGTTTTTGGGTTGATTTTTTACTCACTGTGCTTGGGTGTATTTTATCACCAATTCATATAGTAAAAATATGTATACCAAAAGTCAACTCACACCATTTTTTTGTGAATTAATGTATTTTGGATTGTATTTTGAACAGTTTTTCTTTGAGCGTGAGCACTTCTTTGCTGTGTAGACCCATTTTGCCCATTAATGCCAAAAACCTCTGTTAACAGAGTGTATATTTTAACCTGATAGTTAGAACTTGCTTAAATCTGAAATCATTTTGTTTAAATCTGAGGTATTTTTGATTGTTGCCATAGCTTTTAAAACCACTGTAGGCATTCTCAAAAATCACCCTACTCCATTTTAGGATGGCTAAAATTTAGATCCTACTATTCACCAACTTAACATACTTAACAATAAAATTGAGTAAAATATATGCTCCTCTTTTTGAGTTTAATTTTTAATGGAAATTTATTGTGCCTTCTTTTAATAACAACCAAATAAGTGAGCTGTTCCCTGGCCTTGACACATTTATGCAGGGCTATGCTGGGTCTCTTGACAGTGAAGTCTCTTTCTTTGGTTATTCCCAACCTGCATGTCCCTCCCCAAGCACTACCCAGGAGTGTGTTCTTTCCCCCATGTCCTCAAGCATGGCCCTGTTTGCCCATCAAACACAGGCAGCTGCTAACCCAAATCATGTATCAACACTAGCATCTGGAATCAACCAATTGAGCCAAGGGGTCACCCAGAAAAGCCAGAATCCAGAAACAGCCAATCAGCTGGCACTGTCTGGTTCCCAAGACAGACACATATCACCTCTAGCCAATCAGTCTGAAAGACACAGAAGAAAGTGTATTCTCATAACTTGTTCTCTAATGGTCAAAAAGCAAGGGATGCTTATGTCCCTTGTGAAATTGCGGCTGCAATGGGTTTTGCAAAGTCCACTGTGGTTGCAACCCTGCGAGCCCACGCCAACTGTGGCCCCCCTCTCAAGAAGACCCCAACTGGTGCCTGTGTGTCAACTGATGGTGAAAAGGCCCATCCCCTTATTATGGCCATCATGGAACATGCCCCACGGATACCACTGGTCCAGGTTTGTCTCCAACTGGGACTACACAGCACTTTGACAAATAAGAGAACAGTCAATTTGTGGATGCATGGAATTGTGATTGCTGCTAAAATCTTGTCCAATCAAGTTCTCAATGGCCCCAGTTTGGTGGATACTGACCCCTACAATTCAACTATTATTAAGTTTATAAAAGGGAGGGCAATTAGGATGCACAATGATGTCCTCTTCTTGTCGTATGCCAAGATTTCTGCAAGTATCCAAGATTATGGAGAAAAGTGTATCCAATCTGACATTTAAAAGTGTGGTCCAATCTTGTATCAATTTGTTGGGGTTTTGTTGGCAGTTTCCCCATTGGGTGTCAATCATTACTCCGCAATATCAAACACCGCAGATGGGTATGCCTACCAGACAGAGCTCAAGGAAACTCTGGAGGAGTGGGCTACCTAACAAGCTGTGTACACAGTTGTAATGAGTGCTGATGGAACAGCATAGATGGGCAACCAAGGAAATTAGGGCTTCAGGGCATATCTATTGGTCCTACCCCACCAACCACACTAACATGCATCTTGAAGATGTATGTCTTTACAATTTTTGTTCAGTTCTGAGGCGCTTAAAGCCTGCCACCTAAAATGAACTGTGCACTCAAATTGAGAAGGGGTATGAGGTTTTCCCTTCTATATTTTTCCAGGACTTATCAGATCTTGTCATATTCTATGCTAGTGATAGTGATAAGTCCAGAAAGGACTCCTGCCTCCCCCACACTCATCCATTTGGTTTTTTAAGCCCACATACGTGACAGAAGAAGAATTCAAACAATTGAAGCAATCAGCTCTTTCTGCCTCTTCCCAGTCATCAAACCAAGCCTCCCTAACTCCCCCATCAAGACCAAGCCACCCGCCTTCCAACCCTGACTCCCAAACTACCACCCATTCCCTCCCCTACTTGTCCTTTGATGAGTAAAATAAAGCTTTTCTTTGTGACAAATTATTAAAATTGGAATTATTTCTTCCAATTCATAATTAATAATATATTTTTTATATTATTGATATTTTCTATAATTAATAAAATGGTGTACACTTGATGCAGTAACATATAATTAGCTTTAAAATAATTTTATCATTATCAATAAATAAAGTAAGGACCAACAAAAATAAATATTACATTAGAATATTGCAACTAGACGTTAACTCTTGATAAATAGATATTATGTACATAACTCAATGCATTTTTATAATAAAGTTCATAGTAAACTTGGCATTTTTCATTATAATTTTAAAATTAGACTGTGTCTATATTAGGGAGCCATTAACCCTTATTACAAATATTGATCCATTGTATTATTACTAACTCACAAAATCCAACTTAAATTTTACAGAATCATTATCAATAGGTAAATATGCTGGCTGTAAAATCACTTTGTATCAATATTTTTAATAAGTGTTAATGGCTCCCTAAAATATACAGTAGTTTTCAAACCTGTTGATATAAATGTATATTATTCAGTTTAGAACACATGAACTCAGTCACAAAACAAATTTCAACTGGAACCAGTTGAAGGTTAATTTACTCAATAAAGCTTCCATTTATCTAGGGCCAGAAAACAAAAATAGTCAATCACAAAACAAAAATAAAGTCAAATACTGAATTCCAAAAATGAGATAGTAAACACATGGAACTCAAATTCATGACGTACACAATCCAGTCACTTGCTGAAGCATTCTACATTAAATTTGATTATGAGTGTGTAGCAAATATGATACAAACAGAGAGCGTATGAGGTTCAGTCACAAAAGTGATGAACTCAAACAACTCATTTTTTTTGAAAAAATGATTATTTTTGGGACTCAAATTGGAAATAGTGTATTTCAGGAGTGAAACCACCAAAATCTATTTAGGGAACTTTAGCATTATTTTCAATGTATGCACATCTAAATTTGGACATTTATGTCTTAGAGAATGTCTCTAATATGAGCACACATTTAAAGAAATTAAGTTTCTAGAAATACTTTGCTTTATATTTTCAATAGAATTTTTATTGCTTTGTGTTAGTATGAGTTTCACCAGTGAAGATAACTTTGATGTTGTTGAGGAGCAGTACCAGGAGCTATTCCAAGCTCAGGCTGATGAGCTAAGGAGCACAACTATCACGGCCCCTGTGTACACCCAATTTAATGCAAGTCATGAGGAGGCTGAGTTATGTGTCACCAGGCCCATTAATGGATGGCTTTTCCAATAGCCAATATGGAGCTCCCCAATACTAGGCCCAACCTGCGCCTGTGCCACATTTTGAAGACTGGACAACTGTAGCCCCCCAACCTGATCCAACCAGTGCTTGAGAATTCAGACCAATCAAATTTTTCCCTGCCTAATCTGGGTACTCTTATTCCTCAAGCCTGCCAAAAATGTTGAATCATAACCAATGAGGTGATAGAGGAGATCTTGACCCTCAATAAGAATGGTGTTAGTTTTGCCAAAATAGCCAATCAGCTTCAATTTACTGAGGCAGTGATTAAGCGTGAGTTCTGAGCCCTTTTTAAGAGAGGTGGTGCAAAGCTGGGCAAGAAGTCAAAGAAGCAGGTTGACTCTCAGATCAAGGAGGTGTATCCCTTCATGCTTGACCTTCTGCAATGTGATCCATACCTCCATTTGGCTGAGGTATTTTGCCTACTTGGGCTCCAGGGCATATTCATTGTCAGCCACACAGCACAGCTCTGGATGCATGGGCTTGTAGTCAGTGTTCTGATTCTGATCAATTGGCTGGCCAATGAGTCAGATGATGGATCTGATTTGCCCTATGACCCTGTGATAGGTGCCATCATCATCTGTTGCCTGTCTTCTATTTTAAACAATGTTGTATTTATATCCTTTTATAAATTGTCCCTGCAATTCCATGATTATGGCACTTTGAGTGAAAAGAAAGCTCCCAAGGGTAAAAAGAAGGAAAAGGAGGGTACTGTCATTGGTAAATTTCTATCATCTTTCCCAAAAGGGACTGTGTTTTACCAAACCACATCCAGTTACACCAATGGGTACTGGTACAGGAAATTCTCTCCAACCTGCTTACCGCCTGGGGCTCAGCCAATTCCAAATTATAAATATTCCTGAAACACCAAATGAAGTGTGCTGAATTAGCCTCCAAGAAAATACAAGCAGAAGGTCACAATGTTTTAATTTTCCCTGCCAGACATGGTGATCTAAACCTGGGTGATATCTTGTTCTTCAACATTAGAGACACCATCCGTGGGTGCAACCTCACAACCTTCAGCCAGGTGGTTATTGCGGCCAACAACCCCTCAGTGCTGGTTCCCTTCCAGAATATTGCTGGCATGTTTACAAAGATTGCATTCACTGCTCTCAGCAATAGCCAATCACTAAAGAATCCCCAGCTGCCACCTTGTGACTCCCTGGTGTACAAGCCAATCACCGTCCTCCCCAAGTCGGAATATGATGTCAGGTACAATCAATTCCTCCAAGCCAATCAAGACACTCAATTCCCATTGGGTCCTCCATCTGCCCTAGTTCCCATCCAATCCTCCCAGGTGACCAGCACCAACCCCATCAGCCAATCAAGTCCTCCCCCCTCAATCCAGTCCGCCAATTAGTTTACACTGCCCAATCCCATTCCCCCAATAAAACTCAACCCCCCAATAATTTTTATTTTTTAATTTATATTGGTTTGACTTTTACAAGTTTTTATAGTTATAATATATATTTTACATTTAACTACAGTGATGATTGATTTTCATCATACCAAAAGTAAAATTTGGCTGCTTTAATAGTTATTAATTATATTGTTTTCTATTATAACTTTAATATATTTAAAGTTATAATAGAAAACAATACAATTAATTGAAATAATTCATTACAACACATATATCTGTAAAATATATGATCTACATATAACCCATGAAAGTGGTTGTCTTTTAAAAATGTGTACTTTGGGTTGAAATTGGCATACTGATTTGAGAACAAATCATGTTTTACTTGGACAAAACATGTACTTGGACAAAATATGTTATTCATGATACCCAGAATGAGTTGGGATATCAAATAATATACAGAATATTAATATCAAATGAATAGTATTACTTAAAGCTAATAAAAATTCATAATTAAAATTAGATATATTTATTAAATCTCTATTAGATACAATAGAATAGATATAGTTTATTGGGATATTTTATTGGTATAAAAGGGGTTGAGTTAAGAGCAAGGTTTCATGTCAGAATTGGAGGCAATGATCAAGGAGTTGGACGTGGTGGTGGCTAAAATCAAGGAGATCAATTAAAAGGTGAAGGGCATGCTAAAAGAGGTGGTGTTAGAAGGCAACAAACTAGACAAACTTACTGTGAAGGCCATGAAGAAGAAGATACCCAATACTACTAACAAACTTGCAACCAGGCTCCTAAATGTACAAAAAGATGTTCTTGCTGACCTACAGTTCAAGCTACAGGGGTTTGCAACTTCAGAGGCGTGGTCAAAGGATCCCAAGATGTTTGAGCAACTAAAAAATAAAAATAAACAGAAACCAACAAAATAAAGCCAGGAACCAACTAGTGACAAGTCCAGTGAAGCAGCCCCTGTCAAAGGGGCAACAGATAAAGATATAAAAGAGGGTAAAAAATAAATATTAAATTAACAAAAATATTACAAACTTTTTTATTTTTAGAAGAAAACAAAGGAGTAGTCTGCCAATACCTAAAATCCTACATATCCCAAACTTTTTACAGCAACCATGTCCCCCACATTGGGTGTTAGCTGGTCTTGATGCCAGCCGCTACCTCTGAGATAATTAAAAAATTAGAAACAATTACCCTATGAATTCAGATCAACTTGAAGCACTCCAACCAAATCAAGGCAACACTAAATGGCGGGTCTTGGCTTTGGCTGCAGCCCCTAACCTCCACCTCAACCAGTTTGTTCTGACCAAATAATTTTATAAGCTCTTTATCCTCCTTGTCTCAGAATTTTTCAGAACCATGCCATATCAAAACTTACCTGAGATGGAGAGAGGACAAGAAGAAGTTTGTTACTGTTTCCCAACCAAACATGCAATATCCCACCTAAAAAAATTAAAGAAAAAATAACCAACCTTAGCTACAGTTTGTTTGCTGTCCTGCCTGTTGTAGTAGGCGTCCTCAGAGACTTCAGGGCACTCTGGTGCTCCAAAAAGACTGGAATACTGCCAACCATGGAAAAACCTTTTGCTACCACATCCTTTAAAAATAAAATAAGTGCCATATACAATAAACTTTGTGAGTTCTCAGCCCTGTTTGTGGGGCAGAGACTTCACTTAATTGTTTATCTAGGTCTTGTTGTAATGATGAGAATTAAAGTAGAAGCACACAAACGCCTCTGATGTAATAATAAAGCTAGATAAAATTTGCCATTTATTAGATGGGGAAAATCTCCCTGGATACAGCTCAATAGAGCATGTTATTCAGGATGCAGTTATTCTTGTCGCCACCTATGGGATGGCTGCTCCACCAGCAAAGATCCTCCTAGCCAATTGTGTCAAAATGCTCCCATACTCAAGCCGCCATAATCAATATAGTAAAGGTCCAATGTCAACCTACACTTTGGCAATAGAAATTACTAGCTTATTTCAACGCAAAGTCCTGTAATTTTGCCACTCACACCCCCAATAAAGCTCTAAACTCAAATATAATTTTTATATTTTTTATATATAATTTATTTACAATAAATCTAATCAAACCTTTTAAAATTTAACAAAATAAATACATAATAAAAAATAAATATTTCTCTGTGTTCATTCATTCATTCTTCTTTGCTTTGTTAATTTTTAATATACATGACAGTATATAATTGGAATCATATAAAGAATACCAATATAAACTAAACCAAATAAAATCAAAATATAAAAATATAATTATTTTTGTGTGTTAACATTCATTTGTTTGGTTTTACTGTATTAATTTCTATTATACCTGATGATATACACGCTCTCAGAACTCTGTAATACTCTGGTAGACTTGACCATTATTCCCCTGCTAATTGGCTAAGACAACCAATTGCCATAAAGCTGAATAACTTAAAAAATTATCAGCTGATCTTGTTCCTGGCCTTGGGTAATCAGGGCTCTTAATATTACTCCAAAGATTGATCCTGATCCAATAATGGTCTCCTTATTGAATCAAACCGGAGTAAACAGACTTAATGATCCATGGCTACAGTCACAGAACACTCCTCAGCCAATAAGATAGAGTGTTCCTGAATAATAATGCAAGATGGCTACTGCCAAACATTTGCACTTGAAGATACATCAAAATCTATGATTAATAGAGAAGGTTGTTCAGAAAAATACTGCATGATGCAAAAACCCAGTCAACAGGGTAACTGAACTTGCATATGCATAAACTGCCAACAAGATGCTGCCATTACGCTGATAAGATAAGCTGAGGTCTGATAATCTATTGAAGTCCCATGCCAGACTGTCATGGCTGCCTAACTCTGGGGGCTGAAACTAGCAGTCTGGGGAACAGATAGACTGACTAGTAAGAGTTGGAAGCGTCAGATTACAATATGGCAAGAGGTCTTATCCACCCTATATAAGGTGCTCTCCTTATTAGAGATTGAGCAGAATATATTTCATCCTTAAAGATAGAGATTGAAGATCTCTATTGTTGTATCACTACTAGCTGTTGCCTAGTAGTCAGAAGTATCCAAGTAGAGTGCGCCGCCGCTTACTTGCAGACCCTGTGTATTTTCTCCTACAGCCAACAAGACTCTGTCAGGCTGTAGCCATAACTAAGACCCAATTGGTAGCTATAGACTGTTGCCATACAGTCCCCTATTGTCATTATTGCCACCATTCACTGTGTTTTTATTTTACCCTCAATGTGTTATTTCAAAACACAAATCTCTCTCTTTCACTTTTGCCCTTCAAAATGAGTCTGGCTCCAAACCGGGAAATTTGATTGTTCAGTTTCCTGATTTTGCGCAACTCACTTGCCCCACTCATTCTTGTAGCAAGTAATCCTACTTTCCATGCATTGTTTTGTGGTAAAGCTACACAGTATATATTCCCAATCTTTTCACCCAATAAACTTAAGTTCTATTCACATTTTTGTCTTTTTGTCTTCACGTACTTTGGCGCCTCTCTAGCCACGTCTAGAAGATATTATTCAATCAGGGCCACAAGTTAATTGCATAGCCTTCCCTGCCATTCTAACTGAGACTTAGTACAAATCCAATCCTAAGGTTAGGATGTCCCGTTGTGACTCTGTGCCGCGCCTCAGATCACAACAAAAATGGTGCTCACTACAGGGGCTGTAAGCCCCTTGGTTATCTCTTTTGCAACCACGTTTTCAGGACCTTTGCCTCCTCTCATACAAGATCCAACTTCTCCTGAAATTACCAGTCCTCCTATTGAAAAAGACATTGCCAACCCGCCTATTGTCTCTACTGTACTGAACCTCAGGAATGGTCCCCGCCTAGTGGCCTACCCTTTGGGTACCCCTGACTTGGAACAAGTCATGGCAGTAGCCCTGGGGTTATCCTGTGATGGACCATCCCTTGCCTCCAGTTACAGTTCAGTCAAGCAGAATACTACAAATTGATTGTTGCTCCACAATTTCCACAGCATCTCTTCTCAGCGGCTGGCTCTGCTGAGCACCTATTGTCATCCTTTGTACAACCTGCCTTAGCCCACCATCAAATGGTGTTGGGGCTCCACGTCCAGGAGATTTTGTCCCTCCAAGCAGCCGTCACAAACCACTGGGATTAATTTGCGGCCTACCAGCAGTGGATCCACTTCCTGTTTTCCTTAGTATAAAACAATCAGCGCAACTCTGTCACCTCCCAGGCCTGTTTGGTCAACTCCATTGAGAAAATGTGTCAGTCCATCCCTGAGTATGTCAGAGAGTGTCTACATGAGTTTCATTGGTTGGAACAGCCCTGGTGCACCCAAGTAGATTCCACTCTGAACGCCTATCTCTCCAATTTTAAACAACTTGTGCAACAGCTCAACAAGTTCAGTACTTACTCCTTCAACCAACTACAGCAAGTAGCAGCCCTTGCCTCTAAAGGCCTCTGCAAACTTGGCAAGGAATTTGATCAAGAAAGAGCTGCTGTTGCTGCTACCATTGCCAAACTCCAGACTCAAATAAATAAACTAACTACACCCAAACCAGATGCCCTGCTTTCTCCTCCATCAGAAAATTTGGCAGATAGAGAGCAGAGACTGTGGGATGCCGTTTGAGAATTAAGAGTGTCCACTTTTAGTCAGGATTGCCCTACCAAAGCCACTCAGCCAGATCCTCAAGTGCTTGCTCTGACAACTCAAGTTGCTGAATTGCAACAAGAGGTTGTTATCTTGCTTGAAGTGATGGCCTCTGCTGTTAGTTTGACTGTGGCTATTGATGAAGATGGCTGCTGCCCTGGCTTATCAGGAGCCACCTGTATTCACTGTGCTAGGGGTTTGATAGCTCTAGCTAATGAAGTGGATCACTTGAAACAATATCATTCTGAGCTTGACAAAGATGTACAATAGCTGAGTGAAGTGATTGATTCAGTAAATGGCAGGTTTGTCCCTTGCCTTTCAGTAGGCCCATCTCTTACTTCCTGACTAGCTGAACTGTCCTTGGTAGTAACAGTACAGGGCCAGTGCCTGGATGTTACTGAGCAGCAGACCACCCTATCTAATAATACGGGCACCTGTACTTCTGAAACCTTGGCTACTCTTGAAGAGAGTGTTTTCAACTGTGGGCTAGACAGCCCCCCTCTAAATCTGAAGCAGAATTCTCCCCGCATATAAACAAGCTCAACAGTAACAATGGTGGGCCAACTCCTGAGGCCCACTTCAAACTTACCTTTAAGCAAGTCTTTGATCCCAAGACTTCTACTATTGTGGCTTTTCTAAACATTTACAAAACTGCTATGAGGAGGGCCTCTTATGAGGTTAAGAAAGAGCACATTCTAACCTGCCTGCACCTGATCTACCAAGAGGTATTAGTACCCAAGTTGTCCACCATTAAGATATAGGAAGAGATGAAGCAGCTTCTGATCAACAAATTTGGTGGTGACCTTAGCCTGGAAGTAAAAAAGGACGCCTTCATGTGCATTGCTTTTAAACCTAAGGAGATTCTAGAAAAATTTGCAGATAGATTCTACATGGAAGGACAGCAGCTGATCACAAGCCGCCAGTTGACCGCGCATGAGGCATACATAGCTTGTGCTCAAGCCCTCAAGGCTAACCAGCTTTTTTGCCTTCACTTCAAAGCCCATAAGACCATGCTTTCCTCTATAAAGAGCATAAAACTGTTGTTGCCGGATATGCACCTTACCCATTCTGGAGAAGTTGTGCAGGAGAATTGTGATGCTCTAATTCTGGTTTGTCTTCATGTTGCCCCTGTATCCTCACCATGAACTCACAGAACCCCCTTCAACTTCAAGGGTGCCATAACTGTGGGCAGATAGGTCACCATTCTCAAGTCTTCACCAACCCTTGGGTTGAAGGGGCTGACCCCAAGGAGCAGGCGGGAAAAGAACAGTCAACCTAGAGGCAGAGACGCTCTTGGTTGACAATTCATCCCAGTCTCCTTCAATTCCCCCCACCATTGCTGACCCTGATTCTGCCAACACTGAGGCTCCTCCCATCCTGTTGTTATTCCACAACATCTCTGATGACTCTGACATGGACAATTCAGATATGGACAATCCCAACGCCTATGGGTATTCAGTCCTTGCTGTCCCCAAAACTACTGCAGTCCCTTATAAACTATGTTCTGGTAAAACTACAACAACTGCCAAGCCTCTTCCTGAAGCCAAGGAGGTTGTCTCTTGCCCATACCTTACTCAGGCTAAGAGATCCCCCGTGCTTGTAGAGCCATCTGAGGAAGCTGCAGAGGTTGCTGATGCTATATTTAAAATGTCTTGATCTTGCTTCCTCTCCAGACAGTTTATAAGGAGTTTCTGGGCCTCATATGCATGATTGAAAAGTGGGACAAAGAACTGGCAGAAGCCCAAGATATCCTGGGAGTCCTCCCACCCTTTGGCTTTACTACTACTTGTGTAGAGATATCCATCCAAAAGGTGAAGATTAAGGCCATCTTGGATACAGGATTGCCAGTCAACATTGTCTCCTCCAAGCTTGTGAAGAAACTCAAACTTGCCCCTGACCCCAACTATCACCAGTCGTATGGCACAGCTGGGATATCCATGACTTGCAACATAGGGGCGTACTCTGCTCTACCCATGTGGTTTGGCAAGCTTCTCCTAGCTGCGCCAGAAGTTGTCTTGGAAAACAAGAGTTACAATCTCTTAGTTGGTACTCAATTTCTTAGGGAATATAATGGGATCATCAACCTGAAGATGGCTACCTCTCTATCCTAGAGTACAGAGTTCCCTTGATCTTTGAAGAGCCTGTTAAAGTTCCTCAGGAGCTCCTCAAGACGTGTACCTTGGAGTACCCCCACTGGTGTCTTCACCCTAAAATACTGTACCCACTCATCCAAAATGAAGTGTCCTCCCATGGCTTGCCCTGCGTCTGAGGGGATTCCTCTCCTGGCCACTTCCACAGTGACTATCCCTCCTGGATTTCAAGCTATCCTGGACTCCCAAATATCATACAAGCTGCCTTAGTGTACATTTCTAGAGCTATACAGTCCTCCCTCACTAGGACGCAGCAAGCCCTACTTATGCCTGTGAATCTTGTATATCTCTCATAAGGACTCTGTTCAATTGTTGGTTGCCAACTTAACTGCCCTCCCCATACATGTTTCTAGAGGGCAGGTTGTTGGCTATGGAAAGTTGTTGAATGCTCCTGATGTCCTATCATTACATTCCTTTGGTACATTTCAGGATTTTAATTTACCTGAAGACAAGCCCCAAGTCCTATCCTTGTTCACTGCACAAGATTTCTCACAGCTATCTCCAGTACAACAGAAGGAGGTGCTTGATTTGCTAGACTAATTTTCATATATCTTTGCTAAAGATAGCACTGATTATGTTCTAGCTAAAGGCGTCATTCATCAGATCAACACTGGTAACGCTCCCCCCTTCTGTACTAACCCATATTGCCGCAGTTATATAGAGTACGCTCAGGTGTCTAAAGAGCTCAAACAACTTCTAGACACTGGACTACTAGCTCCTTCCCAAAGTCCTTAGGCCTCTCCCTTTCTCATGCTAAAAAAGAAGGATGTAGTTAATTGTATTGTGATGGACTACCAACAATTGAACTTTTCAACCAAAAAGGATTCCTATCCCTTACCACGCATTGATGATGCTCTCTGCTGCCTTGGGGGCTCCAAGTTCTTCTCTGCTATGGACCTAGCCTCTGGATACTGGAAAGTCAATCTCTCTCCTGAGGATAGGCAAAAGGCCACACTCATCACTTCAGAGGGACTGTTTGAGCCCACACATGCCGCAAGGGCTCTGCAATGCCCCGGCTACTTTCCAGCAAGCCATGGACTCCATCTTCTGTGATTTGAAGCTCTCCTGTGTCCTAGTGTACTTAGACAATATCACAGTCTTTAGAGCTACCTTTACAGATCACCTGGCTCACCTTAAGGAAGTGTTCATAAAGATTCTAGAGGCTGGCCTTAAGTTAAAACCATCAAAGTTTGCTTTCTTCAAGGAACACCTTGAGTTCTAGGGACATGAGGTGACTCAGACTGGAATTTGCCCCATGACTAAGAAAGTTGAGGCCATCAACAAAATGCTTCCGCTCACCAACTTACAAGAAGTTCAAGTCTTTCTGGGCATGATTGGATACTACAGACAATTCATCCCTGATTTTGCTGACACTAGCAAACCTTTAGTTCAGCTGCTATGTAATGTCTCTTTCAAATGGACTGTAAGCCAGCAGCAAGCCTTTGAGACCCTCAAGCAAAAACTCAAAGAGGCTCCCATCCTAGTATATCCTGACTATGATAAGGAATTCATCTTATATACTGATGCTAGCAACCTGGTCATTGGAACCATCTTGGCTCAACTAGATGATGAAGGTGTGGATCACCCTGTAGCTTATACCTCTTGTGTCCTGAAAAAGCATGAGAAGAACTACAGTGTAACAGAGAAAGAGTGACTTGCTATACTGCATGCTATCAAGTAGTTCTGCCATTATGTGTACGGCACCCATTTTGCTGTGGTCACTGATCAATCTTTGCTTAAATGGTTACAACAACTTAATGAACCAGAAGGGCAACTATCTATATGGGCTCTCTGCCCGCAAGGTTACAACTTCACTGTGCTGCACCATCCCAGGATTCAACATCAAAACTCTGACAGATTGTCCAGAATGCCCATCCTTGCGCTACACCCTGCTGAGGCTGATTGAATATATGAGCTAATTGGATATCCTTCCTCTTGGAAGAGCAAGATGGAAGAAGTCCAAATTGCCCTATCTAAGCTATCTTAAGATAAACTCATTGTTGACAATCAGCTTTTCAAAAAAGTACAAGACCACTACCTGCCTTATGTACAACCTAGTCTTTGCCTTTTGTTGGTGCTTCAAGCTCATAAGGAGACAGGGCACGGAGGTGTTGCCAAGACTTATGCCTAGCTCCAGAAGAATTAATTATTGGGAAATCTTTGCCTGCTGATCCCAGATGTTATTGCTAGTTGCCATGATTGCCAACTCCAAAGACCCAAAGCTGCCTCTCACAAGTTCAAGCTAGTTTCCCCGCAACATGCATTTCACACTGTCAGCATTGACACCGTAGAGCCTCTTTCTTGCTCCAGCTCTGGCTGTTGCTTTATCCTAATTACTGTTGATTATTTCAGCAAGTGGGTAGAAGCTCACCCTACTAAGGGCATTACTGCCAAGACAACTGCCACTTTTCTGCTATAGGATGTATTTTTTACCATGGTTGTCCTCAAGTGTTGCTATCTGATAATGGGACTAACTTCAATGCTAAGTTAGTGACCTTGGTTGTTGAGGCTTTGGGGTCTCACCAGTCTTTTTCTGCCCCCTATAATCCTTCTACCAATGGGGCGGTTGAGCGTGAGAATTACACTCTGGTTTCTATCATGAGAAAACTCACCTACTCCAATGCTGAAAACTGGGATCTATACTTACCTGCTGCTCTCTTTGCCTATTGCCTTAGCAAGCATTGTGTCACCAGGTATTCCCCTTTTGCTAGGTTGTATGGTTGTGAAGCCACCACTCTGTTGCTCTTGGGGGCCCCCTACTCTCCTCTGATAAGGCCATGAACCTGGAAAACCATATCAAAGATCTAGTCAATTGTATCATTTGTATTCAGGCCACTGCCAACACGTCCACCTATAAAACCAAGCTGCTTGAGCTCTCCCCTGACAATGCTGGGAGATCCCCCTACCTGAGTTCAACATTGGGGACCATGTTCTTTACTATCATCATAGAGTAGGAGGACGTGCTCATAAGCTGGACTTGTTGTGAATTGGGCCCTTGGAAGTGACCTTCAAACAAGGATCATAATACACTGTGAAACTCCTTTCCAGTGGTCGACCGTTTGCCTGAGTGCATGCCAAGTTCCTCTGCAAGTACCACCCCCCTAAGGCCAATCTAGAGGGGGGCAATGTTGTGAATGCCGCCATTCACTGTGTTTTGTTTTTTCCTTCAATAGGTTATTTTGAGAAAAAATCTCTCTCTTTCACTTTTGCCCTTCAAAATGAGTCTGGCTCCAAACCGGGAAATTTGATTGTTCAGTTTCATGATTCTGCGCAACTCACTTGCCCCACTCATGCTTGTGGCAAGTGATCCTACCGTCTTTGTACTGTTTTGTGGTAAAGCTACACAGTATATATTCCCAATCTTTTCACCCAATAAACTTAAGTTCCATTCACATTTTTGTCTTTGTGTCTTCACGTACTTTGGCGCCTCTCTAGCCACGTCTAGAAGATATTATTCAATCAGGGACATAAGGTAATCACATAGTGTTCCCTGCCATACTAACCAAGACTTAGTACAAATCCAATCCTAAGGTTAGGATGTCCTGTTGTGACTCTGTGCCGCGCCTCAGATTACAACACCTATCAACATTCTCATACAATGACCATTAATAAAGACAATTACTTAAGACCACAAAATCTTGACAGTGGTGCTCACTACAAAAACAAGCTGCCATTGGAGTCAAGTCAAGGTGCCGCCTTGACCCTTTCCTGCCCCAGCTTTGTTGATAAGTATGAGGGGATGCATGGACACTAGTGACACTAAAAGGGACACTAGTCTCTGCCTGACTATTACGCTGCACCAAGCTGTTGAGCTCCAAGATGAATGTCTCCATTTGGACCCTGTCAATGTTCCAGGACCGCACCAACTCTGCCATTATTCCTTAGATGAGGTCTGCACTATGCTAGGCGCACTCCTCCACAGTTGACAACATGAGGGGGGCCAGCAGGAGACGGAATTCACACTGTTCAGTTATAATTTTAATGCTGCTGACCTCTGGACGGCATATTGCCAGTACCAGGAGACAAACAGCATGCAGATTAGTCAGCTGTTAGACAAGGAGAAGGGGTAAGTTGAAGACTTCCTCTCTTACTTCTTTCATCCAAGCATAAAACACTTGCAGCAACTTGTTGCAAGACAAAGCTTAGAACTTACCAAGCTGGGGGCTAGCCGCAATGAATTGCAGGAAGCCCATTTGGCTACAATCAACAAGCTGAACACCAGCTTTGATTCCTTGCAGGGTATCTTAAGAAATCTGTTTGATACCACCAACCATGCCCACTTCAGAGTAGATGAGATCATGCAGAAGTTCAATTCTCAGGTTGGACATATTGTTGCCAATTGCTTCAAGAGCACTAGCATAACTCTACAGTGGATCACCAACGTGACTACTCACTGTATCAGTCTGACCTGTAGGGTCAAAAAATTGGCTCACAATCTGAACCAGAGTGAAGGGACTCCCAACAGAAAAGCCTTAAGCTGTATGCTAGACAATGCTGACAATAGAAGCACCAACCAATACAACAAGCTTGTGGCTTATGTAAACAAGCTTGCAAGTAATATTGACAGCATGAAGAATGGGAAACTCCCTGCCCCTCTGGGTATTGCTGCTCAAGAGCTTGCCTCTGAGCCCCACAACTGTTGCCTGTACCACAATGCCTATGTGGACAACAAGAACAATCTTTGGGAGACTGTGAGAGAGGGGGGCTAAACTAACTAAGTTTGGCTCCTATCCTGGGGGAGAATCCACCAGGACGCCATCCAGTATAGGACTGGCATGGCTGCTCAAAGGGGTGTCCATAGGGAGGATGCGGCAGACACCCGGGGGAAGTAGGAGTCCAAACCCATCAAGATCATTCCGCTGAGCAACCAGGAGGCGCACTTTGGAGTGAGCTCTGGGGTCCCCACGCCTCCCTCAGGAATCAGGACAGGTGGGTCCTCAGAGGGAAGGGGCACAGGGTGGACCAGGCTGAGGGGTGTGGCAGAAACAGCTTTGGCAGTAGAGAGGTCAAGATCATTGCAAGTCAGGCTTCTCACCACATTCTCACTAGTGGTGTATATGCCCTGGGCGCGTGCGGGGATATTGTCAAACATATTCAAGAGGTGATTGGGATTTGCACCAACTCGGATGAAAGAATTAGTGATACTTCTCCAAAGATCTGGAGAGGTAGACCAAATCATCAACAGGGCCGGTACTAATGTAAAAACCACAAACTTGGCTAGAGGGACTAGCATGATTTGGGTCTAGAAGTGGTGGCCAGAAAATGCAGGTAAGTTTTGTTGCCCTTAACCTTAATAATCAAGGATTGAGGACCTAGGAGCAGCCAGAAGTACTCTGTAGTACCATCAGGAGATAGAGAACAGAAACTGTGATTAAAAATAGTTTGAAAGCGTAAAGTAAGACTTATCAAAGCGTATATCAACCTATCAAAGTTTAAACAAAGCTCAAGAGCAAGCAGAAGCAAATTGAGTGTAGAGTCAAACTTAAAGTAAGTAATTATAACTAATTCAATTCTAATCTTTAAAATTGAATTGCTTTCTGCAAAGCAAAGGGGAAAAACGTCAGTCTCTAAGTTGACAACGTACGCAAGCACTTCAAAGAGTAGCTGAAGGGCCCAGGAGGCAAGGGTAGGGTAAAATATTAAGAAACTTTTACTAAAAATTTTAGAAGACTATAAGGTCAAAAAGGAGACCCAAAATGAACCAAAATTAAGATAGAGAAAGTTTTTAAAACTTTAATTTGAAAGAATGAGCAAGCAGGGGACCAAAAGTCCCCTGTTTTGCTTTAAGAGACAGACTTCAGATTTGAAAGGTCGCCTGACCCAGGGAATGGGTCTGATTGGCCAGGGGAGAAATTTTGTGAGGACTTGTCCATTGGGTTGGAGATTTTAGCAATAATTTCTGGCTTCAACTCTGATTGGCTGACCATGCTGGAATGATTTAAATCAGCATTCAATCCAGTCAGATTGGAATTTGGTGGTTTAACAGTAGCACAACCTGGGTGTTTGGACTTAATTAATTTTAAAAGTGGTTGAGCCCAAGCCAGAAGGTAATCCAAATTAATTAGGGATTCCTCCCAAGTGGGGACAGAGTCCAAAGCGCCATCAATTACTTCTTGAGAAGGGTATGCCAACACAAATCTCTTGTTAATTGTGTGGGCTAAATCTTCAAGGGAATCGAGGGGCTTGGCTGGCTTCTGAGCCAATTTTTTTGTGCAGCACGGAAAGATTGTCCTATCCAAAGCTAAAGGGGGAAGTGACTTTACAGAGACCATTGAAAGCGTACAAGAACTTGCCAGCTTGCTTTATGAGGATCTTGGGTCTTCTTGCAAATGAGTCACCCACCTGGAGGAAGGCCGCATGAAGGACAAGCAATAGCATGATATGCTCACCTCTACGGTTCTGTTGCTGGAGGAAAACCACAGCAACCTACTGGAACAGCTTGTACAGAAATGTGCAGCTAGGAAAGAGATAGAACTTAAGTTTTCTACCAGACTAAGCAGGCTGGAGACCCAGGCAAGCAGAGCAGGAAGTAGCAGCTCTGACCAAGGCCTGTCTCCCCTCCCTGTTTCTTCTTTAGAAATACAGAAGACCTCTTCTCCTGATTTTTTCCACAAGGTAGGGTCCAAACGCAAGATTAACAGCTCTCAGTACACACGTAATGTGCCCATGGGAGTTGCAGCACTGCCTCCTCTCACACCAATGTCCTCCACCAGGCTCCCTCCTATCCCCGCCAGAAGACCAATGGCCACTCCCATAGAGGAGACCTTGTTTCTGACCATAATTTCAAACCACTGAACTTGCCTAAGTTTGATTGCAATGGGAACATTAGGATGTTCATACAGCTATTTGAGATGTCTATGAGAGGGTTGTTGGATCATATGAAGGCCACCACTCTCATTAATGCCTTGAATCCTGCAAGTGTGGACGTCATTATGCCATGTCTAACTCAAGAAGAGTGTACATATGCCAACACCAAACAGGCAGTCATCAACAAATTTGGCAGCGAGACCAAACTCCAGGCCAGAAAGGCGGAGTTTAGCTATATTTCCTTCAAGAAATATGAGACTGTCTCTGACTTTGCCAATTGATTCTACCATGAGGCACAGATTCTTCTTGGAACCGGGTACTTTCCAATCTTGATTGCTGCATCACCATGAGCAGAGCCTTACAACCCTATTGCAAGCTTGCCAACGTGATGTTTCCGGTTCTTGACCAGTCTAATGACATACAGAAGATTACTAGCTATCTCAGAAGACTTGGTTTGCAGTTTGAGGCCCCAAACAAGGGGCAGTCAGATAAAAGTTTTAACAACTTTAAGGAACAATCCCGAGCTCCCAAGCCTATCAAATCTACACCTGGTGCAGATAAATCCAAAGGAGAAAATAAATCCTATCAAAATTCTGGTAACTGCAATAAGTGTGGAAAACGGGGCCACTTTGCGGCAGAATGTTGAGGGGGAAGCCCAGTCCTTCTTCTACCAATGTGGTCACAGTAGCAAAGCCTGCAGAACAGGGAAAAGGGAAGGTGGTCCAGTAATATAATGTAATGGTCCCACCAATCCCTCCCCATTCCAAAAGACCCTGATTGAGAGAAAGCCAGTCAGCATCCTGAGGCCAGCAAAACTGACCCTGTGCCTACCAGCAAGGAGACAACACCTACTCTGACAACACCCCTAGATGCACCCACGGCCATCAACCAGCCCCTTCCTGATTTATTTCTACCAGAGAAAGACTTTGAGGAGGACTCTATCCACAAGCTAGTAGCAGACAACCTGTATGTGATCCCCACCCAAGGGAGAGGCCGCCCCAGGAAAATTGACACCAACACAATAGAGACCGTCTCTAAGCCCTACGCTGCCCAAGTTCAGGAGGTATGTACTGGTTCTAACCCAAACGTGTCAAGCAACCTTCCACTACTGAAAGGTGTACAGTTCTTCATGCCACTGGAAACTATAGAATCAAGCTTTCCTGAGATTGGCCAAAGCCTTTGCCAATACTTTGATATCCCAGAACCACTGGGTATCCATTTATTAAATCTCCAATCTGAATCTTACACAGAATGTAATTATGCTGATATTTCTGTAAAATAAGGTAAAGGTATGGGCCATTATTGATAGTGGGGCCCCAATTATCATAGTATCAACCTGCCTGGTGAAAAAACTGGGTCTGGCCCCAGACGTGGCCCATTCCAAAGTCTATGGTACCGCCAGGATTCACACAACCAGTTCTGTTGGAGCATACAGTTTGTTGCTAATGAGGTTTGGTTTGATTGCAGTTTCTTTACCTGCTGTGGTTTTACCCAGTCAAAACTATGACATACTAATTGGGATGGCATTCCTTTGCAAGTATAGGGTCAAGCTAGACATGGAAGTGAACATACTGACCCTGCTCAGTCAGACAATTCTGCTGTACTGCTCCAAGGAAAAGATGCCTCCAAAGGAGACTAAGAGCATTCACCTGGCTTACAAGGATGGAGTAGTAGTGATATCCTATCAAATCAAGGGGAAAAGGGGCAAGTGGCTTCCTATGTAGATAAAGGAACATAAAGGCATTCCCCTTTGAGCAAGGTCAGCCTTCACACTGCCAAGTGGCACACAGATGGTCATCAACTCTGGGTTGACTCTAGATATACCTGAAGGACTTAACAGCAAAATTCACCAGCCCTGGAGCCGCTCTCAGTTTGAACCATATGTTGCCCCCAGAATCATCATTCCTAGGCAACAGGAGATTCATGTTCTATTGGCTAATCTACAGGAGTTTGACCTAAAGATAAAAAGGCATCAGGTAGTTGCCTTTGTTTACCTTCTCCCTGTTGTGGAGATAGAGGATTTCTATTGTATAGGCAACTTCTCCAGCATGAGACTGCCTGATCAAGTAGAAGCTTCCGCTTACACAATCACTCCATTAGCCAACCTATCCTCTTTGAGAGATGAAGAACGCAAGAAGGCCAGCACTTTTTTTGAAAGTATTGCTGCATTTTTGCAGAAGATGATTTTGATTTAGGATGCACCACTGATGTCACCCATCACATTGACACTGGTGACCAAAAACCTATTTGCCTCTGTCCTATCAGAAGGTCCAAAGCCAGCAAGGAGGTAGTGAGCAAGGAGATTAAGGAGCTCTTGGATAGAGGCATGCTTGTGCCATCTAAGAGCCCTTGGGCATCTCCCATGCTCATAGTTAAGAAGAAAGACGGTAGCAACAGAGTTGTAATTGATTACTGTTGGCTCAACCTGATAACCAAGGACTTGTACCCACTTCCACAAATTGATGATGCCCTTGATTGTCTAGGCAGAGCCAAGTACTTCTCTGCCATGGATCTAATATCTGGTTATTGGCAAATTGAGTTACCACCCAAAGAACAGGAGAAATGTGCAATAATAACTTCCCAAGGGTTATTCCAGCCAACACGCATGCCGCAAGGTCTATGTAACGCCCCTGCCACATTCCAGCAGGCCATGGATTTGATTCTTGGTGACCTCAAGCTGCCTTGTGTTTTGGTACATTTAGATGATATTAACGCATTCTCCAGGACATTCAATGAACATCTGGATCACCTGGAGGCTGTATTCAAAAGACTGACTGACGCTAATCTTAAGATAAAGCCTTGAAAGTGCCCGTTCTTCAAAGATCAGCCTGAATACCTTGGATTTGTTGCAGATACAACTGGCCTTTGCCCTCAACCGGTGAAGGTTGAAGCAATCACAAATATGAAGCAACCAGAGAGCAAGAGGGACATACAAGCCTTCCTAGGAATGGTTGGCTACTACCAGCACTTTATCCCATGCTTCTCCCACATTGGCAAGCCACTGTTCAACCTTCTAAAGAACAGAACTACCTTTGAATGGACAACAGTGTGTCAGACTCCTTTTGATTCTCTTAGAACCAGTCTTTTGTTGAGCCCATTCCTGATGTATCTGAACTTCAGCAAGCCCTTTATTGTCCATACCAATGCATCATTGTCAGTACTAGGAGCAGTGCTATCACAGCTCAACAATGAAGGAGCTGAGCATCCTGTAGCCTACGCCAGCAGGTCATTTAATGTCCATGAGCAAAACTACAGCGTCACAAAACAAGAATGCCTTGCTGTAATATACACCTATAAACAGTTTAGGGTATACTTGCATGGCATACACTTTACTGTTGTAACAGACCATACCAGTCTCAGCTGGCTACAGAATCTCTGCAAGCCTGAAGGACGTCTTGCCAGATGGGCACTGAAACTCCAAGCCTTTGATTACAAGATAGTCTACTGTCCTGGAGCTAGTCATCAGAATGCCAACTGCCTGTCCCGCCTTCCCACTGTAGCACTGGTGTCATCCCAAGAAGACATGTACAACAAAATGGTAAAGGCCACCTTTGAAAATGAGCCAGAGTAAGTACAGGCCATTCTGAGGGAGCTGAGAAAGGACTGCCAGGTAGAGAACAAAAAGCTCTACAAATATCACAAAGTTAAAAAGTACTTATTCCCCCAACTGTCAGACAGGCCCAAAATCATACTTGCTGCCCATAAGGCAGTGGGCCACAGAGGTTTCCAAAAAAACCCTGCTCAGCTGCAGCTCTACTATTATTGGGAGTCTCTGCTGTTTGACGTCAAAGAGACTCTCAATTGTTGTTTCGAGTGCCAGAATGAAAACCCATTTTTGGGCTGCCACCAGTACAAGAAAGTAGAACCAAAATTTTCTAGGCACCTTGTGAGCATAGATGCTGTAGGTCCGCTTCCAATGTGCGTAGGACGCCTCCAATATATCATAGTGGCCATTGACCACTTAACCAAGTGGGTTGAAGTCAAGCCACTGCAGAGAGTAAGCGCTGAGTCTATGGCCACCTTCATTTTAGAGCGCATCATCCATCAACATGGATGTTCCCAGTTCATCCTCACAGACAACGGCACTTATTTTACCACCAATGTCATCCCCAAGCTGAACAAGCTTATGGGCGTGAGGGGAGTCCTCTCCACTTTATACCACCCTGAGTCAAATGATATGGTGGAGAGAGTGAATGGAACATTTGTCTCCATTCTAAGAAAAATGACAGATACTTGTACCTCAGAATGGTACCTGTTCCTGCCTGCTGTGGTCTTTGCCTACAATATTTTGATCCACAGCACTACCAGGTTTTTGCCCTTCCAGTTGGTATATGGTTGCCACCCTGCCATTATGCCAATCCTGCACTCCTCAATGGGCAACCCTGAATACATGACTTATCAGCAATGCCTAACCAAGTTAGCTAAGACGCTGATCAAGCTTTAAGCCAAAGCTTTCACATAAACCTCCCTGTCCAGAAAAAAGGGCCAGATAGCTGATAAAAAAAAGTGCCGTCCTTTGATGAAATTCAAAGTGGGAAGCCAGGTTTCATATCACAACAATGTTGTGGGTCAATCCCATAAGTTGGATAGCTTATGGAAGGGTCATTTTGAGGTTATCAAAAAAACCTCACAGGATGCATATACTATTAAGAATATGGAAGATGGACAACTCATAAATCAATTACATGTCAGATTCCTTAAACCTTTTTTTCTTTGCCTAGTATTGGCAACAATTAAACCTTACAATTTATATACAGATAAACTAAAATATAGTTGTAAGCGTAGATGTTTATTTAAACCACTAAGGATCTCCCTCTTGGTATTCCGGGTCCTCTTCCTCCTTGTCTTTCTTGTCATCATCCTCCTCATCTTCATAATTGTCACTAGGATTATGGTCCACTGGAGTTTGTTGCTCTACTGCTCTTTCCTGGCCCTGAGTAGTCTGCTGCTGTCTTCCAGACTGATTCACACTATGAACAGGAACAAAAGGGAAAGAAAGGCCCCTCAAAAAAACAAGGTTGCAACCTGAAGCCACACTCTACAAACTTCAATTGGCTGTTGTGAATATTGTACAAGTGGGAGAGTAATGAAGGCCTGCTGGGCGTCTAATTGCCAGAGTCTGGTGTCAAAAGGAAAACAGCACAAGAGAATCATGCAATCAAGCATGAAGTCAGAAATGTACCAATAGAGACAAGGCAAAGAAGCCTGAATGCCACCTATTTTATTGCAATACTTCTCATAGTGCGCCACCATATTGTCAAACGTCCCCATGGGCAGACAAAGATCAGGCGTCAAAAGTAGGTCCCCACACAAGGCCATCCCACAAAGAGCTATCTTCTTGTTGCCACAATGAAGTGCCTCCCAGGCTCTTCTGGTAGCCCTACAAATTTGACTATCCCAAGCATCAGAATTTTCAATCCCCAAGGAACTGTATACCTTGGAAAAAGGAGCCAAAGGGAGGACCCAGCTTTTAATGACCTCAAGGTTAAAGTCAAGGATGAATCCTAAGATTGGCATATCCACGGCACGCACAGTTGCCAGGTTGGCCATAAGATTGGTTAACTCTTGTAGTATCTCCTGCCAAAAGGCCAAGTCTTTTACTGCATAATACCTGCTAGCAGTTTTTTGGATCTGTTTCTTCAAATCCACTCAAGAACACTTCTGTGTCATCACAAAAAGAAACAGAGAAACAATGTCCTCACCTCAGAACAGATTCTTAACAGTAAACCCTTCCTCTCCCAGAAAGAACTGTGTGAACCAAGACTCTTGGGTTCCCCCAAAGGCACCATATTGATCCTGAGCTGGAGTCACAACATATTCTTGCTCTCCTGTGGCCTGGCTGGAAGCCCAAGTAGCCTGCTTAGACAAACACCCTTCTACTTGCTCTTCTGATGGACGCTTCCTGGAAAAGTTGTGTCAGTCCCTCCTGACTGCTTGCCATCACCCTGAGTATCTGAGGAGAAAGGGTCATCTAACCCAGTAAAGGCTGATTTGGAGCCCCCATCTTGAAGTCCACAGATCAGCGCCTGCCTGGCCTTATGGGAAAGGTTGTATAATGTCTTCCTCTCCTCCTCCAACATCTTTGCAATGTACTGACAGGCATCTATCTTGCTAGTGTAGTTTGAGTAGTTAGACAAGTTATTCATATGCACAAGGTCTCTGAGCAAGGGAAGAATATATGGTCCAGTCTAGCCAGGAGGAATGTCAGAGCTCCAGAATAAATGGTAGACTTGACCATTATTCCCCTGCTAATTGGCTAAGACAATCAATTACCATAAAGCTGGATAACACTAAGGAAGTATCAGCTGATTTTGTTCCTGGCCTTGATTAATCAGTGCTCTTAATATTACTCCAAAGATGTATCCTGATCCAATAATGGTCTCCTCATTGGGTTGAACCTGAGTAAACAGGCTTGATGATCCATGACTACAATCACAGAACGCTTCTCATCCAATAATACAGAGTGTTCCTAGATAATAATGAAAGATAATTACTGCCAAACATTTGCCCTTGAAGATACATTGAAATCCATGACTAATAGGGAAGGTTGTTCAGAAAAATACTGCATGATTCAAAAACCCAGTCTATAGGGTAACTAAACTTGCATATGCATAAATTGCCAACAAGATGCTGCTGTTATGCTGATAAGATAAGCTGGGGTCTGGTAATCTATTGAAGTCCCATGCCAGGCTGGCATGGCTGCCTAACTCTGGGGGCTGAAACTAGCAGTCTGGGGAACAGATAGACTGACTAGTAAGAGTTGGAAGCGTCAGATTACAATCTGACAAGAAATCTTATTGTCAAAACTGCAGGCTCAACCCGCCAGCAAGGTTCCAACCAAGTGAGTTTGTGACCTGCAATCCAATTATCTGGTCACTCAAAGCCAGACTAGGAAGTCAACTTGAATTATCAAATCAAACAACATGAACAGATGATGATCCTTTATGGTGGATACCTTGTTTTGGCGCTTGACTCATTGTCAGGATCAAGCCACCCCCTTCTTCCATCCAGCTGTGTGATCACCAATCATGTTTCTATTATCCTTGATTCACATGATCTATATAATCATTATCTCACAATAAAGATTATTATCTATCTTCTAAATATTTTTCCTGTGTACCTCTCCTAAAACAGCACAGTTACAACATTGGTAGCACAGGTAGGTTCTCCATCATACCTTATATTGAAAAATTACGCCTGTTGCCCGCACACGCTGCAGCCAACAAATCCTTGACAGAATTATGTCTGGCCTCTCACCTGACTGGACTCTGTACACCCCTGGTACTGCCATACCTGATGGCTTTGTCTTGTACCAGAACACGGTATTACTGCTACCCGCCTTCAATGCCATGTCTGCACAAGGTTTCTTTCAGGCTCCCTCCTTGATGTTGCAACCAGCCAATAAAACCACCATGCCCACCTACGTAGCTCAAAGACTACGGAGCGCTGCCTTGGAACCTTTTGCTGGGGCCAACAACAACAATGCCGCCGCATGGATCCAGTCCATCCAAAGCAAGCTGGCTCAGACGGAATGTCCACAGCGGTTTGGATTGCAGAAATTTCCATTTGCCTGACCCATGACGCTGACACCTGGTGCAACAAGTGGCATGAAGAGCACACCAACAAGAACTGGGATACCTTTAAGCAAGACTTCCTGGCAAGATTTGTGCTTAAAGATACAGCACTCATTATCATACGCCAAGTGAAGAACCTGACGCAGACAGGCACCGTAAAGGAACTCACCCACGCCTATAAGGAACTCTGTCTTTGTGCACCATCCAACATGGCCTTTGACACCCCAGCCACACACCTCATGTACTATGACACTCTTAAGTTGCATGTAATGAGGCATGTGAACCTGGATCAGGTGACCAACCTGCAAAGCCTGTACTGTAAAGCAGAGAAAGCGGAGAAAACATCCAACACACTGCATAAGGCACAAACTGGGAAACAATAAAGACCCAAGGATTCCCATCCAGGCGGGCGCTCCTCTCAACCACCTCCTGGAGGCAATGGGAACAACGCCAACCACAAACTCACAGGTTTAAATGGACATGGAAATGGAAACAATGGCCAGTCAAACTGGACCCATTTCTGTATCACCGCCACGCAAGGTAACCAAGATGAGGGAAAAGCCCAGGGAGAGCACTAAGCAAGCCAAGCTCTCCCCACGCAACTCCTGACTTGCCCAATGATGAGTACTAACCTGAGGACGTGGACCAATGCCCAATGATCCAAGTGCCCTTGGAGGACCTGGTACTGTACACCATTGCCAGACATCCCAATAAATTGATATCCTATCCTTTCTGTTTTTGCAGTTACACAGGCTCAGCACTCCTGGATTTGGGCGCAGACCAAACCCTGGTCAACAGTAGCTTTGTGGATAAGTTCAAGATGGCCACTAATCCTTTGCAGATTAAAAATGTGGTCCTGGCTGACAAACACCACATCACTGTGACAAAGAAAACTGCCCCCTTCTCTGTCATGCTTGAGAACCTCCACTCCACCATTCAAGGTCCTGTCATCAACTTTCCCAAGTTTGACATTGTACTGGAACTAGACTGATTACAGAAGAACAATCCTCACGTAGACTGGACAACCTCAGTATTGACCATCAAGCGTGAAGGTGTCAACCACCAGATCTACCCTGACTCTGTGGACCAACTGCTACGCAACCACGTCTTTGTACGTATCACAGAGACCCAGGACAAGAAAAAAAACCTGAAGGCAATTGACTGGGACTCCTGCCAGTACGAGATCATACACTTCAAAGATCACCAGGATACCTCCACGCCGCAGGACCGCAACATTGTGGCCCGCCATCCAGAAATCTTCAAGGAAGCGCTACCCAGGATGCCCCCTGAAAAGCATATTCAGCACTCCATCCAACTCAAGGGGGCTGTACCCAAGGCGCGCCCTATCTACATGATGACCCCAAATGAAGACAATACCTTATGCGCCTACCTCAAGGAGGCATTGGAAAAAGGACTTATCTGCCCCTCACTGTCTCTCTTTGGGGCCGCTGTATTCTTTGTGGCTAAGAAGGACAGTACCTTACGTCTGGTCACAGACTACTGCGCCCTAAACAAAGTTACCATTAAGAATTGTTACCCACTGCCACTGATTGAAGACCTCTTCAATGTCTTGGGCAGAGCCACAGTCTTTTCAAAGATTAATCTGAAGGCAGGCTACAAACAGATTTGTATTAAAGAGGAAGACATCCCCAAAACAGCCTTCTGCACTAAATACGGCTTCTACAAATGTGTGGTGCTCAACTTTGGCATGACCAATGCCCTTTCCACCTTTGTAACCTTCATGAACAAAGTATTTGCACCCCACATAGGCAAGCACACCCTAGTGTATCTAGATAACATTATTGTCTACAGCCTCTTGGTGGAACAACACCACAAAGACCTAGAGGCAGTCTTTGCTACCTTGTCACAACACAAACTGTTGGCCAAACCCTCCAAGTGCCAGTTCTTCTGTGAGCAACTATCCTTCTTGGGAAACATAGTCTCAAAGGACAGCATCAAACCCAACAGTCAAAAGATACAAGCCATCTGCAAGATGCCACCACCCAAGGATAAGTCAGAACTCTGCACCTTCTTGGGAATGGTGGCCTATGTGCAACACTTTATACCTGACTGTGGCATTTTGACTGCCCCCTTATCCGTCATAACAGGCATCAATTCCAAGTTTGTGTGGACCCCCCAATGGGACCTCTGTTTTAGACGCCTCAAGGAGAAACTCACAACAGCTCTCATCCTACAATACCCCAAATGTGACAGAAAATACCAAATGGAAACCGACGCCTCAGATGCATTCATTGGGGGAGTACTACGAATCAAAAACAATAATGGTGACTTCCTGCCCGTAGCTTATGAATTGCAAAATTGACAGATGGTGAGTGTTGCTACCCTATCCACAACAAATAACTGTTGGCTATTATACACTGCCTAGTCAAATGACGTTGTTACCTGGAACTCCAGGAAGAATTCACAGCATTAACTGATCACAAGTCACTCATCTATTTCAAAACTCAAACAAATCTGTTGCGCCGCCAAGCCCAGTGGATGAAGCTATTGGAGAGATTTAACATGCTCATTCAGTACAAACCTGGGGCTGAGCTTGCCATGGCAGACGCCCTGTCCTGTCTGTATGTCTGTGCTTCAAGAGGAGAGAATGGGCTTGACCCAGACTGGCCTTTCTTAGTACTACAAACAAAGGACAAAGGTTTCCCCCCTGGCACAAACAACATAACAAAGAAAACAGTCATCAAGAATGAACATCTCTTTGCTGACATATATGGGACCTTACACAGAAAGATGACTGACGGCACGACCATTCCCTAAATTCTCATACATCAGCAAGTCAACACCATCCTACGCTATCACAGAGACCTTGGAAGTACCAAGAGCCAAAACCTATATGAGTTCCTTAAACATAAGGCCTGGTGGCCAACCTTATACCGCAATGTTCAAGAAGTTCTAGACCAATGTGAGGTATGCAGAAAGTTTGCCAAAAGCAAAACCCCACCAAAGTTAGTACTTTCTATCCGCACGCAACTACCTTTCAAAGTATGGGCTCTTAACATTATAGGCCCCATGTCAGGAAAACACAATGGCAAGAAATACATTATCACTGCCATTGACTTTGCTACAAGATGGCCAGTAGCCCAAGCAGTAAAGGCACACACTGGCAATGATGTACAACAATTTATTGGCAAGGAGATAATCAGCAAGTTTGGAAAGCCAGAACTCCTGATAACCAATGGAGGCAAAGAATTGACCTCTGAAGACACCAATGTATACCTCACCAAAAATGGGGTCAAGCATACCGTGACAACACCATACCACCCACAGGCCAATGGACGCGTAGAGCGGCTTAATGATAGCCTCATGCAAGCCTTAGCTAAACTCACCGGCGGGAGACCTGAAGACTGGTATAAGCAGCTACCAACTGCACTACTTGTGTGTCAAACCCAAGTGAACAGATCCACTGAAAAAAGCCAGTTTGAACTGGTATACGGCACACAGCCAAAGAATTATTCAAGCATTGACAGGACCTAAACTGGAAATTCCAAGTAAAGTCCCTCCACGCTCAGACCCTCAAGTGATAGAGGTTAACAGCGAGCAAACAGAAAAGGAGAATAAACGTCTGCAAAAGACATTTGTCCCCATCTGTGATAGACATGAAGTTGGGGACAAAGTTTGGATCATGAATGTTGACAAGAGCAAGCTAAAACCCAAGAAAGTGGGGCCAGCAATCATTCTGAAGGTAAACAACAATAACACTTACCTCGTGCAAGGGCTTGGAAAACGTAAGCAAGACAAGACCCTACACCATAATTGCCTACAACCCTGCAAAGCAAGACATAAACAACAAGAAACTGCCCTGCCCGCCACAGAACAGCAACTAGTTCAATACGGCGCCCTGGCTCCTGACAACCTCCCTGACAACCTGCCTCCAAAGGAGGCCAACCTTCAGTCATGGGGGAGAGTGTCAAAACCGCAGGCTTGACCTGTCAGCAAGGTTTCAACCAAGTGAGTTTGTGACCTGCAATCCAATTATCTGGTCACTCAAAGCCAGACTAGGAAGTCAACTTGAATTATCAAATCAAACAACATGAACAGATGATGATCCTTTATGGTGGATACCTTGTTTTGGCGCTTGACTCATTATCAGGATCAAGCCACCCCCTTCTTTCATCCAGCCGTGTGATCACCAATCATGTTCTTGTTATCCTTGATTCACATGAACTATATAATCATTATCTCACAATAAAGATTATTATCTATCTTCTAAATATTTTTTCTCATGTAACTCTGCTAAAACAGCATAGTTACAACATTATCCACCCTATATAAGGTGCTCTCCTGATTAGAGATTGAGCAGAATATATTCATCCTTGAAGATAGAGATTAAAGATCTCTTTTGTTGTATCACTACTAGCTAATGCCTGGTATTCAGAAGTATTCAAGTAGAGCGCGCTGCTGCTTACTTGCAGACCCCATGTATTTTTTTCTACAGCCAACAAGACTCTGTCAGGATGTAGCCGTACCCTAAGACCCAATTGATAGCTATAGACTGTTGTCATACAGTCCCATATCAACATCCCCATTTCAATGTCCATTAATAAAAACAATTTCTTAAGACCACAAAATCTTGACACTGTTGTATGATCAGACATTTACATCAAATAATGCTCATTTTTTGTGAAATTATCTTCTATTTATATCTATCAAGTTGAAATTTGTTTTGTGACTGAACTCATGCATTTTAAACTGACTAATATATGTTTATCTCAACAGGTTTGAAAACTACTGTATATTTTATTGTATTTTCAGGCTAAGATAACTTATCATCTGTTTTATTTAATTTATTATTTAAAATTCCTTTTTTAAAAGTTAATTAACTTTTATTTACTTAAAATCTAATTAAATACCACAAGTAAAATACATAATATAAATCTAAATAAGTGAAATATTACTATTAAGTTTAGCCAGGCTAAAATAGAAATGTCTAAATTTTAATTGATTTTTTAAATTTTATTAAAAAATAAAGCTGATTTGTAGCTTTAATATAATCTATTGAATATTAAGATTGGCTTAGTATTCACAGAGATATGCTGTTTTTAGTTTTATGTGTTTTTAGAGTGAATTTAGATGAATCAAATTGAGTATATGCCTTTGATTATGATGCGAGCCCAATTTCAACACTTAACTATATATTTTAGCATCTAGAGTAGCTAGAACTATTATATTTAGTACCATTTTGATTGTAATTAGCTAAATAATTTATCTAGATGCTCTGAATTTCATGAAAATCGTTATATCATGCCATAATTTTACCATTGCCAGTTTACTCTACTGAAGTTCTTTTGGGTTGAAGCTGTGGCAAGCAAGATTTACTCTGAAGCAATATGCAGCCACTTGAATCAGCTGATGCATTCAAGTGGAATATTCTACTATTTCACGTAAAGATAAATAAATTCAAATGTGAAATCCAACTATTTTTTTCTTAAAAAACATTTATATTTATAATTTGAATCATACCGCTTTGAAAGACCAAGCTCTCTTTTTGTCGGTCAATTCAATTCTCAACTAAGAGTTTAAACATACAATCATGTAAAAGTATTATAAACAATTGCTGCTTCTCTTCTAATTTTAATCCAAACATCATGAAGTCGGGTAATCTAGATAAATAAACCTCTTTGATATGGCTGCAAAAAATGAATCAATTTTTAAAAATTAAGTCGTTAAATTTAAATTTATCTAAGTCCGAGTGGCTTATATTTTCATTTTGACATATATTAGATCCACCACTGGATTCAACATACATGCTTTCAAATATGTATGTAAGGGGTTGGATTTAAGGATGAGCCGAATTAAGTTTTTGACTTGGCCATTGATTTAAATTTAATATTATTAAACTTTAATGTTATGGAAATTCAATCCCATACAACTTGAGGCGCTCAAGGTGACACAACAGATTACAGATAGGCAGACTGATTCACTTATATATATATTTATCAGGTTGAATCGATTGGTCTGGAATGAACGTTGTCCAGTTAATTGATCAGTAGCAGGAATAGGACCACGTAATGGATTTTTACGGGATTGAAGTTGGATATGACATCTGTTTATAATGTGGCATCAGGTTTCACTAATTGATATGGAATGAATACTGTGTCTAGATAATTGATTGGCTGGAAAATCACGGAGATCAGGTGATCAGCGTCTTAACTATTAGGTGCCAGTTTGGCCCCATGCTGAGGATTCCGAGGAGACAATTAACAAGAGATGATAGACCTCAATATGATTGGGCAAAAGAGTGTCTATCAAATGGAAAGACAGGTTATTTAAAGATGTGGCAGCCATAAAATAAAGATCCTTGCCTGAGTTACACTGTAATCTTCTCAGCCAGGAATAATTCGTGTGTTTAAATACTTAATCAAAAAATAATATTTAACACCTGTATTAGTGTTATTTATGTTTGCAATGCTATTTGGGTTGACTAAATTTATAGCTTGGTATCAATGAAAGGAAAAGTTAATGAAGTATCAACTTCAAATCTAGTAAAAGCTATGAATCTCAAATCCTGTATCTACTTTTCCTGATAATTTACCCAACAGAAGTATTAAACTTTCTGGGAAATTTATTTATACCATACAATAACACCATTGTTATTTTGAAAACCTACCTTACTGGTAAATTTAGTTACAATATAATATACTTAAATAAAAAACTGATTTGCACTTTTACAGATATGAATTATCCTTGAATGCTAACTTAAAGTATAATTAACTAAATTCACTATTCTTACATAGATTTTACTCAAGATAAAGATATATATATATTTATTATTCTCTTGTTTCTTTTTTATTTATTTTTGATTCAGAGAAACTTTTATTTACACTATGTTCTAGCAAGATTCATCTCCAAAACTTTTTGCTCAAATATGATCTGGCAGAGTTTCTCTTTTGAAATAAGTTTATTTTCAATGTAATTAACTTTTTATCCTGCTAAATCATCTTAACTACCACCAGCAACTTTTTCAAAAAAAATCTTAATTATCTTTTATAGCACATCCTCTTCACTTTAGTGAAATTAAGGCCATAGGACCAACTTGCTTTGCAGATATGTTTAAACTTTCTGATCAAGACTGAAAGCTTCTTATTAATAACCTAACAAACTACAAAGGTAGATTTTATTTTATACAAAAAATATTAGAAAACAAACTAAATGATTATTAAGAGCTGCCGGTGGTTGAAATACCTCAAAATCTTCTCAAGAAAGAGGAAAACATTACCAGACTAGTCATGCTCAACATGTATGGCCTTTGTAACGCCAAAAAAGAACACTTGTTCAAACCTGCCTTAAAGAAAGCTAAGGCTAACATAATCTGCCTTCAGAAAACCATTGTGCGAGGGCAAAATTAGAATCAACAATTTGGCAGTAAGGCTTTCTTCTCTTCCTTTGGTGCCATAATATTTCAGCCGTCAAAGCTTTCTTTTGTTGGCACACCAAAAACAAAATATAATGGCCAGGTTATCACTGCAAATATTTTTAAGACTCTCTGTTTACTTTGACAGTTGTCTGTATCTATGTGCCTGTTAACCAAAAGGAAAACAAAGTATTTTGGAAGTAGTTTCAAACTCTTAAATTTAAGGGGCCACTTCTAGTCTTGTGAGATATGAACTGTGTACTTTATAAACACAGCAGCAATTTTGCAGTCTGCAAAGCTGCTTGACAAGAATCACCTGCCTTTGTAGAAGCCATCAAGCAGCATGGTCTTATTAATCTATCTACTGGCAATATTTTGGGTAACAGGTTTACTCAGCCAAATAATAATGGCAAGATGGAAGGGCCTGCTGGGTCTGTGATTGATTATATCTTTGTTTCATTATCTCTCACCCAAGATGTCAAGTGAGCTTATCCTCACTGTGTACACATTTCAGATCATTACACATACTTTGCTGATCTTCAACTTTGAGCTAATAAACTTTTGCTAGTTTTCCAGTATTTTTTATTTAAATCTTTAAAGTTATTATATTTTCTAAACTCAAAAGCAAACTTTTTAGTAAGCTTTAAATTAATAAAAGATAACAAATGCATTTTTTTAACTTTAAAATTATAAAATAAATACTTTGAAATTTAAAACTTAGATTAAAATTCAGCTTTAATATAAATAATATTATAACTTTTTAAAACACTAGTTTTTAAAGCCATGATCCCAAGCAAAATCAACCCAGACCAAACCAAAACTATTCACACATAAATAAAATAAAAAACTAATAAATTTATATTAATTGACAATAAATTTAAAATCACTTCTATTTTGTTTTTATCTAGTGTACTTTGCTTTTAGATGAGTTAATTTTGCTTAGCACTATAGTCTTGAAAACTACTGTATTATTTTTTACTAAAACTTTGCAAAATTAAGCATAAATTGAAAATTAAAAATTCTAAACTTTTATTTTTTAAAATTTAAAATTTAGTTATTATATTTTTATTTTTTTAATTTATATTAAACTACTGCTATACAATAATAATTTTATGATATTGTCAAGTTTATACTTCTGGGAAGTATAATAAACAAAATAAGGGGAAGATTTAAGAAGAGAATGATACTGAATTGAATATAAATATAGAATATTATATAGTATCACAACAAGCCACATGTTGTCCATGTACGTCATGGAGATCATGGGGCTTATCTGAGTAATGTTTCTCTTGAGTCACAAGGCTTAATCAAGTTGTGTTCTATTTAGGACCTGGATTGAGTGATCCCCATCATAGATGGTTAACTGATAATGATGCCACCAGTTTATTGACTGAGAGGTAAACCATTTGGTGAGACGCTTGATAATTTACTTAGGGTGTTAATTTCCTGAGAAAAATTAATCAAAGATGTTGTGACATCCCCCTGGGGTGCTGAAAGGCGGAGCCTTGGGAATTTCCTTGTGAGTATCTGATATGCGGGCTTGGTATTGGTCCAGTTTGATGTTGGATACAGGGAGCCTTGAATTTTGTTAGACTGCTCTTGCCTTACACAAACGGAGTCAGACATGATGCATATGTTTCAGTTTAGTTTGAGCTTCAATCCCTTTGATGAGATAGTTGTTATTTGGCTTAACTTTCATGACAATGCCTGGTCCGCATAACCCTGGGTCTAGTTTTGTTGGTCGTAATTGACGAGCCAGATCTTGTCTCCAACTTGAAACCTTTCTTGTTGCAATGAGATTGCCTCTTGCTGGACTCTTTGGTGTTCCATTGCTTCTTGGTCCTTCCTGGCTTGTAGTACTTTTGAGTCATTACTGTCTGGTATCTTCTTTGAAAATGGCAGTCATGGTCCTGTGGTTGTACTGACAAGTGAGAGTTTCTGACCATAGACAAGTTTGTAAGGGCTTTTGCTCATATTGCGGTTGACTCGTGTTTTGCAGACCATAAGGACAGTTGATAGCATATCAACCCAGGCTTTTGAATTGTTGGCAGATGACTTACTGAGGGCTTTCACTAGAGAGCTGTTTAGTTGTTCTACGCATCCATTTGCTTGTGGGTAATATGAGCTGGCTGTGACGTGTTTTATTTTATTTTTGGCAAGATAGATGTTGGTGTCAATAGCTTTGAGTTCAGTGCCTCCATCTGTGATTAAGAGGTCAGGCTTTCCAAACTTTGCTATGATCTCCTTGCAATGAACCGTCTCACGTTGTTGCCTTTGTGCTTTTTTGTGGCTTGTGCTACGGGCCATCTGGTTGAATAGTTGATGGCTTTGATGATGTACTTCTTGCCTTTGCTCTCACCGGGCATAGGTCCCACAATATTTAACAATCATACCTTGAAGGATTGTGTGATAAATACAGGTACTACTGACTTGGGTGGAGCTTTGGTTTGTGCGTACTTTTCATAGACCTCACATTGCTCCAGTACTTTTCTGATATCATCTAACATGTTAGGTCACTAGTAACGTGTCTTGAGGTATTCATGCAAGTTTCTGCTACGGGTGTGTCCCAAGTCTATGTGATATTGGAGAATTGTGTCAATCTTTTGCGTTGAGGAACGTAGGATACAGTGTCACCATTTGGAAGGATTTGGTGGAGGGTACCATATACGTTATTGAACAGATGTTTGTTTTTGAGGACTTTCTCTTGGATGTCCATTGGTGTGCCAGGTGAGAACCCTTCCTGGAGATTCCCCATAATTAACATGGGCCAGTTGGGGTTGCCATCAGTGTGAAGGATGTGTTTATTGTATAGCCTTGGTAGGACATCTGCAGTAAGCATTTTCTTGCCTGACTTGTATTTAATTTTCATGAGGTATCTCTGTATGAGACTCATCCATTCAGCTTGTCTTCTTGACAGGTGTTGTTGTGTTTTAAAGAATATTAACAACTTGTGGTCAGTGAGTACTTTGAATATCTGGGCTTCTTCCAGATAGCATCATCATTTCATGAGGCAGTGTATAATGGTGACCAATTTCTTATTATGTATGAGGTATCTTTGTTTGCTGTCTGATAGTTTCCTTGATTCATATGCCACAGGAAGGAAGTCTTTTTGGGCTGTTTGGATATGGTGGACTTCTTCTATGGCATAATCAGAGACATTGGTTTTTAGCTCAAGATACCCTCACGGTTTGGGTATTGTAGGATGGGGGCAGTAATCATATGCTCCTTCAGTTGGCGGAAATGTTGGTCTTGTAAGGGTGTCCAGACAAATTTGGTTGTTTTCCCAGTAATGGCTGACAAGGGAGCTGTTATGGCATCCCAATCAGGGATGAACCTGTGTACATAGGCTACTATTTCAAGGAAAGTGCGGAGTTTGCTCTTATTCCTTGGGGCTGGCATCTTTGCTATAGCGCATATTTTGTCTGGATCTGATTTGATACCGTCCTTGCTGATGATATGGCCAAGGAATGAAGTTCAGTCAAGAAGAACTCACATTTTGGACAGGTTGGCAATCAATTGGTTTTTTTCCAGGGTACAGAGGACTGTGTGAACGTCTTCTCAGTGTTGTTGCAGGTTGGAACTATAAATGATGATGTTGTCCAGGTAGATGATTGCTCTTTTCCCAACGTGTTCCTTGAATACTTCATTTATGAAGATTATGAAGGTACTGGAAGCGTTTTTCATGCCAAAATTGAGGACAGAACATTCAAAGGATCTGTATTTAGTTTGAAATGTGGTCTTTGAAATGTCTTCAGGTTTCACACAAATTTGGTGGTATCCTGCTGTCAAATCAATTTTTGTGAAGATTTGAGACCCCCCAGGGCATCAAAAAGGTTATTAATTAGGGGCAGGGAATACCTTTTCTTTATTGTGACCTTGTTGAGGGCCCTGTAGTCTGTGACCAGGCGGAGGCCTCCATCTTTCTTTACCACAAAGAAGACATTGGTACCAAAGGGTGATTTTGAGGGTCTGATGAGGCTTTTCTTGAGTGCTTTGTCAAGATAAGCTTTTAGAGCGTTGTCTTCTTGTGATGTGAGGCAGTAGATGGGTTGTGCTTTAGGTACGCTACCTTTTAGGTCAATCTCGTGTTGTATACTCCAGTCAGGGGGCAACCCGGATAGTGTTTCTTAGAATATGGGGGGAAATTCATTGACTAGCTGGTCTCTAATTGGGTCCTGTTTGTGCTGAGTTTCTGTGTTTTTGAAGTGTATGACCTCATACATACATGTGCTCCAATTAATTTTGCTGATGTCTGTTTTTTTCTCCATTTCCATGATCTTTACAAATATGTGGTCCCTCATGAGGGTGTCAAGATGTGTTAGGTACACGCAATGGTGGACTTCTCCTTGCTGAATGGTGAGGGTGGCACTGTCCCAGTTGATGTGAGGCTTTGTATTTCTCATCCAATCTAATCCAAGTATGACATTGTATTTGGGAATTGGTATGATGGGGCCGCTAATTATCTTTTTTACATCTCCAATTTGGGCTCAAAAAGGGTTTGTCTCATGGGTAACTGGTGTGCTGTGGTTGTCTGCCATGATGACTTTCTTGACACTACTTCAAGTGATAGGTAGCTTCATGAGGTCTGCAAAACTCTTGTTAATGAGTGATTGATTGACTCCAGTGTCAAATAGTGCTGTGTCCTGGTATCTGCAAAAACAGCAAGGATAGGTAAGGAGTTTATTTCCAGTTTGGGCGGCAAACAGTAGAGGATTGCTGGAGGGAACCTGGATCATGGTGATTGAGTCCACGTCCTGTTCTCTGTATGAGTCTTGTGAAGTGGGAGAGGGCGGCTTGCCTAAGCACTCCCCTGAGCTTTTCCCTCCTTGTTGGTATCTTTGGCTCTGGCCTGGTTGGCTTGTGCAGTTCAATTCCCGTTTTGAGGCTGGGTACTGTGGGCTTGGTTGTGTTGTTTATTGGGGAGGGGTTTTCTCTTAGCTGCAGGGTTTTCCTTGCGCTTGTTGGTGGTGTGTAGATTATCAGAGTTCTGAGCTGCACGTTTTCCTTCTAGGAATACATCCTCAAGGTTCTTGCAACAGGTCATGTCAAACTGACGTCTAATGTGTGTGGAAAGGCCATTGTAGAAGTCCAGACATGGCCCAGGTTCATCAAAGTTGATGGTGTTGGGTGCACGGTCACGTAGTCCTTCATATGCAGTGATGTGTTCTTTGATAGTTCCTGTCATTTTGAAGGTTCAAAGTTTGGTCATGATTATCATGTCCAAGTCCTTAATGGAGAACTTTTTGAGGAATGCAGCCTTGAACACTTCCCAATTCTCCTTTTGGTCAGGGTGTTGGGCTAGACATTTGGTTACAAAATGTGAAGCAGTCCCTGTGACGCAGAGAGCAATCTTGCTGACCCAGAGTCTTTGGGGGTACTCCACTTGTTTGAACTTGCTCTCAGTGCTGTTGATCCAAAGAGAGGCGTTCTCACAGCGTAGACCTGCAAAGGCGCCAATTTCAGCAGTACATAAGCGTTGAAACACAATATTGGGTATCTCAGGTTGCGTAGGCGCTGTTGTGTTGGCATGGTAGGAAACAGTCTGCGGGATTTGAGAGCGTTGCACTGGTCAATGGGTACAAGGACGTTATTGTAGATGACAAGGCCTGGGGGAACGTCTTGTCCTACTTTTTAATCTCTCCAGCTGTTAGGGAGTGACATTGTCTGGGTTTTTTTCTTGAGAGGAATTTTTCCTTTGAGTTGGGTAGGTATGGATAACCTACCTGTGCTACCACTGTTGAGTTTATACTTCTGGGAAGTATAATAAACAAAATAAGGGGAAGATTTAAGAAGAGAATGATACTTTATTGAATATGAATATAGTATGTTATATAGTATCACAACAAGCCACATGTTGTCCATGTACATCATGGAGATCATGGGGCTTATCTGAGTAATGTTCCTCTTAATTCACAAGGCTTAATAAGGTTGTGTTCCATTTAGGACCTGGATTGAGTGATTCCCATCATAGATGGTTAACTGATAATGGTGCTACCAGTTTATTGACTGGGCGGTGAACCATTCAGTGAGCTGCTTGGTGATTTACTTGGGGCGTTAATTCCCCAAGAGGGAGTAATTGAAGATGTTGCAACAATATAGTAGTTTTATAACCTGTTAAGATAAAAAAAATCACTTTTTTAACACAAAATTAACTTAACTGAAAAAAAAATAAACCAGCTCAGAACAAAATAAAATTAAGCCCAAATATACGGTCAATAAAAATTTATTGATTTTTAATTTTGTTCTGAGATAAGTTTATTTTATTTGCAGTTTATAGAGATTTCTTTAGACTAAAGTGATGTTGTAACTTTGCTGTTTTAGCAGAGCTACAAGGGAAAAATGTTTAGAAACTAGATAACATTCTTTATTGAGAGATAATGATTATATAGTTAGTGTGAGTCATGGATAACAGAAACATGATTGTGTTGATCACACAGTAAGATAGTGAAGGGGGTGGCTTGATCCTGATAATGAGTCAAGCCCTAAAACAAGGCATCTATTATAAGGGATCATTCTTTGTTCATGCTGTTGGATTTGGAAATTTGAGTTGACTTTCTAGTCTGGCTCCAAGTAACTGAATAATTGGATTGCAGGTCATAAACCTGCTTACTTGAAACCTTGCTGGAGGGTTGAGCCTGCTGCTTTGACAGTGATTTTGTTTATCTCAACAGATTAGAAAGTTAATATAGTATAATTAAACATAAAAATATTTAGAAAAAAAATTATATTAAGACTTTAGTAAAAAGTTAAGATGCATATATTTGATATTTTTAATATATAATTTGTGTCAAGTATATACTTCTTAGAAGTATAATAAATGAGATAAAGGGAAAATTTAAGAAGAGAATGATACTTTATTAGATATGAATATAGGATAATATATAGTATCATGGGAAGCCACATACTGTTCATGTACGTCATGGGAGTCATGAGGCTTACCTGAGTAATGTTCCTCTTAAGTCATGAGGCTTATTTAAGTTGTGTTCTGTTTACGATCTAGATTGTTTGATTCCTGTAATAGATGGCCAAATGATAGTAGTGCCACCAACTTAATGACTAGTTAGTGACCCATTTGATGACTCATTCAGTGAACCACTCAGGGCGTTAATTACCAGGAGGGAGTAATCAAAGATGTTGTGACATCTTTCTCTGGGGTGCTGAAAGGTGGAACCTTGGAAATTTTCTTGAGAGAGTTGAAAATGCAAGTTTGGTATTTGTCAGGGCTCAGAATGCCCTGGACAATCAGCTGGCCTTCTTAGAGGCAAAAAATTTCATAGCTTGATAATCTTTACCAAGTATCTTCCAGAGCAAGAAGACCCCCTTTCAACTAAAAAATGACCCAGGATTTGAAAGGCACACAAGCCTCAAATCCCTGGCTTTGATTCTCTTATTGAATTTGGGCCTCTCAACTATTAGAAAATAATACATTGGGAGCGCAATTGTTCAATTGTGAAATCTGGCGCTTGATTGCTTGTGGGATCTATAAATAACTGTGGCATCTTGGCATGCTGCAGTTTAAGAAAGGTTCATGTTATACCAACCAATGAGCACCCACCTCCTGGCCCAAGTACGCAAATTCCAGTGAAAATTGTAAGTTCAACTTAAATTGATGCCATCAGTTCTCTGGTGGTACAAAAGGCCATTAAATTACCAGTAAGTATAATTAGTGAGGAGAAGAAGCCCTCCTCACTGTTGACATCTTAATAAAATGAGTTTATGCCCAGAAATCATTATCTTATTGCAGGAATTGTCTATTTTTACTCAAATTTAATTATTCTCTTTGCATCTATTTTGTAATCTTCAACACAACATAAACTTGCCTATCTATATCCTCCTGATTATACTCCTGCTACCTCAGTTAATCCACCCTGCACTCTTGACTTGAAGTATTTCTACTCCCATTATCTGGATCTCCCACCTGCTATGAAAGAAATTCCTGCTGCTCCCCCTCTACCCAATGTGCCTCTTGCCCAGGACTTCATTAAGTTGGGGTTTGTCTACATCACAGTATTGGGGCTGGTTGACCAAGCTGTGCCCCATACTGGGAGTTGACACCTCTTAGCTACTGCAGTTAACTAACTGGTACAAATTGCGCCTATTGTGTACATGGCCTTCCAGGCCCAGCCTGCCTCTCCTGTGGGAGTCCATTTGGACTCTGGTATAGGCTGTGATAGTATGTTAACTATATCAAAACTAGTAACCCTGGGTCTCTATTCTTCTTTCATTATAAGGGCATCTTGTATGCTTTTATTTTTGACCTCAGTTTACTACCTAAGACAGTATATGACCAAGAAACAAGAAATAAATGAAAGCCAAGAAGAAATTGTTGCCAGGCCATCCTAGGTCCAGACTGTGACCATCTCCACCTTGAACCAAAATACTGCTACCCCTACAATTTTTTCTGATCTGTGTCACAAGTGACAAACTCCTATTGATCATGCTTACTGAAAAACCTCAACTATGGGATTCAAACCCTGACACCCTGCGGGCCGCCAGACTGCAGATTTTTGGGCAAAAACCAGAACAGGATTTGACTTTGGAAAATCCTTTAAAACTTGATGAGCCAAAATAACCTACATTGACACTCCCCATGTTAAAGATTCTTGTTAACTCAACCAATCAGTAGGCAGGTCTAGCCATAGAACCCGAAATAACTAGGGCCACCACAGAAGAGGAAACAAAGAAACTTCCTATAGAATGCAGGTCGCCCAGAGATGACCAACCCCACAACCCAAAAAAGGAATTTGAGTATTCTCATTTCAAACCAGCCAATGAATTAATCTCTACAATGGATGCCACCAAGGACTGGAAACTCTAGTAGACGGTAACACCCAGGCCAAAGAAATTTGTAAAAGTTTACTCATGACAGATGGGCATACTTATACCCTGGACCGCCAGGAAGTTGCCCATTGCCATTCTTGCAATAAATTAACATGAACCTTTGGTTCAACCAGGTTATTCCATATTTGATATTAGTTCTATTTCATCTACAGTCTACCTCCTGCGGTTCTGTACCTGACACCCATCAACACCAAGAAACCGCAGACCAGCTGCCCAACCTTTATTGTACACCAGGAACTCCCTACAGCCCAGTACATTTCACCAAGTACCCCCCAATCCAGCGTATTTGGAGTTCACCCTAGAGGAAATCCTAATCTATGACCCTGAGGCAAGAACTAGAGAGATTGAGACTGTTTACAGGGAAGACCACAAAATCACTATACCTCCCCTGCTATTCCGTGACAAGTACAACTACCTGCCTGCATATTTGGTCCCAATGACTCTGCTTCTCACCCCGCGGTCCAACTGCCGGCAAGAATCCATTGTTGCCAATGAATCCACTTTCACTCAGATATTTGGAGTGATGTACATCACTTTTACTGGCTTGATAGATTCTATGGTACCTGCCAGCAGACCTTGGCCTCTCCTGGGCAAATCATTATCTTATATTGTAAAGTTGGCCCCAATCTTGTGGTGGGCCCTCCCTGCTGGGCCTGTGGGCTGTCTGCCCGCAAGTTTCCAGGAACCCCCCCCACCAAGGCTGGATCCCTGACAACCTGAAAAAATGGACTTGGCTGGTTTCAGAAAAGAAATGATCATGATAAATGCCCTGTTCTGTGCCCATCCTAAGAGCTTCAGAGACGTCCCTCAGAAGGTTATGATGGTGACCGCCCAACTAAAGGATGACACCAGAGAAACTTTCTTGACTATCCTAGAGAGAGACCCAGACTTCATACTCTCCTACAATTGATTCCTGGAGAGAATGAATTCTGCAACCACCCCCACTGGGGCCAAGATCCAAGCCTACATGAGGCTCATCTGCCTGACCTAAGGAAGGGACAACCTGGAGACCTACATACAATAATTTCTATGCCTAGAAGAGGCCGCCAAGATCCCTGACAACATATCAGGCCTGAATTTCAGAAATGGTCTGAACTCACACCACACCAGCCTAACAAGACACCACCAATGCTACCTCCCCAAAGACAAGCTTCTGGCAATTGTCAGAGGCATGAACTTCAGCCAACCACAAGGATATCACACTGGACAACCCTGGAACAACCAAACCCCTGGTGCAAGTAGGCCCTGTTTGAACATGACCCCTGAAGAGTACCAATACCACATCAGAAGTAGGCTATGCTTCTATTGCCACCAGAGTGGCCACTTATCCAAGGATTGCACTAGCCAATCCAACAGAACCTAAGGAGCCACCATTTCAGCAATAAATAACGCTTCCCAGTCCTACCCTATCATTAACACTACTTTATGTTACCATGACCATGAGGTGAACACTGTAGTTCTCCTAGACAGTGGGGTAACCCTCAACTACATGGAACATAGTCTAGCTGAGAAACTGGGTGTACCAATCCAGGGAAACTCCCAACTGGTAACCTTGGGTAATAAGACAACAGACCTGTCCCACAAATGCAAAGAGTCTGTCTCCCTGAAGCTAAATGGGAAACTCCTGCCTACCAGATTCCACGTTATGGAGAAGCTTTCCAAACCTGTAGTGATAGGGGTTGAATGCTGGGTTGACCACCAATTGAACTTGGACTATAAGAACCATCAGGTGACTGTCACTCATGAGAGCCAAACCTTAGAGGTTCCCTGTTTGAACCCTCAGCAGACCCCTGACCTAAACAACATCACCATGTAATCCTGAAAAGCTGAGATCCTAAAATGTTTGAAGCCTTGGGAGTCCGTCTTCTCAGGAGAAGAAGACACCACCTTGCCTAAACATAGCCAGTTTGAACATACCATTGATCTCCTCCCAGAAACCCACCCTAAACATGGAACTGTTTACAGTTGCAACACAAAGGAATAAGCCTCCTTAAGAGAGTACTTGGACAAGATGTTGAAGAAGGGATGTATACATGTCTTCAAATCTCCTTGTTCATCCCCCCTATTGTTTGTTAAAAAGAAGGACGGCAACCTAAGTCCTTGTGTCAATTACCAGGACCTAAACAGCATCACTGTGAAAACAGATACCCTGTACCCAATGCTGAAGACCTCTCAGACCAACTTTCAGGAGCCAACATCTTCTCAAAGGTTGATTTGAGGAATGCCTTTAACCAGATCTGGATCAGGCCTGGCAACAAATGGGTCATTATTTTTTAGATTAATCTGTTTCCTATTAACTGTGCTACTTAAAACTTTAAAATTTTGTTTTAATTTTCTTATCAATAAATTTAAATAATTACAACAATTTTATCAAAATAAATCTTATTTAATCCTTATAATATAAAAACCTATATTAAATTAATCATTTTCTACTTACAGCTAAATTAAACTGTATTAAAAGCTAGTAACAATCTTATTTCATATACCATTATTTCTTGAAAGCTGATTAGTACAAAATAACATCATTCTAAAAAGAGCAACCTAAAAATACAATAAAAACTGATATGATGCTTTTTGTTGGAAATCAAATTGTTGCCTAAAATCTTAGCTTTTTTAAAATATTTAATTTAAAATATAATCATTTTTGAATCCCTCTTTTTAAAAAGAGGGCAGATAGCTTTTTTTGCATATTTAATAAATATTAAATAATTTTGGATTTTTTAAAAAAAATCTAGTAAAAAGTTAAAAAAAAACTAAAACTAAAATTAAAACTGAACTTTTATTGAAATTTCAGTGATCTCATTTAGCATAAGTAATTTATTCTTAAGTTAGATTTTATAGAAAATATATAATAAGAACTTATAAGAGAGTAAAAGTTTTTCTTTTCAAAATTTTAAGTATTTAATATTAATAAAATAGCTTTATACAACTATTTAATAAAATTATATTTTTATACTGTATGCTAGAGATAATATGTATAAAAAATTCAAACATAAAAAAGAATGTATCAAAATCTTGCTTTATTTAATTAAATTTTATAAAGGTTAAAATTTATTTGAACTAAATGGAAAATGATCTTAGTCATTGTATCTATAAAAATAAGATACAAATTTAATTATACAAGCAAATATTTATATGTGATTAGAAAAACATTTTTGTTTTGATAGATTTAAAATATATAAAGTTCATTTTTTAAGAACTGTTAAAGGTTATAATAAACTTAAGTTTATTTAAAAAAAGGTTTTTGAGTTGGTTACTAAAAGTAAGCTAAATAATGATTTAACTTTAAATTTAGTTTACTGATTAAAATATCATACTTTAAGAGTTAATTAGCATATTTTATTTCAAATAATAATTTTATAAGCTTACATTCAAAGCCACTTCAAGATACTAAATTGGTATTGAAATATAAAGTTGCAGCACAATTCCAAAAGCTGAGATTAAGGACTTTCTAATGATACTAGTTTGAGCGAGATTGAAGTACTATTCGCGGAAATATCAACAGTTAACCAGAATATAAAAAGGGGTAAATAAACAAAGATATCAGACTTCAGGGGTGATATTGATAAATTAAGGAGATCAGTTGGGGGTCAGTTGGGGATTTATGCCTGTAGTGCAAAAGCTCAGCTAACATGGTATTTAAACAGCTCAACTTTACAGAAATTTACTTTACAATCTACACCTTTACTCCTCTCTGATAACTGCACATCTATTTCCAAGCAAGAACTGCCTGAACCAAGCCAAGGAACCCAACTACTATCATTATGGAACCTATCAAGTTTACACCTCAGATGACACCCTTCTTCTCTCTGGGGGCTTCTACTAAGAGAGAAAGAATCTCTATGCTTAAACAAGCATTCCTTTTTACTGCTGGCAGTGATCTTAACAGCTTTGTTGAGCATTTCTTATTAAAAACAGAGTTTGTTAAAGTACCTTCTTACCTGTCATACAAAATTCTAAAACAGATGATTTCCTTAACAACCTAAAGGAATTGATGTCAGAGTCCCCTGCCAAGCACCTTCCTTCCCTAAGAGCATTGGTTACATCAAGCTACAGTCTGAAAGAGCTTTGGGATTGTGGATTTAAAATGACAAAAAATGAGTATTCATATTCTAAAAAAATAAAAAATGCTAAAAAAGCATCATTAAATTCAAAAAATAAAAAAGGAAAAAATGATTTAGTAAAGAAAGAAAACATAAAAAATATTTTAAAACATATATTAAAAAATTCATTTCCAACTAGCCAATTTACTAAAAAATCCCCTGGATTGATTTATGAAGAATTACAAAAAGAGTTGAGTGAATACTCAACTAAAATAAAATACTCATTATTGAAAACAAAAAAAGAAATTTACGAAGATATGAAAATAAAAAACAATATTTCTATTTCACTTTCCACTTTTTATAAGCTTATTCCTAATAATATAATTAAAAGCAAAAAGCAAACTGATATGTGTAACATTTGCAACTTAAAAAAGTCATTAGAAATGAAGAAAAAGGATTTGAGTATAAAGAAGTTGCCATTGCATAAATCTATTAAAGAAAATTTGAAATCTATTGACCTACATGAAAAGTTTTATAAGCATCAAAATAAAGAATATATTAGTGATATAAATAATCTTGATAATAATTCATGTGTTATAGTAATAGACTATAAAGAAAACTTTAAAATAGGTGGGGGTCCTATAGAGACAAATAATTGTTTTTATGAGAAAATACCTATTTCTTTATTAGGATTTGCAATTGCTTTTAAAGAAAATGAGAAAATTAAATATGAGTATCATGACTTTTTATCTGAAATTTTATCTCATAACTCTTTGTTTTCAGGTCAGTGTTTGATAAGTCTGCTTAAAAATAATAAATTTAAGAATATTAAAAATATTAAAGTTTGGACTGATAATGGTAATCATTTCAGATCTTATGAATTCTTATATTATCTTTTTAAAAAGGTACCTAAAATTATAAAAGGAACAATTAAGTTTAATAGATTTGTTGAGTGTCATGGCAAAAGTATTGTTGATGGTCATTTTGGTGTATTATCTAAAATATTTAAACAAAAGGAAAATGAGATGTATATAAAAAATATAAATGATCTCAAAATGGTTTTTGAGAGAGAGGAAGAAAGAAAGGGTTTATATGAGACACTTGTAAATAGTTCAGATGTTTCCCAAAAAACCTTTTTTCACATCTATGATAGAAAATCTAGGCCTAAAAAAAGCTGGCTTGAAGTTAAAGCATTTTATGTTAATCTTTCATATTTAATGAAAGATGGTGAGCTGTATGTTTCACCTTTGACATTTGAGGATGTTAAGGAGTACTCCAAAATAAATTATTGTGCAAAGTTCTGCACAGATGACAGAGAAACAAAGAGAGCTGATACTACTAAAGGATTAGTAGGACATGTTCATGAAGTTGGACGCATAACAAAAACTTATATTTCACATAGGGTAAATAGTCTTTTAAATACAACAACTTTTTTTTCTAAAAATAACTAAGAAATTAATTATATGAGCCAAAGATAGGGTAATAGCAATTATAGCTTTGAGGCTGCTATTACTCTCCCATGGAACTCATATATTTAATTCTTGGCTTATTAAAATAGAAAAAAGGGTTTTAGCAAAAAATACAGCTAATAGAAATAAGATTTATTTCTATTATTTGTATATTTTACACTATTAAACTTTTCTTCAGTAAACTAAGTATTATACTAATGTTCAAAAAACATAAGTTTATGACTTAAATGATACCAAAGAAGTTAAAAGGCTTTGAAATGCTTAATCTGGCGCCTTGGCTTAATCTAACAAATAATGACCCAAATGGAAGACCACCTTCAAGACAAGACAGGTCTCTACAAATACTTGTTTATGCTGTTTGGGTTGTGCAACACGCCTAGCACCTTTTAAACTATGGTGGACGTGGTCTTGGGAGGACTCAAGGATCAGTGTTGTTTAGCCTAGTTATATGACATCTTTATCTACTATTGCACCCCTGAAGAACACATTGAACACCTTCAAGCTGTCCTACAACGCTTCAAGAAACACAGACTCTTTGTTAAACTCCAGAAATGTGAGTTCTTCCAAGAGGAAGTAGAGTTCTTGGGGTTCAATGTACTGAAAAAAGGATTTGCAATGACACCTGACAAAATGAAGGCCATGATGTCATAGCCTGAACCTAAGAACCACAAGGAGGTCAGAAGTTTCCTGGGCCTGGCAAACTTCTGCCGGGAATTTGTCCAAATTTTTTCTTTAATCTGCTTGCCCTTGACCCGCCTCACCTCTGAGAAAAACCCCTTTGTGTGGAATGACACCGCCAAATCCACCTTTGAGTCACAGAAAAACGCCTTTATCTCCGCCCCTGTCTTAGAAATGCCAGTTTACAATAAGCCCTTCATTGTGGAGACAAACACCTCTGACTTTGCATTGGGGGGGGTGTTGCTTCAGGAGGGGCATTATAGTAAGCTGCACCCTGTAGCTTACTACTCAAGGAAGTTCACTCTGCCTGAATTGAACTACCCCATCTACAATAAAGAGATGCTTGCTATCATCCAGTCCTTGAAACATTGGAGAATATATTTGTGTGATGCCAACCATCCAGTGAGAATCATGACCAATCACAAGAACCTGACATACTTCTTCAAACCACGGCAACTGAATCAGCGCCAAGATAGATGGGCCCTATTCCTAACAGATTAAGACTTAGCAATCAGCTACAAACCTGGCAAGATCAACATTGTATCTGATGCCCTAAGCCAAAGAGTAGACCTTTTTCCTAGCGCCAAAGAGATTGAGGAATTCAACACTAAATTCTTGCTGTCTCCAAACATGATTGAGCCAATGCTCCTATTCCTGGGACTAGCCAGTAGAAGAGAAGAAATCCTACTAGCTCAGACAGTAGACCAGCACTGCATATTCATCATGGAAGACTTAAAGAAAGATATCAACAGTCAATACTATCAAACAGGTTACTCCTTACATGGAAACACACAGCAGCTACACAGATGCACCTATGTACCAGAAGGTCCACTGCGCTTAGAGATACTGAAGGGATACCACAACTCCCCCATGTAAGGACACCCTGGGCGTACAAAGACTCTCAAAGGGATCCAGGAAACCTATATGTAGCCCAAGACTAAGCCAGAAATTGAAGGAACACCAGTGGTTTCAAGACATGTGGTTGTACCAAGCCTAAGCAAGGAAGGCAAAGGATTACTACAACCCCTTCAGATTGCAGAAGGCCCTTGGAAGTCAGTATCCATAGAATATATTATAGAGCTACCTAATTCAAAATAATTTAATGCTATCCTTGTAATTGTCAATTGTTTGACCAAAATGGCTCACTTCATTCCACAACAAACAAATTAACAGCAAAGAAAACTATTACCCTATTCCAGAACCAAGTATTCATGAACCACTGACTCCCACAAGGAGTGGCCTCAAACAGAGGCCCATAATTCACCTCCAAGCTTTGAGCCCAAATCCCAAAAGACTTGGGAATAAAAAGATCACTGTATACTTCATATCACCCCCAGAGCAACAGACAGACCAAGAGAGAAACCAGGTCCTCAAACAGTACTTACAATGCTATATTAACTTGGAACAGAACAATTGGGTAACACACCTACCAATGGCTCAGTTTGAATACAACAACCAAGACCACAGAACACTGGTATGTCCCCCTTCAAAGCCAACTACGGATTTGACCCCACATGGGATGCCCCTCCCAAAGAGGAAGCCAACAACCCAGAAGGACAAGACTGGGTCAGCAACATCCACGTGTGCCAAGAAGAATGCACCCAGAACCTGAGAAGAGCAGTACAAGTATATAAGGACTTTGCCAGCAAGAAACAAAGCCCTGGCCCCCCAATCAAAGTGGGAGACCTTGTGTACCTCAGCACAAAGAACATCAAGATCACTGCCCCTTGCATTAGCTTGAGCCCCCAACAAACAGGTTCTTACAAGGTCTTACAACACATTGGTACTGTAGCCTACCGACTAGAACTGCCCCCTGGATGGAAGACTCACAATGTATTCCACTGCTCCCTGTTATAAAAAAGAAAGTACCTTCTCTTCTGCACCAGATAGTGAGAATGGCTCCACCACCCATCAAAGTAGAAAGCTTCACAGAACACAAGGTTGAAGCCATCCTAGGACACAAACTCCAATACCAAAAACTTCACTTCCTGGTCAAATGGAAAGGGTGCCCCAATGATGAGAATAATTTGGAACCAGAATCCAACCTGGAGAATACCACTACCCTACTGAAGGAGTACAAGTCTTGGAATAAAGAGTTATGCTCTACAAGCTTGGCTATGGTAGGGGATGATGTCAGGGCCCATAATGCCCTTGACAATCAGCTGGCCTTCCTAGAGGCAAAAAACCCCACAGATTGGGAATCTTTACCAAGTATCTCTCAGAGAAAGAAAACCCCCCTTTCAACTAACAAATGGCCCTGGATTTGAGAGGCACACAAGCCTCAAATCCCTGACCTTGATTCTATTATCAAATTTGGGCTTCTCAACTATTGGGAAACAGTACATTGGGAGCACAATTTTTTGATTGCGCAATCTGGCGCTTGATTGCTTGCAGGCTCTATAAATAACTGTGGCACCTTGGCATACTGCAGTTCAAAAAAGGTTCATGTTATACCAACCAATGAGCACCCATCTCCTGGCCCAAGTACGCAAATTCCAGTGAAAATTGTAAGTTCAACTGAAATTGATGCCATCAGTTCTCTGGTGGCACAAAAGGCCACTAAATTACCAGTAAGTATAATTAGTGAGGAGGAGAAGCCCTCCTCACTGTTGAAATCTTAATAAAATGAGTTTATGCCCAGAAATCATTATCTTATTGCAGGAATTGTCTATTTTTGCTCAAATTTAATTATTCTCTTTGCACCTATTTGGGAATCCACAACATAATATAAACTTGCCTATCCATATCCTCCTGATTATACTCCTGCTACCTCAGTTAATCCACCCTGCACTCTTGACTTGGAGTATTTCCACCCCCATCATCTGGATCTCCCACCTGCTATGAAGAAGATTCCTGCTGCTCCCCCTCTACCCAATGCGCCTCCTGCCCAGGACTTCAGTAAGTTGGGGTTTGTCTACATCACAGTATTGGGGCTGGTTGACCAAGTTGTGCCCCATACTGGGAGTTGACACCTCTTAGCTACTGCAGTTAACTAACTGGTACAAATTGCGCCTATTGTGTACATGGTCTTCCAGGCCTGGCCTTTCTCCCAAGTTGGAGTCCAGTTGGACTCTGGTATGGGCTGTGACAGGAAGGCGGCTTTGAACATTTCCCAGTTTTCATTTTGATCAGGGTGTTGTTTGAGCCACTTGATTACAAGACGTGAAGCGGTTCCTGAGACACAAAGGGCAACTTTGCTGGCCAAAAGTCTCCAGGGGTAGCCCACTTGTGTAAATTTGCTTTGTGTGCTATTAATCCAGGGGTTGGCGTTTTCCTGGCGTAATCCTGCAAACATCCCAATTTCTGCTGAGTGTAGATGTTGAAATACAATGTTGGGTATCTCAGGTGGCTGCGGGCTTGTAGCAGTTAGAGGCAGGTTCAGGATTTTACAGGTGTGGAGGAGGTTGTACTGTTTGATGGGGACAAGGACATTTTTGAAGATGACAAAGCCTGCAGGGACATCCTGTCCTTCTTTGTAATCTCTCCAACCTGCAGGGAGGTCCATTTGCTGGATCCTTTTCTTAGGAGGAATTTTTCCTTAAAGTTGCGTAGGTGTGGATAACCTACCTGTGCTACCACTGTCAAGTATGTAATTCTTAGAAGTATAATAAACAAGATAAAGGGGAAGTTTAAGAAGAGAATGATACTTTATTATATATGAAAATAGAATAATATATAGTATCATGGGAAGCCACATACTGTCCATGTACGTCATGGCGGTCATGAGGCTTACCTGAGTAATGTTCCTCTTAAGTCATGAGGCTTATTCAAGTTGTGTTCTGTTTAGGATCTAGATTGTTTGATTCCTGTAATAGATGGTTAACTGATAATGGTGCCACCAGTTTATTGACTAGTTAGTGAGCCATTTGGCAACTCATTTGGTGAATCACTCAGGGTGTTAATTCCCCAAGAGGGAGTAATCAAAGATGTTGCAAAATTTGCAACAGTTTTTTATCTAAAAATTTAAAATTTATTATATCAAGTTATTTTAAAAATTATTTTCTTACTAGTAACTTTAATTTTTGATATATTAATCTCATTTTTGTTTGACTTTTTTTAAATATTTTTCAGAAAAGCCTTAATTATTTAATTTTTTGACTAATTTTTAATGCTCTTTGCTAGTAATGCATATTTATCTCTAACAGATAAACTAGAAAAAGCCTAAAAATTTCAGTATATTAATAATTTCATTCTTTTATAACTCATAATAAAATGTAATATTTTTTTCATACAAGAGTATGACATGTTTAATTAGGCTTATTATAATAATATACTATATTGTCCAACATTTAAAATTATTATCTCTTCCAGGAATTTTTTTCCAATTAATGAATGACCAGTGACATTGTATCAGACTTTTATGTTATACAGAGATCAAAAATTTCAAATTATAGATGAAACAATACTTGGACAAGCCTGATGACTATTATAATTGTCAAAACAAAGGGTCAACCCCAGAAAGGTTCCACCAAAGAGGTTCTGTGACCCCCAAACCAACTTTTTCATGACCTGTAGCCAAATGCAGAAGTCAGCTCAAATAAAAAAATCCAGTAACAAGAACCAGTGATAATTTAATCTTGATAGACAGCTCAATTTGTTACTTCACTTATTACAAAAATCACTCTATCTCTTGTCTAATATAACTAAATGGTTGTCCTAATCTTGTTTCTGCTATAATAATTCACCCCAACTATATAATTTTCATATCTTAATAAAGAAAATTATCTAGTTTTTAATCATTTTTCCCTGTGTAACTCTGCTAATACAGCAAAGTTACATCATCAACCTTTTATTTTATTTTATATTTAATTATTGTGACTTTTTATGGCTATTAAAACACTTGATAATGAAGTAATTCATATATTTTCATATCTCTTCCATCAAATAAATATAAAAGTAAAATAAATAAATATTAGGTAAAGTTCTTAAAGTATATACAATAAAACCAACTCTGGAAGGCCAGCTCATCATTTTCTGGGATTGGGCAGGCTGCAGGCCATGCAGGCAAAGCTCATCATAAGATTAATGCTAACTTAAAGATGTACAACATAGATTTTCCTATCCAAGACCTGTGAGGGATCCAGGTCAAATCAGTCAAAGTTATCATGGTCATTTTATGGCTGACTCTTGCTACTGGAATCTACATAGTATGAAGCTTTAGTGAGCTTTACCTCCAAGAAGGCAATTTTTTGTGACAAAAATTTATTTTATCACGCCATCTGGCCATAATTGTAACACTTTTTTCTTCCCTTGCCTTGAGATCTTTAATCTCTTGGTTATCCACATGTTTCACCTGTTGCAGAATCTCATTGAACCCTATCAGCAAGTTTAACAAATTGCAGGCATAAATTTGATTCTCTTGTGCAGGGGTTTCTTCCCTGGAAAAATAGTCTTTAAACAACTCTTAAAAAGCTGCTTTGACCTCCACTAACAACTCCATGGGCAAAGTCTTTGTAACCTTCAGACTCTCCCAGGCCTCTTTGAGAGAGCCTTCAGGAATTTCCTTTCTAGCGGCAGAAGTTTCTACTTGGAGAACTCCAAGCTTCCCTCTTTTGAATGACAATAAAAAGAAATAGCAATTGAAAAGTAAATAAGAGGAAAGCTTCAAAATCAACAATATGTATATTTTATTAGAATGTTGCTCTTTTTGCTTATATATTATTCAGGGCATATTTGACTGAAAACCTCTACAGTTCCAGAATCAATCCTTGATTCCTATCACATAATTTATAACATATTGATGTCATATAATCCAGATCTTTACCTAAAAGATCTCCACATTTCTCAATCTATGATAATGTACCTACAATGAAAACAAATCACATGATATCTTTCATTTTAATGTATTGATTTGGCATGAAACTTCCCAAGCTCCTGGTGCCAAATCCTGGTGGAATCTACCTATTCCCAATCCAGATCTTTACTTAAAAGATCTTCACACTTCTCAAGGTATGAGCATGTGCCTAGTTTATTCCAGAATTACCTGATTCCCTTTGGTGGAATATCTTAATTTGACTTGAAGCATTCCAAGCTTCTGGTGCCAAAACCCTGTGGAATCTGTGTATTTCAACTGGAAACCAGCTGATCAATTCTAAATATCCAGGCACCCTTGCCTGTATTTAGACGTTTTCCTTCTGTCAATTGAACACTTGTCAATTATATCAATTGACCTTTGTGGTTAATTAATTCACAAAAAAGAAAGCAAGTTATTGTGAGTAAATATGATCAATTATACGCCATATAATCACTATTAATGATACAAAATACAAACCATGTAATTGCCAGTTTATAAGATGTATAATCATCAGTCTGCATAGTAAAAACCATTAATTACACAGAAGATAATCTCTGATTCAATAATGGTTTGAGTCAGCTATTATACAGCGTATAATCCTTAACTCAAACCATCATAAAATAGTCAGGACTGCTCAACACATAGTCAAGTCTATTTTGGCCCTATGATTAGCTCCCCATTAATCATATTCCAGGGTATATATATTAATTAACCTTTCCAGTGTCAAAACAACAGGCTTGACCCACCAGCAAGGTTCAAAGCAAGCAGGTTTGTGACCTGCAATCCAATTACCCGGCTACTTGAAACCAGACTAGGAAGTCAACTCAAATTGCCAAATCCAACAACATGAACAAATGATGATCCCTTATGGTGGATACCTTGCTTTGGAGCTTGACTCATTACCAGGATCAAGCCACCCCCTTCACCATCCAAAAGTGTGATCAACACAATCATGTTCCTGTTATCCTTAATTCACAATGACTATATAATCACTATCTCTCAATAAAGATTATTATCTAGTTTCTAAATATTTTCCCCTTGTAACTCTTCTAAAACAGCACAGTTACGACACCAGTTAATCACTTGGTTTTAGACACCTAGTCTCCAAGATTGATTTGGTCAATCTTGCCTTAGTTTTCTCAGTTGGTACAACCTAAATAAAAAACCATGCTCTATTCTTTTATCAAATATAGATACCAGCTTCCATCTAGGAATATTTTCCCAAAGAATTCCAGATAAACTTATCCATATTAAATAAACATTAAAGCAGAACAACTTCATATCTTGGAGTATTTATTTGAATAAATACTAAAAATGACTGTCATACAATCACAAGATAATAAACCAGAAGTCAGGATGATAGTATCAATCATCCCAGAAAGAGTGATGTAAACTATTCCAAACAGTTTATTAAAGTTGTCTAGAGGGAGTTCAGAGAAAGATACATGAATTGGTTTAGGAGTGAGAGATGGCTCTATGTAAGGTGGTAGGTAGAGAGGAAGTTGCATTTATTTTTAAATAGTTATAGTTCAGTGGTAAACCAAAGGCATCTTTTATTATATCTGATCAACTCTTTAGTGCAGGCCAATTGATTGCTTAATAGTATGTTCTTAGAGGTGAACCACTAGTATTTGGGGTTCAATGAGTACTCTTTAAAGTGGACAGGGTCAAAGAGAGCACCAGGAAAACAAAAACCTGCGTGCAGAGAGGCAGGCAGGCCAGAATGATTAGGATTAAATTGAAAGATAACTAAGATAAAATATAGCAATATTTGGAAGTACCAATATCTCATAAACTTTATTCAAAAATGGTAATAAAGTCTGGTGCAAGGTCCAGGGGTTTATATAGTACCCCATCACCAGACTTTACATATACTAAAGATAAATCATCAGAAAATTGTGAAATGCAGATTTGGGTTGGCAGGACACCCAGGTTTTGGGGCAGCAAAATGACACTGGCGTAGGAAAGA